>PVJD01002160.1:0-217063 GCA_004026545.1 Mormoops blainvillei | reverse complement strand
CTGCACATTATTACACACAATCATCATCACAAAGATGGTGTAATTAACAAACTGGATAATAAAATAAAGACAAAGACATGCGTGGGCAAAGTTCGTTGCTGAAAGCCACACGGAAGATGAGTAGGAGAGTTAGGATTCAGGGCTAGTCTGATCAGCTCCAAATATGGGTTCTCAGGTATGAAAACTGCTTTCCTAGAAACGACTCGAAAGGGAACCTTAGGGAAAGCAGATTGTCCTTTAAACATCAAGGTGCCAAATACTGTGTTATGATCTTTGCACATGTCATCTCATTCTAAACTCACAGTCCTCATAGGAGGGAGGTATCACGACGCTCACTTTACAGATAAAACAACCAAGGTTCAGGAAAGGAAAGTGATTTGCTAATAATGCACGATGGTCAAGTGCAAATGTTTAACCACTTTTAACTGTGTCTCTTGGTTTACAGCTCTGTAAAATGGAAAAGCTGATACCTGCCCTGCCCCTTTCTGAAGGTGGTATGCTGCAATGAGTGGAAGGGCACAATAGCTGATCTTCGTCCGCAGATGTGTCTTGTTTTTGGTTATGGTCCACCCCTGCCCCTTAGTGCACATCTCCCCAGCTGCCAGCAATTAAGGTAGGGCTGAAGACTGTCCGGGTTATACCAGATGCAGCTGCTCATTTAAGGCTGTCCTCACAGGGAGCTGGCAGGGGCCCTCTGGAGACTGGGGAAGCTGTGGAAGAGGGAGCTCTGCAGGGGCCAGGAGCGCTTTTTAAATTGCCAGCAAAATATTTTACTGTTACAGAAAAAGGGATGGAGAAGAGGGAGGAAGGAAGAGAGGGAGGAAGAAAGGAAGGGGAGGAGGGAAAGAGGGAAGGAGGGAGAGAGGGAGAATTTTTGTTTATCTACAGGTAATTCTTGGCCAAGGAGAAATAAAGGCATCTGATAAAATAGCTGCCTTAGGTACAGGAAGCATCTGTCAATCTCCCTGCTGTGTGTTGGCCGCAGGGGAAAAGGGAGGGACCTGTGCCTGTTAGGAGTCTACCCCAGGTCCTTCCCACATCCCCTTTAATGCTACCTCAAGTATTTTTATATGTTCCAGCTAAATCCTCCCTCCTTCCCATCCTCTCTCCCAAACCAATGATCTGTTATGACCCTGCCATGATGAACATGTCAGAAGGGATTCATTCCTTATTGGGATAGCCTACTGAGGGTAATAAAAAAGTGACTAGGTAGCCTTGGCTGGCATAGCTCAGTGGATTGAGCATCAGCCTGCAAACCACAGGGTCGCTGGTTTGATTCCAAAAGTCAGGCACATGCCTGGGTTGTAGACCAGGTCCTCAGTTGGGGGTGCGCGAGAGGCAAGCACACATTGATGTTACTCTCCCTCTCTTTCTCCCTCCCTTCTCCTCTCTCTAAAAATAAAATAAATAAATTCTTTTAAAAAAAGTCACTAGGCAATTCAGATATAATAAGAAAAGCTAACCCTTGTATATAGCACTATCTCTCTGTCAGGCAGAAGACCCCTTTACGTGAATTGACTTGTTTAATCCTTACAGTAACCCTAAGAAGTAGGTCACTATTTTTATTCCCATTTTAATGGATGAGAAAAGGCAGGCATAGGAAATTAAGTAATTTTCCCAGGGTCGCACAGCTTGCACATAGCAAAAACATCCTCCAAATGCAGACAGTGGCGGCAGACTCCTTCCCAGTGGTCGCTATGCTGGGGTATATAGTAAAACACAAGTCAACGCCTCGTTGTCCACAGCCATCCCTGTAAGGAAGGCATGATGAATCTTGTTTTCCAGATGAATAAACTGGGTCTCAGAGAAGTGATGAGAGGTAGTCACTGAGAGAGCTAGAATTGAAATCAGGTCTGCCTGCCTGCAAAGCCTGCCTCGTTGCTATAAAGCCTGAAAATGCTTGCGTGTATGTGTGTGTGTGAACATGAGTGGAGGTGGAGTGGTGGCAAAAGCTTGATGATCTGACCTCAGAGGGTTGGCAGGTCTGTTACTTGCTCCCAATGCCAGGGTGCCTTTTCCACTTCTCACTGCTCCTCCCTCGGACCTCTGTAACTGTGCTAACGGTAGGAACTCCGATCAGGCTTCGCTGGATCTCAGGGAAGCCTCCATCATTCCGCATGTCTGAGCACACACACATCATGCCCCTGACTACCATGTGGGCTTCTGCAGTTGTCCCTCCATTCCCATACCTCTGACCCCCACCTCCCTCCTTAAGGTCCAAGGTACCATTTTCAGAATGGAAGCTGAGGCTCAGCGAGGCTGCCTCTACACCAAACTATCCAATAAAAATATGCAAGCCACAGATGCAATTTTAAATGTTCTAGTAGCTACATTAAAAAAGTAAAAATTAATTTTCAGGGTATATTGTATTTAAAGCAATATATTCAACATGCTGTCATTGTAACATGTAATTAATGTAAATTTATTATTATACTGAAATATTTTACACATTCTGCACAATAAGTTTCCAAAAACCTGGTGTGTATTCTGTGCTTAAGCACACCTCCACAGAGACGAGCTGTGTGTCTAGCGCCCACCATGTCGGAGAACACAGCCCCAGGGCCACTCATACAACCGTTATTACCGAGCACAATTAAGGACCCAGGTCTGGGCACAGGAGGGAGAGATGAATAAGCCACAGGCCCCACCAAGGTATTGAATCATTTTTCAATGTGACTTAGATGAATAATGGTGTAGCTCCGATTCCATCAAAAGATAATAGCCTTTGTCTCTGCTCTAAGGCACTTACAGTGTGGCAGGTTTCTACACTGGCTTAATCCATGCGCCATGAAAGGTCAAGCAATTCTGGAGAAAGAAATCAGGGAATTGAAATCAGACCTGCGTTCTAATTCTTGGTCTCACTTACTAGCTGAGTGGGCTTGGGCAAGGCACCTAGACTCTCTGAATTCAACTTTAAAAGTGGGGCAGTAACTCAGCTCACAGGGTTAGTATGAGGAACGTTGTACAGGGCATGTAAACAGTTAACACAAAGAACAAAAAAGGGATGGTGAGGGCACATTCAACCATTCAATGCTCACCCGAGTTTGTCAGGAGAAAAGGAAGTGCCTTTGAGTGGCGGTGGTGACTTCCTGCCTTCCGCAATATCCCAGGGAGGTGGCAGCCACCCAGGGCGTCTAGCCTCTGAATGTCCATTAAATTGAAGGGGCCACAGGCCAATTACAGACTGACTTGGAGATGATTCAGTGCAATGGGAAAGGGCCCCCTCTGCTAGCATTTTCACATGAAATTGTTGATTTTGTGACCTGAAGTACAACCATTAATTATTCAGGGCTGCTCAAGTATATCCATTTAGGAGCTGAGACAAAGTAAGAATGGCCAGAGACTGGCAAGAGAAAAGAAGAAGAACCACACGATCCTCTGGCCTTGTCCCATGAGGCCCTGGTTCTTCTGGTCCTGAATGGCTGAGACGGGGCCATAAAGAAGAGGTAGGGCTAAGCACATGCCACGGTGTGGCATGCACTGCTTGGGCACTTTATATGCAATGTCCCACCTACACTTCACAAAGGGTCTGAGAGTTCAGAATCAGCTCAATTTTATTGAGGGCAAAGCAACCTCCAGAATCTCAATGTTGCTCATCCAAGATCACACCAGTTACAAATGGCCCAGCCCCCAACTTTGAACTTAGTCTTTGTCTCATTGAAAACCCTCTGTTCTCATGAGATGATTAGTCATTAGGGAAAATGCAAATCAAAGCCACAAGAAAACCACCTCTTTTTATCTACTAGGTTGACCATAATCAACATAATGAGAAAATAACTGGTGTTGGAATGGATGTAGAGAAACTGGAGCCCTCATACATTGCTGGTGGGGGTGCAGAATGGTGTAGCCGCTGTGGAAAACAGTTTGGCAGTTATCACAAAATTATCACAGGACCTAGCCATTCGGCCTCAAAGATAGGGTATTTCAATAAATATTGATATTTGTAAATGAATGTTCATAGCAGCACTATTTACAATAGTGAAAAGGTGGGGAAAAACCCAAATGCCCATTAACTGAGAAATGGATAACCAAAATGGGGTTGATCAATATAATGGAATATTATTCAGCCATAAAAAGGGAACGTTGACACGGTACAATGTGGGTGGGCATGGACCTTGCAAACGGTCTGCAAAGTGAAAGAAGCCAGACATAGAAGGTCATATACCATACAATTGTTTATATAAAACATCCAAAATACGTGAAGCCATAGAGACAGGAAGTGGTGGTTGCCAAAGCTGCTCAGAGGAAGAAGAGAAATAGAAAGTGATTGTGAGTGTGGGGTTTCCCTCTGATGTGATGGAAATGTCTGGAACTACATAGAGGTCATAGTTGCACAGCCTTGCAAATCTACTCAATGGTAATGAATCAGACACTTTAAAATCAGATACATTAATGATTAATGTATGTCATATGACTCTTACCACAATAATTAAAATGTTTAAAAGCATAGATCCTGTGTTTTCTTGGAAACATCACAAGACTGATGACAGAACTGTAGAATAGGGGAATTGCAGGGAGAGGGGCAGAGGAGAGAGGGGGTGGAGAGATAGAGAGAGAGAGAGAGAGAGAGAGAGAGGAGGCATTCACCAACCATGTTGGAAGGGGCCAAGTACCAGCATCCTGAGTCCTGGCCCACTGTTTGAGAATGCAGTGGGTGACCATTCAGTCTGTCTTGAACCCAGCAGGTCATCTCAAATAATTCACAACACTTACTCATTTGTTTGTTCTTTCATTTAACAATTATCAACTAAGTGTCCACCCTGTACCAAGCACCATTCTAGACACTGAGAATATGGCAGTGAATGACAGACAAAAGCTTCCTGACTTTTCGGAGCTAACTTTCTGGTGAGGAAGCAATTAAGATATCCCATGCACGATGCTAAGCTCTCTGCAAGGGAATTTTCTCAGTATTGCTGATGAATAAACTGAGACATTCAGAGATATTTAGAACTTCCCCTAGATGATATAGATATCTGATAGAAAACTAGGAAACCGAGCCCGCGTTTGGAGCAAACCAGGGCATCTGGACAACTTGAAAACCCTACTATGGGAAGGACTGGAGCAGCTAGGCTGCGTAGTCTTTCCTGGGCCTGTGAAATTTGCTCAGTTCTTCTTGGTAAGCCTACCTTCTCTAACTGGGCTGTCCCGCCCACAAACCTGCTCTGCAGCCTCTGGTAGGCCCAACCCCTCCGCACTCCACATCCTACACTCTTGGTATCATGATGGATGGCGGTGACATGTTAAATTATTCAGGCTCTGTGTCTTCCTTGAGCTGGTGACAGCGATATTGCATTTTTAGATTGCCCAGAACTGCGCCAGATAGAGAAATATGTAGCTTGGGAATGTAAAAACCCATCTGACCCCCAACCACTCCGGGAATGCAAATGGTGCCAGTCCTGGAAAGAAGACAAAAGTAGTTAAAACTGCCCATACCCCCCAAACCACACAACTCACTGTCGTTCTGAGCTCCAGGGCTACACCACAGATGTTCGTACATACCCACCCCCTGGAATGCTCGGATCACAGCTGCTACCTGCCAGGGGGCACTAGTATACACCAGGCACAGCGCCAGGCATGCTACCCAGATAGGTCCCTATTCCTTCAGACGTGGAAACAGAGGCTGAGCGTGGCCAAGCTGTTTATCGGCAACCACACAGCCAGGAAGCCGAAGGCCTGAATTCAAACTCTGGTTTCTCCGATGCCCCAGGAAAGAAGATTCGGCAGCATTCTTGGGATTCATGTTGAATTGTTTTTCAATTGATCTTTACAGTTAAAAAAAAAATCTGTATGGTCAAATGTAATTGAACATGACTATAATTCCAGAAAAAAAAAAAATGGAAATGACCAGAGGCCCACTTACAGTGAACTGAATAAAAAAATGATGGCATATCTCTAAAATAGACTTTTATGAGACCATTAAATACAGTGACATAGATCTATGTTTATTGACACGCAAACTCGCCATGATATATTGTTGAGTGAAAAAGTATACAGAGAAGAATGCAGAGGGATTTACTCACATAAATTTATACACAGTTGAAGATATTTGGTGTGATTCCCACTGAGTGTGTGAAACAAAAACAAATCCATTTTAATTTGAAAAGTAAAGGAGAGAAAAGTAAAAGTTATTCTGTGATGTTAATGATATAGCATTATGAACTTTTAAAAAGCATAGTGTGAAACTGTATGTGCAAAACAACCCTGTTCTGTTTCAAAAATACACACACATACATAAAGTATGTAAATGTATGCATACACACACACACAGAAATAAATACATTAAGGTGCTCTAGTGATTATTCTCTGGATAGTAAGATTTGGAGTATTTAAAAGTTTTTCCTTACTGTTCCTCATTTGCATTTTTAATTTTCCTCCAATGAATATATAATGCTTGGTAATAAAAAAGGCAATCAAAGTTATGTTTATTTTTTAAAATAGATTGTCTTTGTTCTTTTTTAATAGATCGTCTTTATTGCTGCAGTGCAAGCTCATCCCTCACCTGAACTGTCGTGCAATATGCCCATCTCAGGGATGGGCATCCCACTACCCGAGAAGGGAGGTATCTCAGTGTATCCTCAAGTTCTGGTCCAAAATACTATCTATGAAGAAGAAGCTCGCCTATCAGGCTTAACTCAGTATCTCCTGGAAGCACTGCTTCACCTTTGGACTATCCCATTGTTCCCTGTGGGAGGCTGCGTTTTCCAAAGACGGCCCTAAAAAACCTCCCATCCCCCTTTTTCTTCTGAAGTGGGACCTTGGCTACTCCCCGTCAAAGATGGAGGCTAATTCCTACCCCTTAAACCTGGGCTGCCTTAGGGGTGTGCTTCTAATAAGGAGGCTGCGAGTGAAGCGACTCTAGGACTGGGCCACGGAAGGTAATGCAGCTCCTGACTGGCTCTGTGGACCTGCTGACTCTGTAGATGCTCACTCCCTCTTTGGAAACCTGCCACGGCACTGCGAGAAGTCTGAGTCACGTGGAGACGCCAAGGGTAAGTGGTCCAGTCAACAGTCCTAGCTGAGCCCAGCTTTTCAGACATCCCAGTTCAGGTGGCAAAAATGTGAGAGAAGGTTCTAGCTGATGTCAGCCCACAGCCATCTGAGTCACCCATGGATGTCTGAGCATTTCCAGTTGAGTCCTGTTTATTGTAGAGCTGAGGCAACCCATCCCCCCTTTCTCGTTGATCAATTCCTGACACCTAGAATCCATGAGCATAATAAGATCGCTGTTGTCTTAAGGCACTAAGTTCGGGATGGTGTATTACACCGCAGGCGGCAACCAGAACTCTCCCCTCATCCAGTTCAATAGAAATATTTACGCTCCTCCCAACCTGTCGCCATATGGTAGCACTGGGCAATGGAAAAATAGAGTGTCCAGGGACCCAAGTCCTAAGTCCTGGTACTAACACACTCTATGACCACCCCCCCCAAAAAAAAAATTAACATCTAGCCAATATTATATAACACTTAATACACCTTTACTTTCTTCCTAAAGAGAGCAACTCATTTGACCCTCACAATAACTGTATGAGATAAGTGTTGTCCCCATTTGAAAGACGAGGAAGCTGAGGGTCAGAGACACTACCAATGACAGGCTCGAGGTCACACATTCATAAATGGCAGAGATCAGAATACAGAGGCAGATCCAGAGGGCACAAGAGAATAAAAAAGCAGGTGCAGGCCTGTGAGGCTGACCAAGGATCAAGTTCCCTGCAGTTTTCACCCCAGGCTCTGTCCAGCCTGTGGATCCAGGCTCAGGCAATGTCATGGCCCCGTGCACACAGCCCTTCAACGGGCTGAAGATTGCTCGTGTGCCCATTATAATCTTTCCATCCAAACTCAGCATTCCCACTAATATCATCGACATTCCTTACATTATAGGTTTTACAAAAACTAGGACTATTTTTGGACTATAAAGTCAATGCATGTTTATCGTAGGAAATCAGAGAAAGTAAAAAAGCAGAAAGAAGAAAATAGTAAAGTCAAATACCATCCTTTCCCTTATTTCTAGTTTTTAACCATGCTATTGAACGCATGTTTTTACAACTGGATTTTATTGTCTTGTCATGTGAGTACATCTGGTAAATTTTGTTTAAAATATCTAAGTATATATATATTCATTCATTTATGTCAGAAGTACCTATTGGGATCCAACTATATGCTTTGTACTTTTGCTGTTATGCAAATTACATACATATGTATGTATATGCACATATCTAGGTATAAATTTATATGTATATCAAGATCTTCATCTATAACTCTATCTATACCTATATCCACCAAAGTATTAATAGTGCTTTTCTCTAAATGCTGAGATTTTCTTCTTTTTGTTTACCTTTTTTCTCTCTCCCTGGTAAATGACCTGAGGTCACTTGTGGAATTAAAATTAAGCTAAATAAAATATATCTTGCCCATTATCCCATGTCACTAAGTAGTGACTCCAGTGACATTTAACATTTGTAATATTCCACTGTATCAATGTATCATCATTTATTTAATCATTTCCTTATTGTTTAAGTTTTATATTGTTTCTGATTTTTCACAGTATTGCTCTTAAAGATATGTCTTTCTACACATCCTCGGGCATCCATGGGTTGAATTCTTTGAGAGTAGAAAGATGAACTGCTGGATCAAAGGATATTGACACATTTAGCACTTCTGACCCATGTCAAGATGTCTTCCAGAAAGGTTATACCGATTTCATCCTGATCAGCTGTCTACAGGAGTGATTATTTCACTATATCCTCTACAACCCTGGTCATTATATCACTGTTTTCCAATCTCAGTGATTTTGATATGCATCCCATATTTCAAATTTATTTTGTTGGATTCTTTTCAACACAACTTCAATTGGCTCAAGTCTTTTTTGAGTTTTGATGTCCAGGCATGATAACCCAGGTGCGATCTGACCAACACAGAGCAGAAATGGGCTGTCGCCTGCCTCCCCGTGAACAGCAGACTGAGAATAACGCAGCCCGGGCCTGTTTCCGCTTTGCTGGCAGCTGACTGTATTCAATATGTCCCCGGTCCTTTGTTCATATGCGCTACAAATAAATCTGGACTTTCCCATCCTGTATGTGTAGAATTGATTTTTCTAAACCAAAGTAAAGAACATTTTGTACTACCAAATTGCATCTGTATCTTTTGGCCTTTTCTTCTAGTGTCTCGAGCTATGTTTTGGTCCTAATCCTCTGATGTCATGTTTTCCCTGTTCCCTGACTGCATGCCCTCTGTGAACTGGGTAAATTGAAATGTGGCAGAATATAAGAAAAAGAACGACTCGTTACTTACTGAGTGTTTACAACAACACATCCAGCCACACGGACTAGACATTTATGTATAAATCATACATATGTTACATAAAATCATGCATATGCATATATAAAATCATACATATACTCATAGATATGAGTATAATTAGGTTGATGCTGATATTTTTGTTTTAATATTAAAAAATGGATGTTCTCAGGGATTACCTGGTTTGGGCAAGACCACGCAGTCAGTAAAGAGAAGGGATTGGGTTGGGAAGTCTAACTGGGGTTCTTGCTATTCTTGGAGTCCCATGCCAGGTCTTCCCTGGTCTCAGACAAGGACATCAGTGTTGAAGAGAACTGAATGGAGAATAGAACCTGATAGCTCATGGCTAGAGAACTCTCATCAGTCCCATAGCAAAAACCCTTCGGGAACATGTAATCAAATAAAAACGAACCATCTGACTATCCTACCAAGTGTTCTACAGTTTTCCCCTTTGGAAATAAAAATACACTGTTCATTCAGTAAATATCTGTTTTGAGTCTATAACGTGCCAGGAAGTGACTCTGCACTGGGAAATGAAACAGAAATGCTCCCCACAGTCACAGAGCTTGCACTTACATGGGGAGACAGAATCTTCAGGGGAGTGCATGTAAATATTAATACACTTATGAGAAGCTCTGTCAAATATCTTGCTGACATTCAAATAGTCTTTGTCTGCAGTACCTCCCTGATCTACCTGTGCGATGAAACTACTCAAAGTAGAAATGCAGTTTGCCCATCATGATTTTTTCTGCTCTCACATTCCCTTCCCACATGTTCACTTTGTAAACTGACCTTATTGTTCTGAAGAATGGAAATAAAGTTTCAAAAGAACTTCATCGACTATTTAAAAGTAGGATAAGATTTGTCCTTCAGGATTTTAGAACCTTCTCCACCTAAAACTGTGATTCTCCCATGAGTATAACTAACTCTGTGGTTCTGAAAACATACCTTCAAATTATTTTAGCCAAGGAAGAGTCATTTGCTTGGGTCTACAGGCTGAAATTGAGGCAGGCACTTCAAAGTAAATACTTAGAACTTTTTCTATCTATTAGTACTCCATTCCTATGAAACATCTTCATTCTCCCCTTCCTGGTTTCTAGATTTTTTTTTCTTCATAAAAGTGACAGATCTGACAGAATGAGAATGAATTTAGTTTTGTACTTTCATCTCATAATAAGGTTTCGGTTGTTTCATGCCACAGAACAATCATTTTCTTGTTCTTTTTGTTCCAAAACCAAATTTAAAAGCTTGGTTTATTTTTGTTTTCTTTCATTTGGCCACTATACATTGACAAATTTGAAGTCTCAGCTTTTTGGGGAGCATTTTCATAAGTTTGGGCTAAATTGTTACACAGTTTTGGCCTTTTTTCCCATATTTTTAGTTTTCTGTGCAAACACATCTTCTCCCTCATGCTTCCCAAATTCCTCCTTCATTGTTATTCTCTTTAAATATTTCTTCAGAATTTCATTTTTCAGCATCTTCCTCTCTTAATACATCTATTTCATTTTAGAGTCTCCAGTCATAAAACCAGAAAAATCTATCCTCGGGCATTAAAATACTATGTGTATATGTGTTCATAAATTCTTGGTTATAATTTTTCATCTTTTAAAATAGAAATGTTATTTCTTCATTTAATAATATCCCGCGTTGGCAGGGTTTTATGAAATGACTATTTTCCTAAATTGCTGCTAGCAGTGCAAATCTGTATGGCCCTTTTGGGAAGCAATTTGGCAATATAAAATAGAGCCTTAAAAATGTCCATCCCTCTTGACCCACTTCTGGGAATTCACCCTAAGGAAACCACCCTAAATACAGAAAAAGATTTATGCAGCATTATATTCATTGCAATGTTATTTTTAAACATAAGAAAATGGAAAATAACCTTAATGGAGAACTTGAGGGGAATGGTTAATTATGTTGGAGTATTAACTGGGCCTAGATGATAAAAAGATATCATAGAAAGTACTTGCGTCCAATACTAATTTTAGGTAAGGGGGTTAGAAACATAAATTCTGTATTATAAAATGAAAACTACTGAATACAGTGAAAGTTCTGCTTCTGGTAGGGGAAGAGGAAGGACACTAACGGACCAGCTCTCCTGCAGACAATAATCAATTCAGGAGAAAACATAAAACAAACCAAAAACACTACCTGAGGGCTCTGGAAGTAAATAAAAACAGGAACGTTTTAGAAAGGAATTGAAACTTGGAGAGGGCAGGCGGCACGGGATGCATTTCCCCTGTGTCCAGCTTTGTCCTGAGGGTACGTTATAATGTCAGTGTGGCTCAGGGCAACTGAAATGACAAGAGAAAGTCTGCTGTCTTTCTGGACGGAGGACCCAGTGGATGGATGCCAGATCAGGCAGCCAGGAAGAAAAGGAGAGGCCCAGAGCAGTGTCTCACAATCTGTGTGTAATCCCTGCCACATCTCTGGCTGACCTCTGAACCACTCGTGTGCAAGACAGACTCCAACCAGCTCAGCTAAAGAAAACAGAACAGCCTCTGCTCTCCCCAGGCAAGACAGCTGGGGTCTAACCAAGTCAACTGCCTGCAAAAAACAAAACAAAACATCAACTTTCTAGGGAGAAAGAGAATCCAAAAATATTTATACAATACATTCACAGTTTCTAGCATTCAATCCAAAATTACCCGACATGTAATGAACGACAAAATTTTCATCCACTCCCAAGAGAAAAGCAGCAAAGGCTAACCTAAGGTGACCCAGGTGTACCAGGACTTTGACATGACACTGTCTATAACAGTTAACAACTTTAGAACTATAAATGAAACAGATGAACATTTTAAAAGATCATTGGATGGGCTTAATAGAATGAAAATAACACAGGAAATAATCTCTGGCCTTGAAGGTAGGTTAATAGAAATTCTGTACTGATGATAGACAGAAGAAAGATTGGAAAAAATTGAAGTGTCTAAGGGATTCATGGGAGCAAAAAATTTTTTTGAAGCATAAAGTTTAAAATGGAAGGAATAAAACTATTATTATTATCAAATGACATAACTGTTTAGGAAAAGAATTGCAAGGAATCTATAAAACGATTATTAAAATAAGTGACTTTAGTATGGTTGAAAGATAAAAAATTAATATACGAGAGTTAATTATATGTTTACATATAGGCAGCAAACAATCAGAAAATAAAATCTGAAAACCAATTCCATTTATAATAGTGCAAGAAATTCTAAGTAGTTAAAATGTTTAAGAAAAGGCATGGACGATCTCTTCAATAAGAACAGAAAACTATTAAGAGAAGTATTTTTAAAAACCTAAATAAATGATGAAATTAACATACCATATTTGTGGATTTCAAGACTCAATATTGTTTAGAAGTAATTTCCCCCGCCATGTTTATCTGTAAATACGGTCCTAGTTATAATCCCAGCAAGCATTTTCTTTTTAGAAATTGACAGGATAATTCTAAAATTTATATGGAAGTGCAAATAACCTAGAACAGTCAAGGAATTTTAAAATAAAACAAAATTAAAGGACTTACGCAACCTGTTTTTAAGACTTAGTATTAAACTACAGTAACCAAGTGTATACTATTGGCTAAAGGAGAGACATACAGGTCAATGAAACAGAATGGAGAGTTCAGAAACATATTCAACTGATTTTTTATTGTTATCAAAAGAAAGTCTATTCAACAAATGGCACTGGAACAAATGGAGAGCCATGTGCTCAAAGAGATGAATGCAGGCCCTTAGTTCATACCATGCACATATATGAACACAAAATGGATCACAAAACTAAACATAAATGCAAAAACTATAAACCTTCTAGCAGAAAAATCTTTTGTAACCTTGGCATAGGTAAAGATCTTAGATAGCAAACCAAATGCATAAATCATAAAAGAAAAACATACATAAAATGAACTTTATGTAAATGAAAAAAATTTGCTCTCCAAAGGACACCAGTAAGAAAAAGTAAAAGCAAACCACAAAATGGGAGAAAAATATCTGTAACATATATCCAACAAAGGACTTGTATCCAAAATAAATAGACTCCTGATAATTCCATCAAAAAAGATAAAGGACCCGATTTTAAAAAACGGCAAATAAGTCCTGGCTGGTGTGGCTCAGTGGACTGAGTGCCGGCCTGCGAACCAGAGGGTCACCGGTTCGATTCCCAGACCTGGGTTGCAGGCCAGGTCCCCAGTAGGGGGTGCACGAGATGCAAGCACACGTTGATGTTTCTATCTCTCTCTTTATCCCTCCCCCTCTGTCTAAAAATAAAATAAATAAAATCTTTTTAAAAATTGGCAAATAATTTGAAGAAATACTTCAGCGAGCATACACAAAAATGTAAATAAGCACTGAAAAGCCTTTAGTCATCAAGGAAATACAAATTAAGCCACAATGAGATACCACAACACAACCATCAGAATGACTAAATTTTTTAGAAAGATCAGCCTTACCAATTTTGACAAGATTTTAGGGCAGATGGGATCCAAACATACCTCTGATGCGATTGTGCACCGTGCACCTACTTTGAAAAAATACTATTTCTCAGAAAGTTTAACCTACAACAAATGTATGACCCGGATGTTCCATTCGTGGTTATTTACAAAGAGGAATGAAAAGATATGTCCACAAAACAACTTGTACATAAAAGTCCATAGCAGATTTATGCGCAATAGCAAAAAACTGGACTCGACCCAAATGTTCATCAACAGGTGAATGCATGAAACAAAGCACATCCATCTAATGGAATACTATCCATCATTAAAAGTAACTTCTGATATGTGCAACGATATTGATGAATTTCAAAATCATTAAGCTGCGTGAATGATACCAGACACAAAAACTATGTACTGTATACAGTGGTACCCTGGTACTTGTATTTAACTCGTTCCATGTCTCATGACGAGTGCCAAGACCGAGAAGTACCAAACAATGAAGCATTTTCTCTTGTGGGGTGGCGTCATGGCTCATACAAATTCTAGCAAGTGCAATGAGTCCCAAGCAAGTGCCTAGTACTGAAACATTCTTTTCTCCTCAAAATGTGGCAAGTACAGGCTTTGACGAGTTCTGAAGCCAATGAGTACTGACGTATGACTGTGATTCCACATACATGCAATTCTAGATGAGGCAAATCCAAGGTACAGTGACAAAAAGCAGATTGCTGGTTGCCTGATGAGGGTAGAAAAGAAGAATGTATACCACAAAAGGTATCTTTTTAGGATGATGGAAAAGCTCATTGGTATATACATCTTCTAAAACTCATTGAATTGTACACTCTAAGTTGATGCAGTTTATCGTACACAAAATACACCTTAATAAAGTTGATTTTTTATTTGCACATAGAAAACTATAAGTCCAGCTTGGAAAATAATTAGAGCAAAATTGTTGGTAGCAGTATTTAGATGATGGCATTATAGGAAATTTATATTTTTCAGGTTGCACTTCTAGGAATTCTACAAACTTTTTTAATGAACATGTGTCATTTTAAATTAAAACAAATAAAGCAGTCTATGGTATTTATTAGATTAAGGCCAGTATTCTCTTCCTGGTTAAATGTATGACTAAGATATATATATATATATTTTTTTTTTTCGCCTAAGACACACAGTTTCCAAATAATCCTCCTCTTGTTGGTCATACTTACAGGCAGAGAAGTCATCGCAAAGAGATGACTACAGTTCAGGCATGACATTGGAACAGAGACAATTAAATAATTTATCATAAGGTATTTTCAGCAGAATAATATCTATCATGAGGTAACAAGAAATAATTGGATTTGAAGTTTGAGTCTTTAATTCTGTTACTATAGTGGTTTTAAGCATAAGCCCCCCAAATTCTCTGACACAGCTCCCACTGAGAGAAGGGTCTCCTATTCTTGAATCCAGTCGGGCTTGTTACTGCTGGGCTGAGAGAGAATGACAGAGGGGAGGCTATATATCTTCCAGCACCCTGTCAGAAGAGGCCATGAACTTCACCTGGTTCTCTTGGAAGGGCAGTACTGAGTCAGTCGCCACCGAAGAAGTCTGACCACCCAGAGCTACCACGTCGGAGAGGCCACATGAGGAAGCACCAGTCAACAGCCGCAGCTGAGCTCCTAGCCAACAGCTGCTGTCAGCCGTCTGCCATGCCAAGGGGCCATGGGGATGGACGTCCAGCTCACTGAGTCTCCAGGTTACAGTCAAACACCAGGTGACTGCCACCCCACCTGGTGTTTGACTGTAACCACATGAGAGACTAAGCCATAACTGCCCAGCTGAGCCCTAGTCGAAATCCTAACAAAAAAATCTGGGGCAAAGTAAAAAAAAAATTTTTAGCTACAATGTCTTGGGATCATTGATTATGCAATGATAACTGCAACCATGAACTTCGGTGAGTTGGCCTCTTTAATTAAACTCTTCAGTCTACTGGAAATACAATCTACTTTTAGTACAGCTGCAAGACTTCAAATGATGTTGCAAATCTTGGAGTCCTAAGCAAATATCTGTTGTTTTATTCTACTCAATTTATGTGTTTACTCAACATGTTTATTGAATGTCTATTATATGTGGAACCTGTGTAGTAGCTAGAAATATAATGATTAATAAGATATGGCTCCTCACATCAAGAAACTCACATGGAGACAGAGGAAGTGGTCAAGAAATAAGGTGACAGGATGAAGTGTCATAAGGCCACCACTGCAGGTGAATGCGGGCACTGCGGATACCATAGGAGAGGCTGGTTCCCACTCTCCTGTGAGGAGAGAGAATGGTCGGAATTCTAGATGAGATGTGCGGAGGTGGTGGAGGCATGAGAGTGGAGGGAAGATCGCCGCACGAGAGAGACAGAGCACCAGGTTTAGCTCTGTCATGAGTTAGTCGAAACTAAAAACGGAATGTATAATGCTGTGGGCCGATGGAAACTGTGGGGAACCTAGGCACTTCTGAGCGTCATGGAGGCACGACAGTGTCTGGCTTCCAGGCCTCTTCCTGGTCACACAAATTTAACTAAAAAAATAAATAGGCAAACAAATAATCCAGAAAAACAAATTTCAAGAACTGCTACCTTGAATAATCTCTGTCACCTTGGACCATCAAAGCATGAAACCGGGCTAGGTCTAAGATGTCCTCAGAAACATCTCATTCTACTCAATGCACTGATAGGCAAAGGTAAAACTGGGAGGTACCAGGAAAAGCTTGGGTCAAAATCTTTGCCAAATCGCCCTGGCTGGTGTGGCTCAGTAGACTGAGCACTGGCCTGCGAACCAAAACGGCGCCGGTTGGATTTCCAGTCATTCAGGGCCCATGCCTGGGTTACAGGCCAGGTCCCCAGTTGGGGGCACATGAGAGGCAACCACACATTGATGTGTCTCTCCCTTTCTTTCTCCCTCCCTTCCCCTCTCTCTAAAAATAAATAAATAAAATCTTAAAAAAAAAAAAATCTTTGCAAAAATCCCTCTTTTCAAGTCAGGCTTCCACAGGGATTTGCCTACCATCCAGGGCCTAATGGCCATCCTGTGGCCGGCAGGGCTGTTCCCTGATTGTCAGATGACCATAACCATCACTCACACAACGTGCGTGTGTTTGTGTTTGGTTCAGGGAGAATCCAGGCATCAGAAACAAATGCACTTTCCCACTCATCATTAGGTAGGCTGACTGACCGCTGCCAGGACGTAGGCAGCCTAAGCAGAATGTCACATGACTGCTGTGTAAGGTCATGTGTCTAGATGACAGTAAAGAGCTGATTCAAAATGAACACTTGAATCTCTATGCCCAGCGCTCTTCACCTATACCTCTTGTGAGCAACAGAATGGTTTAACACGGGTGATGGTAACAGTGAGGGCTTTCAGAGAAACCAAGGCCTCGGTCAGAGGGAGAGAAAAAGACCCTATTTGGAACAAGAAACCTCAGTGTCCCCTTCAATGCCAATGTTCCGGATTCTCTGTGGCAGACACACGAAGGGCTCTAAACAAATGCCAAGTTTAATTAGCTCAGATCCAAGTGAAATGAACTAAATTCAATTTGCTATTTGCACACCTTCTTTTCTCCCTTGGACCAGTTTAGGGTTTTAAATAGCTTAGGGATATGGGGGAAAAAGTGAAGGGAAAAAAAAAAGAAGAAGAAGAAAAAAAGGAAAAAGAAAAACAAAGCAGCTCTAATACTCAGTGTTGTGCCCATAACGCGATTTTAAGGAAGAGTGAGAGGATTTGTTGGCAGATGGGAACGTTTCTCCCATACCATCTCCACATGTGAACAAGAGGCTTTACCCTGCCTTGGTGGCACCTGGCGCACAAGAGGTGTGAACCCCTGCTGGCCAGAGGGAATGCAGCAGGAGGGGTGGTCCTTCCCAGCACCCTCCAGCTAGGGTGCTGCAAATGCTTCCAAGAGATGCTCTGCACGCGGATCCCGTTTGCTGATTTATTAGTCTGCTAATCTCAAACAGAAATACTCCAACCCGTGCGGAGAGCCTGCTTTTTCCTTTTCCCTCACTGCTGGCGCCCGTCGGCCCTCCCACACTACCATGCCAGTAGAAAACAGCATCTTTCCAAAGCTGCCACCACGCAGCGCCTTCCTCCGAACGTAGCAATCTGGCGATCTCAGGGCGAGCTTCACATCCCTCTGGGTCTAAGGTCACACCCAAAGATCCCTGAATCTTATGACAGCAGGGTACAATGCAGATAAAATTTCCCTTTAAAAATGCTGTTATGCAAAACAACAATAAGCAAACCAATAAAAACGAAATGATTTGCAACTTCGCCTCCCCACCCCCAACAAAGGCAAAAAAGCCAGTTAATTTTATTGTCATTCAAAAAGGGATTCACTGGCAAGTTACATGGACTTACGTATCCTGGGTTCTCATCCTGTTCTTATCAATGTTGTCATGTGGTTTCAGGTAAGTCATGTGACTTCCCCATTCTCTTATAAGAAAAAAGTAACTCCATCTTCCCCATATACTTTGCAAAGCTACTATTCACTTCAGATGAAACACTGTCACGTGGCCAAGTTGTGAGTCGTAAATCTTGATGACCCCTCCAAAACCTGCTACACTTCCAGTTTTCCCCATCCTGGGAAAAGTGATGCACTTACTCAGTCCTGCACTTACTCAGGCCAAAATATGGCAGCTGTCAACGGTCCCTTTCTTTCTCATCCAGCGAGCAGCCAGTCCAACCTTATTTCTTTCGGTCCTCCGTCCTACACACGCGCTCCATTTCCCCTGGCCTCTGTGCTGGTCATCAAGCACGTTGACCTGGTTCTTGCCTCGGAGTCGCGACATTGCTCTTTCCCTGCCTGGCATGTCCTTTCTGCAGTTCATGCAGGCCTCTGCTTAAATGTCACCTCCTCAAGAGCAGCCCTCCCTGACCGCCCCTGCATGAGTTACACTCTTCCTCCCCTTTCACATGCCCTACCCCCTGTTTTACTTGTCTTCATAACACTTACTACTATTTGAGACGGTGCCCTGACTCTGCTGCCTCTCTCTTTCATCAGAACAGAATGGTCAGGAGATTAGGATCTCTCTTTCCATCCCCATGCTCCCTATGCTTAGGTGAATGCCTGGCACACAGTAGGCACTCAAGAATTATCTGTGGAAGGAATGACTAGATGATGCAGGGGAAAGTTCAAAGCTGCACGGCTGATAAAAGATTATACATTCTCACCTCTGCCTGCCCACTCCGAAGAAGAGAGGGTTTACACGAGGGTTTAGAAATCTCTTGCAAACACATGCAGTCAGTCTTCTATATCAAATTGCAGGTCGAAAATATTCGGAAAAAAAAAAATCCCAGAAAATTTCAGTCTGCCACATGTTGAACACTGTATGTTGAATTCCCGTGAAGCAAGGGGAAAGCAGCCCCTGCTGTAGGCCCTTATCATACAGTTGCCCCCCAGTCTCCACTGGGGGTTTGCTCCAGAGCACTCCCACCCCCTGGATATCAAAATTCACTGATGCTCGAGCCCCTCATATAAAATGGCATAGTATTTGCATATAACCTATATTTGCATATGCTACAGCAGGGTACGCCTACACATCACTCCATTCATGTGGTTTCAGTATATAGTGCTTGGTGCGTGGCAAATTCAAGTTCTGCTTTTTGGGACCTTCTGGGATTTTTTTTTTCCCAAATATTTTTTATCTGCAGTCGGTTGAATCTGTGGATGTGACACCAGCAACAAGAGGGCTGATTGCATAGGTCACATGCAAATACGATGTCATTCTATATAAGGGACTTGAGCATCTACAGATTCTGGTATCCTGAGGAGAGGTGGGGGGGGCGTCCCAGAGCCAGTCCCCGACACATAACTGGGGGACCTGGCTGTGTATGTTTCAGGAACTCGCCTATGCAGATATGTGAGGAACTCTCTGGGGAAATGAAGGAAATGAAAGACATGAATTTCGTTCTGCTAGGCATGATGTGTTATCTCCCAGATTGGTCCGGATTTCCCAGGAAATGGCTTTAGGCAGAGGGCGTGAGGGTGCCAAGGCTGGGTGCAGACAGGACCGGGCAGCCCCTGTTGAGGACCGGGCAAGCTGTGTCCTGAGGGAAAGGCAGGCCAGGGTCTGGTCTCCAGGGCCCCTGCCCCCTCCGGCTTCTCCCTCACCACACTCTCTTATCCGCTGGTCCCAGAACTTCTCCCTCCACAGTTCATAATAAAGCCTGCTCCTCTAAGTGCTAGAAAAAACATGTGATGGGGGACTAGATTTGTGTCCAGCTTCTACCTCGCTCTGTGATGGTGAGAAAACTACATAACCTTTTTGACTCTCTTTTCATTAAAAAATTTTTTTGTAGTATGAAAAATAGGGACACTGATTTTCGCCTCATAGATCTTCTTTGAGATAAGGTATTTGTGAGTAACAGATACTAGGGAATTGCACTGTGACCTGTTACCCTGAATTTCCTCAGAAGTTGAGACCCTGACTTTTAAAGCTTTTCTGTGGGTAGACTTTGTCAGGCGGAGGTGAACAGATAAATAGCATGGGAATATGAAAAGGTAATTCCATAACACTGCATGGCTATTACTTCACATTGAAGGAAAATTTGTATTCAAAGATTATGTAATAGTGAAACACTGAACAATTACAAAATATTTTGGCTGCTACTGGGTATGGGGGTGGCATGGAAAACCCTGAAATAGAAGAAGCTGGTGGATTCTATATCTGCTTGTGAATGACTGAAAACTCCACCTTCCCACACACATTGTGAACACTTCCAGCAAAATGAGTCACTGGGTTATGATGACAAGTGCATGCAAAGCCTCTATGCCCAGTCTCCGGACCTGAACCATCCCTCAGACCTGCCTCAGGCACTTGAATCCACTGACTCAAGGAGAGTTAGAGTCCCTACGAAAAAGGTTGCAAGTATATGGGTTGGTCAGAAAGTCTGTTCAGCTTTTTTTGCACGATGGCTCTAGTAGTGCTTAATTGTCTTTAACTTCATTTGGAACAATTTTGTTAGATTGTATTGTGACAGCTGTCATGTCAGAGTGTATTTAAAAAAAAAACTATCAAAATTGGCGAATTTTTGTACAGCCATTTTAATACTGAAGATGGAAGAAGATATTCAATATTCTTGGCGTATTATGCTTCATTATTTCAAGAAAGATAAAAACGCAACTGAAATGCAAAAAAAAAGATGTCTGGGCACATGGAGAAGGTGTTGTGACTGATCAAACAACACAAAAGGGGTTTGTGAAGTTTCTTTATACTGTTGACCTTTTTGGCAAATAATTCTTTGATATGCGGCTGTTTTATGCATTGGAAGATATTTAGCAGCACCCCTGGCCTCTACCCACTAGAAGCCAAAAGAGGGAGATAGCCAACATCTGAAACTATCCAATCAATAAAGTTATTGGTGAAAATGAAAAATGCACCTTTTATTTTACAGAAAAAACTAAACGGACTTTTTGACCAACCCAATACATAGCAGTGGTTCCTCCGGGTCTTCCTCAGAGGGACTCAATGCTATTTACTTGGGTAACCACACACCCAAGTAAGAGCAACACCATCTTTCACAAAGACGGTGGAATATAAGCTGACACTTATGCCCAGGGACACGAGGCATATGTAGAGTGGGGGACATAGGGACTGCCAGGGAACAGAATGGAGTCTTCACCCAGGTCCGTTTCACAGGGAAGTGACCACTTCCCCAGTCCCCAGGTGCATAATTTACACAGACATATGTAATAGTTTTTGGAACCTCTTCCTGTTGTCCCCTTGGTCTCTGAGATAAGCTATTATAGTGGGAAAGGCAAGTTAGAGGCATCTTCAGCCCCAAACAAGAGAGGAAACCAAAACCAATATCTCACCCTAAGAGTAAAGGATGTAATAAGTGATACGCCTGAAGACTGTTAAGATGCAGGGTGGTGCTTTATCTCATATCTCCGCTGAATTCACCGGCTTGGTCCTTTAAAAACTCGGATGGATCCGGGAGGCTGGTGGTGAGCTACCACAAACTCAAACAAATTGTAGGCTCCATTGAGGCTGCCAGATATGGAGTCTATGCTACAGTCAATTAACAGCCTCAGGAAGACTGTCTGTGGTTACGGATCCAGAAAAGAAGGTTTTTTTCCATCTCCACCTGGAAGGAGGATCAGAAGCAGTTTCCATTCTCACGGGGTGGGCAGCATGACACATTTACAGTCTTGCCCCAGAGCTGTAGTAACTGCCCTACCCTCTGTCCGAACAGTCCAAAGAGACAGGCAGCACCTGCATATATTGCAGAATATCACACTGGCCCCCTACGTTGATGCATCATAATTGGACCAGATGAGTATAGAAGTGAAAGTGCATCGAAGAGCTTGGTAGGACATAAGTGGTCCAGAAGGTATTGGAAATCCAGTGAAGAATCAGGGGTTGCTACATCAGTGAAGAGTTTAGATGCCTGTGGTCTGTGGCATGCCATACACCTATTCCAAAATAAATTAGAAATCCCTGCATCTTATCCTTCCGGTAGGAAGAAGAATGCTCGGGAGGCCTCTTTGGGTTCTAAAGGCAGCATATTAAACACTTGGGGGATATTGCCCCGGCCCATTTTCCCAGTGGCAGGAAAGGGTGCCTGCTCTGAATGAATTGCAGAGGAAAAGGTTCTGCGGCAGGTCAGGCTTGGGTGCAGACCCTACCATTTGCATCATGTGATCCAGTGGACCCTGAAGTATAAGAGCCATCGGTGGTCATAAGTACTGTGTGGAGTTCACTGCAAGCGCCAGTTAGGAGCCTTACAATGTAGACCCCTAAGCTTCTGGAATAAGGCCATGCCATCTGCAGAATAAAGCTACGCATTTGCAGGCAGGGGGAGAGGTGTTCCTGGTAGGCTACTGGATCGGATCAAGAGACAAGGACACCAGAACTGCCTATCGAGAGCTGGATTCTGTCAGATTCACCAAGTCATGTGGGAGAGATGACAACTGGCACATCCAGGCTCAGGCCCTAGCAAGGTCAGAGGGCACAGGTCAACTACACAAGTAGATGGCCCAGCTCTCAAATCATCCACCTCTGGCACCTATCACTCACCTTACATTTTTGACCACCTGGTAGAGGGTGTGGGTGGAAGGCACATTGATATCACAAAGAGGTATTGGCTCCATAAAGAGATATAAGCCAAAAACAGACCACTTCAATAGGTGGAACTTGAAAGGATGCCCGTGGTCATTGACTTTGTGGGGAAAGAGGAGAGAGTCAAGGTAAGACATAAATGGATGTACGAGGTCTGTCCAGAAAAAGCCCTACTATTGTTAATATAACAAGAACAGTTTGCATGACACTGATATAACCTGGCAGCCAAGGAGAGTGGACTGGAATGCGCATGTGTGAACAATGAGGACTTCACTGTACTAGCCAGTGGGGGTGGTAGATACCACTGAGTGAGCATGTGTACTGTGCGGCCTTCGCATTCAAAATGAGCCAGTAGAGCAACAAATCCCCATCAGATTTTGCATTAAGCTTGAACATTCTTCCATGGAAACTATCCAGATGATTCAGAAGGCTGCAGCTATGGGCAACTGGTGATTGGCAACTTTATCACAACAACGCACCTGTTCATGCATCATGTCTCGTGCAGTGTTTGGGTGAAACATCAAATCACTCAGGTGACTCTGCTTCCCTACAGCCCAGAATTGGTGCCCTGCAACCTCTGGCTTTTCCAAAAAACTAAAATCACCTTTGAAAGGGAAGAGATTTCGGACTGTCGATGAGATTCAGGAATATACGACAGGGCAGCTGACGGCAACTGGGAAAACTGTGAGGTCCCAAGGTGCCTACTTTGAAGGGGACTGAGGCATCATTGTCCTATGTACAATGTTCCTTGTATTTTGTATCTTCTTCAATGAATGTCTCTGTTTTTCGTAGTGCATGGCTGGATACTTTCTAGGCAGACCTCGTATGACTTGACTGGTTGGTCAGGGGCCCTGGCGCAGAAAGATCTCTTTCCCTTGCTTGCTCAATAACAATTAAACAAAAGCCTTAATAAGTCAGCAAGCATGTCTGGCTGGGGTTATCAATGAGTGAATTTACTGAGGCGAGAAGGCAAACAAAGGCAACTGTGGAACTTGTCCCTTCACTTTTAGCGGTTCAGACACACATGCCACGGTTCAATGAGCCACACAAAACATGCCCACAGTGCCTGGAGCCTGCTTCATATAGTTTTCAACCCTCGACCTGATTGAAGTTGACTTTGACCACCTGTGTAAAACAGAACAGGATCCAAAACACAGAGACCAGATAAGGTGGACAAAGCTCCAAAGGGGCGTGACTCTGTGACCCGCAGGTCCCCTCTGGCCCTGAGATTCCATGATAAAAGAACAAAGCACGGCGGTCTTTTCCTAGCTGCGGGGGCTCTCGCTCAGTCCTGTAGCTGAATCGCCAGGAAAGCAGCTGAAAGGCAGAATGCTAGGTCCCCCTGCCGAGCGGCAGGGCCTGAAAACGTGCCTCTCTTCCAAGTTTTCCAGGGTGCAGAGGCTGTTCATTCGGGAGCCTCCCTTTGAGAATGATTGTCCCTGCGCCACAGGGACTCAGGCTGACCTTGTGGGCTCCAATGCTCCACGCTCTACCTCAGGGCTTTGGGGTTCAACTGATATGGGTTCAAATCCAGACTCTGCCAATGATCGGCGATGTGCAAGGGGACCTGGCCTTGTGAGCCTCAGCTTTCTCATCTGTAAAATGAGAGTCACGATAATGTCAACCTTAGAGGGATATTGTGTAGATTTAAATAGACATATTGGAAAATGAGCCTGGTGTTTGGTATACAGTCGGCCGTTGGTGAGTGAGGGTACCATGACAACAGGTGATACTAGTGTTTTATAAACTGTAAAGTGCTGGCCAGATGTAAGAGGCTTCCTTCTACTGGCTAGATATCTAGCCTTTATTCTTCAATTCAAATTTTCGTCTTCTGGGACACAGAGAGGTAACAACATTAGGAGAAGAGCGAAGCAAAGAGATTTTTGTAATGAGGGTGGTAACTCCCCTCTCCGTGCCCTTCTCCACCCCTTCCCACTCCACATCTCCTTAGCTGTCTTCTCCAGGTCATCTTGTTTAAATCTGGTCTTGGGCTTCCCTGGGAAAGACTTCCCCATTCTTCTAACCCGCAGTGCCAAATAAGGGTGAGTCGCCACATTCTCTCCTCCTGTCTCTATAACAAGGCTGCCTGTACCTTTGTAGGCAGCTGCCACCACATAGTATATGCCTGGCACATAACACTCCCACACACAGTATTTGGTGAATTGAATTGAATCTGCAGAAATCAAGGAGACAGAATTTTGGACCCACAATTGCCTCTGGGTCAGTGTGTGGCCTTGGGCAAGCCACCGCCCTAGTCAAGGCCTTACCTTCTCATTGTCAAAGAGGAGATTTCTTAGGCCCCTTCCAGCTAAGGTTTCAGCTATAGCGGAGTGGACAGATAGAAACTGGGAGTCAGTAAACCACGGTCGGGGGCCCAGATCTCTCATCAGCTCATGGTACAGAAATCACTTTGCCCTCTCTATAGCCTCAGTTTTCTCACCTGTACTATGGGTTGATGTGTAAGTAGCCATTTCCCATTCCACAGTCCTGAATTGCTAGAGTATTTTATTTTAGGCCTCTTTGGGGTTCAAGGTCAAGGCATTTAAGCAGTGGCCACATTTTACCGGAGGCCTCTCTGATCTTACTGGATGGACTCTCCCATAATAACACACAGTAATAATGATCATTAATATTGCATGTAATCGTTAAAGTAAGTAGCATCGTATTACTGTTAAGTCAGAGGGTATCTTTTAGCTGAGAGTCTGCTGATGCTTTAGAGCAAGATGAATGAAGGCGGAGAGGGATGGCTATTTGAGCCACTCGCTTAAATCTTCCCTGCGTGCATTTTCCGACTTACAGGGAGGTGGCACAGGGAGTGAGGACAGCACTGGATTTGGCTTTAGAAGCTGTGGCCTCGCTGCCAGGTTCTCTTACTTTCTAGCTGTGCAGACAAGTGACTCAACCTCTCTGGGCCTCAGTCTCCTCATTCGTGACTCCTTCTCTGCTCACCTCCCAGGGTTGTTGCAAAGATCATGAATGTGAAAACTTGTTGTAAGCTGTTATGCTCTTTGCAAACAGAAGGCATCGCCGTTATGGTAATCAAAAGCAAATGGCACATGAATATTTCACAAGCATGGACTGGGGTAGATTATTTGTAAAGTATTCCCATCTAATGGGGTTTTATTAGTACGCACTCCCTTCTCCTTATTACAATATACCTAATAATCTCTTTCCAAATCTTATCTTCAAATTCCCTTTGTCTCCCCTGTCATTTCTTCTTAATGTGTCCTCTCTCTCACAGCTATTTATTACTAAATGCTGGGTAGCATTTGGGGAGACAGTTCGTTAGAAAAATACACAAATACATATTTTGTACAGAGATATAAACAAAATGAAGCACAGATATCACGATTCTATGCTAAGATATTAAAAAATATACATCTTCCTTGTGGGTCTGTCAGAGCTGCTCGTATTAGTGATACTTAGTCTGAAATTAGGTTTAACAACCCCATGCCCATAGTGGCCTCAAATCCACTCACATGTGGCATTAATGTGGGGAGGGAAAGAAATGAAACAGGCTTAGATGCATTTTTTTCCCTCTTAAAAAAAGTGTAAGGGTTTTCACAAAGCCTTTTGGAGTCTCTCTTGGCTAAAAAAGAAATCCTTTTGCCATTAACTGCTCCTGCAGTGAGGGCTCGCTAGCTGCAAGATTATGATGAGGGTAAGCATTAATTAAATCTAACTGTGAGAGAATAATTAGGTACACATATCCATCAGAGCAAGTTGTCACTATCCAGTAACAAAGTTGGATACAAACTCCATCAGCAGAACTGTCAGGCGGCTGTTAAAAGGATATAAATGTGTCCCAAAAGTATCATTTCATTTAGGGGGGAAGCTGGATTGCAAAGGATTAATGAGGCGAGGGGTTTGTGTTTTCAATTGGATGTAAAATGCAAACCAAGTAAGTTGTGATATAATCATTTAACCTTAATGTTTAGTTACATTTGGGTTTCTAACATGTGGTGGGGACAATTAGACCTTGTACATTAAACCAACATTTTCCACCAGAAAAAGAGATAAAGGTTAGGTTTTTTTAAACTAAGTTGCACAAAAGTTGAAAGCAAAATCATAAAATCTAATTTACACAGATGGTATATTCTTAATAACAACTAGGCAAGAAAAATGAGTGCAAATCCCACCAGGGTAATTAAGGGACTCAGGAAAGGGTCCTTTATTTCTGCCAAACTTCAGTCTAACCTCTGAGACCTGTGTGTGTGTGTGTGTGTGTGTGTGTGTGTGTGTGTAGAGGCGAGGTGAATGCAAGTCTTGGAGGCAAGCACTGAAAAAAGGCACAGCTACAATGTAGGAGAAAGGTCAGCGGGCTGGGGGCAAACAGATCTAAGTTTCTACCCAGGCTCCACCACTGACTGGCCATGCGAGCTTGGGCAACTCAACTCTTGACTCGGAACATCCATTTCTTTTACAAAATAGGGCTCTGGAAGGGTGGTTACAATAACACACTGGAAAGCGCCTACAACAGGGGCTGGCACAAATAGGCGGCTGGTCATTGCTGCGGTTGCCTATCAGGTATCTCTCCCAAAGCAGGAAGGAGAATAAGAACACACCACAGCACTGGCCTCAGCGGCCATTCCTTCCGTAATGTCATCTCGGCGGGAGGAGTCCTGGGCAGTGACGGTTTCCAGCCAAGGCAAGGAATAGGGAGGAAGCCTGACTGGTTTCACTGCAGGCCTGGGAGACAACTTAAATGGTCAATGCCAAGGTCATGTCCTTCAATGCACTTAAAACACTTGGTAATTGTCCCACTTGAATGCTTCCTTGCTTGACTGATTGCCGGCCTGTTTCCTCCTCCATACCTTGAGTCTAGAGTCAGGGGTGCTGTCTCTGGTTTTCCACCTCAGGACCTAGCAGGGTGTCTCACATACTTGGTAGGCACTTAGCTAGAAGAATGAATGAAAGTCACGTTGGAGGCCATGGAGAGGGATGTAGCAGGAAGGGTTGGAATCTGGGAAAGGAGACTCACCAATAGCACTAGAGAGAAATTAGGAGGGACTCACCCTATGGCCAGGGATATACCGGGACCACAGGAGCTGATCCTAGAATGAGGTCAGAGAATCTCTGAGAGACATTAGCCATTCTGGGATGCTGTCATTATCAGGGTAACCACCTAGCTCAAGATCTTGTCAAATTACTTCTGTGTAGTCCTGCCTGAACACAGATTTTCTTCAAGGCCCTTCCCCATCTTGGAATCTGTGAACGTAGCTACTAATGTCACAACAGTCCACCGAAGGCGATGACACCAGCCCTTCTCAGCCAACATCTTTGGCAAGGGAGCCAGGCTGGCGGAGATGGGAGGAGGTCGGATGTTATAGTTATTCCCCACAACCTTCACAACTAGATCACCTAGGGCCTTTTTATTTCCAGAAGCTATCCTAACAAAATGGACTACTTCCAATGGCCTGAAGGGGAACTATGAGGGATGTGGATTGAAACAAAATACTACCACTTTGTCTTGACAGTGACCATTTTCCTGGAACTGTTGTTTTTCAGCCACACTCCCTCTACAACCCCTTCTCCCCCAGAAAGCAAAATCTAAATAAATTCAGTGCACACAGACTGTTTCCCTCAACTCCCACCCCCGACTGAAAGAAATGCCTTGCAGAGGGATACGAATTAAACCACGTTGAGTCATAAATGTCGCAGAGTCATCATGGGAAACAAAATAAAATTTCATGAAATGAGGCCAAAGCCAGAAAATTAAAGTTACAAGACGGCAAGACCCATAAGGAGAATTTCTCATTTCCTGAGAAAAATCTTTAAATTATGATTCTTGAAGATAGAATTGTATACATGTCCATTTGATCCTATTTTTAATAGTGTAGTTCTATTTATCTATATTATTATTTTGCCTACTTGATCTAATAGGAAGATTTATGTAAAATATTTCACCTTGATTATCGATTCATCAACTTGTTGTACTTCTCTCTATTGTTATCTTTACATAATTTGAAGTTGTGTTGTCCCTGCACGTAAGCACAGATTTCATTTGTCTCCTGGTGATCCATCTTTTTTATGATTAATTACTGACACTCTTATTCCTAAAAAACACTTTATTTTGCAGATGACATGATTTTAATATATAAAATCCTAAAGACTCCACCAAAAAAAAAAAGAACAGCACAAAAAACCTCAAACACCCCTAGATCTAATCAACATATTCAATAAAGTTGAAGGATACAACATTAGCATACGAATATCTATAGCATTTCTGCACACTAACAATGGATTACCTGAGAGGGAAATAAAGTATATGATCTCATTTACAATAGCATCAAAAACAATAAAATACTTAGAAATAAATTTAACCACAGAGGTGAAAGATTTTTTACACTGAAAATTACAAGCCATTGATTTAAAAATAAATCAGAGAAGACTCAAATAAATTGAAAAGTATCCTGTCTTCAAGAATTAAAATAATTAATATTATTAAAATGTCCATAGCCCCATTTGTTTATTCTTTCCTTTATGTCCCTTGCTCTAGGGGACATATTGGTGAAAATATTGCTGCATGGAATATCTGAGATTTTCCTGCCTATGTTCTCCTCTGGGACTTTCATGGTATCATGGCTTATATTTAAGTCCTTTATCCATCTTGTTTTTTGCGTGTGGTGTAAGTTGGTGGTCGAATTTCATTTTTTTGCAAGACCTGTCCAGATCTCCCAACATCATTTGTTGAAGAGGCTATTTTTTACTCCATTTTATGCTTCTGCCCCCTTTGTCAAATATTAATTGATCATAGAGACATGAGTTTATTTCTGGGCTCTCTATTCTGCTCTGTTGATCTATGTGTCTGTTCTTGTGCCAGTACCAGACTCTTTGGATTACAGTGGCCTTGTAATGTAGTTTGATATCAGGTATTATGATCCCTCCTACTTTATTCTTCTTTCTCAAAATTGCTGAGGCTATTCGGGGTTGTTTATGGTTCCATATAAAGTTTTGAAATGTTTGTTCTATGTATGTGAAATATTTGTCATATATTCATACTTCCTCCCCAGACTTCATTTGATTAGTATTTGCCTACCATATGTTTTTCCTTTTCCTTCACTGTCAAACTTTTGTGTTTATGTTTTAGGAACATCTCTAAACATAACATAACTGAATTTGTTTATTATCATCTATCTCTGAACTTCAGCATGCAAATTATATTTACTGTGATTATTGGTGCTCTGGGCTTATTGTTATGATGTTACCTTTCGTTTTTTTTCCCCTTCCTTGTGCTTTCTCTTTACTCTGATCCCAGCCCACCTGCTGTCCACTGGAGTCACCATGACACCAACTTCTAATCTCAGAGCCCAGGCTTTGCACTTCTTCCTCGTTCCTTACACCTGAGGAGTTTTCTTTCTTCATTTTTGAGATAAACTTACATTTATAAAAAAAAAGTTATACTTCATCCAGCATACAGGGTATGTGTACGTGTGTGTGTGTGTGTGTGTGTGTGTGTGTGTGTGAGAAAAGAAGAAGGGTTGTGCTGTGCTGTTGTAGGTTTAAACAATTTGCCAGCTTTCTTTTCATATAGGAATGGGAAGCTTTTGTTACAAGTAAAAGAAAGCTTCTGTATTTAAAGACATATATTCTAGAATTGGAACTTTCCCCCCGAAACACTGAAGCTCAATTTATAAATACAGAATAGGAGCTGGATGAAAGAGCCCCAACTACTGAGCAACATCCCCCCGACCTTGCCCCTAAGCGACTACTTGGAACACAGCCTGAGGACCCCTGCTAAGGGCTCCTGTGCCCCACCCCACATCCTCACATGGTTAGCCATGTCTGTCGCAAATGTGTGAAAAGGTAGAGCTTCTCTGGGTAATCTTCTAAGTGATCTACCCATTTGATAACAGTTGAATTAGAAAAGAGCCCAAGCTGCCAGCTTCTAACAGTGTATTTTATCCCAATTCCCCAACAGTCAGTTCTATTGCCTACATGATTTTACATGCTCAAATGGCATGAAAAGAGGGTAATTTACTAAGTCAGGGGACTTCCATTCCTGGATATTCTAGTTCCTGTCTGTGGCATGGATGAGGTCTCCCCTCTATCATTCTTGACATCTAAAACCAGGTCAGATTAGATGAACCTGAAATTCATTTCCATCTCTGATGGACTAAGAGAACATTGGAAATTGTTTCCTCCTAGTAGGTGCTTGGGAGCCTGAGGCAATGATTCCTCTGAGACAGCAACGCTTTGCCTAAAGTCACACGGCAGTTAGACAGTCACGTGGGTTAGATCCAGGCTTCTGTAAGTGCAAATCTGAGATGCCCCCTTACACCGGGTGGGTTGCAGGACAAATCTGGCCCACTGCCTGTTTTCGTACGGTCCGCAAGCTAAGAACGGGCTTCCATCTTTAAGCGGTTAAAGCAAATCAAATGAAGAATATGTTAAGATGTGAAAATCATATGAAACTGATATTTTAGTGTAATAAATAAATTCCATTCTTCTCATGAGAATTTTATTACAAAAAATGGTACCTGGTTATTATTATGTATTGAGTTTCATCAGTAAAAATTCATAGAAAATATTCTCTCATGGTATAAGTGCCTATATACCATCCTCAAGTTTGCCTCTCGGTCAGCAAGGCCTCAAATGTTTTCTGTCTGTCCTTTTACTGAAAACAATTGCTGATGATCCTGCCTTAGCCCACAGGCCTCTGCAAGGATGGAGCCAGGATCCAAATCTATTGCCCTTCCGTACACCACAAGCCACGCTGTATCTAACTAACAATGGCTTGGGATCGAAACCTCTTCAGTACTCCTAAAGAGAGGAAAGATAGCAGAGATCCTAACAAGAATATCAACACACCTTGATGCATTGCAGGCTCAGTTCCAGACCACCTCAATAAAGCAAGTGGTAACCTTTTGGCTGGAGACAGGTCTTGCCTCCCCATGTGCAATACCCAACACCTGTGGAGCTCAATAAAGCAGTGTGCAATGAAACAAGGTGTGCCTGTAATCTTTACATCGGCTACAAAAGGACTAGGATCAGAGACTGGGTCCTCCTATGCCAGCTGTTTAGAAAACATTCTAGTTTTGTCACATAGTTGAGCCTCAGTTTGTCCGTCAACAAAGTGGGAAGGATTATGCTTCCCTCAGGAGGTTCAGAGGATCAGCCCAGGTTTTAACATAACATAGAGGCTTCATGGAGTATCGACACTTGTAGGTTCCAAAGTTCATCCCAATATTTTGTCACTTGCTCCTTCCTGGAATGAAGTCTGTTCCTCTACTCCTTGAATCTGAGATAGGCTCATGACTTTCCCTGAACAACAAAATGCAGCAGGAAGAATGATGTGTGCCTTCCAAGCTATAGCCTCGGAGGCCCTGCAGCTCCCGTCCTTGCTGAGTTTGGAGCCGGCCCTGTGACCCAGCCTCGGCTATCTGGCTAGCCACAGGTACGGGGCCTCAGTCGGACGGGCCTCCTCCACCCAGACCAGAAGACCGGCCCAGCGGAGCCCAATCCAAATGCTTGAATTAAGAGCCAAATAAATGGTTGCTGTATGAAGTCACAAAGTCTCAGGGTGATTATTTGCCACAGCATTCACTGACAGAGTATTGACGAATACTCTGACGAAGTGGTCCAATACCCCAGTGTTGTGTCCCCACCGGGACCTGGTCCAGAGCCTTCTGTTTACGGCGGCTTACAGTTGCCTCTCCACCCAGCCAGGCCAGACAGAATTAACCGACAGCCACCTGACATATTTCAGATGAACAAAGAAAACCGCCTGGAGGAGACATACACTTTCAGGAACGCAAACTTCTCTGAAAGACACATCAGGGAAGATTTATGGGAGCAGCTGTGTGCTCTGACTACAAATCAGCTCTCCCACGCCTCAGCCCAACGCGACCAGGCGATGGCTGGGTTGTAGGGGTACCGGCCGTGGCAGCATCTCTTAGGAAGGGCCTGAGGTCAAGGAAAACCAGAACCCCCAGAAAAAGGCTCCCAGATCAAATAAGCATGTCATTCCCTGTCTTTGAAGATGCCAAGGCTCTGATTCCAGGATGCAGCTAATCGAGAGAGTGCTTTCAAGGAGCATTTCCATAAGCATTCCAACACCTTCTCACAACAGCCCTGGGAAATAAGAATGGCAGATATTATCACGCCCCCAGAGGCTGGGGATGGAATCCCAAGGAGATGAAGCAGTTTCCTTGAGGACCCACTGAACTTAAGAGCTGGTGTTCAAACCAGGTTTTCTGACTCTAAATACTAGGCTTCACACGAGACAAAATAAATGCTTCCAATCAGATTTATAGTCGAAGATCATTTGAGTTGGAGGAGACCTGTGGAAATGATCTAGCCCATCACCTTTGCTTTCCAAATTAGCAACCAGGATTTATTAGTACTTACTGTGTTCAGTGCGGCCTGCTGAGCACTTTGCATACATTAACTCCAATCCTCCCAGCCTCCTTATGAGGAGGCTGGTTGTACAAACTGCAGATCGGATAATGGTCATTTGGTACAATTAGTCATTTCCCCAAGTTGAGCGTGTCAGAGGCAGAGCTGGGATGTGAGGTCACATAGGTCTGACTCCAAAACCTGAGTTCATTGCCACAAAGCCACACAGCTTCTTAGAGGGGAACACTGAGGCCTGGAGATTGAATGTCTTGTCCAAGACCATGCAGCAGTTTGGTTAATTGCCCATTAACTCATCAAGCATTAATTGAGCATCTGCTATTTGTCAGGAACTAGGTTGCTATGTAGAAGCAAGGCATGACCTGGAAATAGTCACTATACTTAAGGGATTAATCAAGGGAGAAGTGGCCATAAATTACTCTAATAAAAGATAATAAATGACAAATATCATAAGGAAGATAGAGAAGAGGTTATTGAAGTTTAGAGGAAGGATGCATGGCTTTGAGGGAAAAAAATGAAAAGACTTCATAGAGAAAGTGTCATTAATGGTTTGAAGGAAGGGCAAGATTCTGACAGTCAGCAACGGAGACAGGGAGGAACATCAAGCTGGAGAAACAGCACAGGGGTAGAGAAAAGGGGTTTTTTGCTGTGGATTTTGGGATAGACTCCAGGTGTCTGGGGTCTATCCAGTCTTCTTTCTATCCCTGTAACTCTCTCATGGTTTCATGATGAACTTCATTTTGATTATTCGATATCAGAGCTTCCTTCGGCAAAAGGATCTGCAAGCTCCACCCAAACTCCTAGGTAGGAAGGGGAGGCTACGGAGGGGGCACAGAGCTGGGGGCAGGGGGACAGGAAACAAAGATGGGAACCAAAGGAATAAAAACTGATCCTGCTGGCTACCTGTTCAATATTTAAGCAGAGCAACAACCCAATAAGGCAAATGATTTAAAGCCATTAATGTTTCTGAATTTTCCCCAAACAAGTGAATAATTTATAGCCAGTTACTAATAAACAGGAAAAAAATATATTAGCATCAGCCTGCATTCTGACGTCAGAGTCTCACAATAAAAGCACATTGAGGCTTACCTATCAGGAAGGATAAAGGAGCCAGAATGCACTTCTCCTCCCTGTGTGGGGCACAGCTGGGAATCGTGGGAGAGAATTCCAGGGTCTGTTTCTGCCAGTGGATTTTGTGTCTGCCACCTCACCAGCATCTTCTTTGTACACAGTGTTCCCCAGATATTCCCATAATGCCCTGCATGTGCCTTCCTATATTGACTTTCTTCTACCAACAATGCCTTCCCAACCTCTCTCCCTCGTTAACATGAATGCACTCTTCAAAGCCCACCTCCTCTGTGAAGCCTTCTTTATTCTCCCAGTATAGTAAACACCCCAGGTCAGCCCACACCACCATCCCATGTAACCCACTGTAGTGCAAATGGCTAATGCCCTGCGCCTTTCCAAAGGATGAAGTGATGTTGGGCAGACAGTTAGATGGCATATCTTATAAATATATGACATACCAAAAAAAGCTGAGTGCCATAAAATCTCATGGAGCACTGGACAGTGGCATAACCACTGGGGTTGCCGCTCCTGAGGACATGGCATGGGGTTCCTGAGGCCAGAGACGGTCTGCAAGGGGACAGTCATAACTGTTTGCTCAGAAAGAGATGCCTCACTTTCCAGAATCCTGTAGCCCCCAAACACCCTTATAGCAGCATGGATAATACAGAAACACCTGCCACTGCAAGAAAAGCTATGACTCCTTTCCAGTACTTAGACAAGGCTTTTACAATTTCACAGCTCGAAGATCTTCGTCTGGCTAGCTAAGACTAAAACTCAAGTCATCTGAGAGCTGAAATGTTGCCTCCGTCAGGGCTCTGAATTCACTTAGGCAAGTCAACGAACCTGTCTAAGCTTGAATTTCCTCTTTTATAGAATGAAATTTGGGGGAGTTTTTAAATGAGATATATTTGACGAGCATAGAACTTAGAACATAATACGTGCTCAACAGATGCTAGCTGCACCACATCTTGTTAACCCTTTGTATGCCATGAAAATCTCAACTATTTCCATCCATCCATCCATCCATCCATCCATCCATCCATCCATCTATCCACCCACCCACCCATCCATCCACCCAGGCTTCCATTCAGGCAGTACTACTCTATGCCAGATCTGTGTTAAGCACTTGGCCTACAAAGAGACATAAATCACTGTCCTTTCCATCACTGGACTGTCAAAGTAAGGAGGGAGACAGATGTGTCCACGTGTATTTACGATGGACTGATAAGGGCTGTGACAGAAAGCAGCACAGGGCTTCCAGTGCCCAGAAGTGGAGTGACTCACTCAGCTGAATTAGGGCTGAGGGCAGGCAGGGGAGCGGGGAGAGGTTTCACAGAGAAGACTTTGAAACTGAATTTTGAAAAAAATGAGTATTGGTTTATTGCCTGAAGAAGAGAGAGGGAAGAAGAAGAGCATATTTCAGGCAGAGTGCGATCAGCACACACACTGGGAAGGTATTTGGGAGGGGGGAGAAGTGGCCAGTGTGCCGGAGGCCACAGAACACAGTGTTCGAGGCTCGCAGGGGCCCAGAGCGAGGCTGGAGTCCAGGCTAGAAAGGACCTTTGTGTGGCAGGCTATGGCAACCTTTTCATCCTATTAAAGAGTGGGCCCTTCATCCCACAGATTCTAAAACAGGATAAATATAGGGTCCAGCAGAAGTAACACCTGCTTGAGTATGGCTGATAGGGTAATCATATGGGTGTAATAATTTATAGTTTTAATTTGAGCATTCCACCTAAAATGTCATATGGTGTGTGTGAGTGTGATATTTTTTTGTTACAGAATTATATGCTTATGATTTTATAATAAAAGATTTTGTAATAAAAAAGGGGCATCATTTGTGGTGGATGCTGTATATGCCTGATGGGTAAGGATAGTGATAAAATGAATAGTCATAATAAAACAGTAGTGATGAGAATAATAAACAATAAGCCCTGGCTGGTGTGGCTCAGTGGACTGAGTACAGGTCTGTGAACCAAAGGGTCACGGGTTTGATTCCCAGTCAGGGTACATGCCTGGGTTGCAGGTCAGGTCCCCAGTAGGGGGCATGTGAGAGGCAACCACACATTGCTGTTTCTCTCCCTCTCTTTCTCCCTCCCTTCCTCTCTAAAATAAATACATAAAGAAGAGTAAACAATAAAGTAACAGAGCACACAGATTCAACGTGGCTCTGTGCTCAGCACTTCCCAGCATTATCTCATTTGATCCTGTGGAAACACTCTGAGGGTGGTACAGTATCATCCTAGTATAATCAGCATAGGATGGTTCTTCTTCCTGGGGTATCAAAGTTTCCTAAAGACTTGAGAAAAGGTTAAATAACTTAACTGACAAATAATGTAATGTAATTTAGACTAAAATAAGTATGCACGTATTATGAAATATTGGGTTGGCCAAAAAGTCCATTTAGCTTTTCCCTAAAATAAAAGACACATTTCCATTTTCACCAATACTGTTATTGATTTGGATTTTTTTTAGTATGTCAGCTATCTCATGCATAGTAGAACACTGGCTATTCTGAATTAATGTCCCAATTTGAATGCTAGCAACTTCGGCTGGTCTTCCCAAGCATGGAGCATCATCTAATGAGAAATCTCTAGCATGAAACGTCACAAACCACTCTTGACACATTTGATCAGTCACAGCACCTTCTCCATACTCTGCACAAATCTTTTTGTTTTTTGCATTTCAGTTGCATTTTTACATTTTTTGAAATAATAAAGCATAATATGCCAATAATGTTGCGTATCTTCTTCCATTTTCAATATTAAAATAGCTACACAAAAATTCACCAAGTTTGTTAAGTTTTTTTAAAATGCATGCTGATATGACAGCTGTCATAATACAATCTAACAAAATTGTTTCAAATGAAGTTAAAGACAACTAAGTGCCACTAGAGACATCTTATGGAAAAAACAAAGTGAACTTTTTGGCCAACCCAAAAGGATGTCATGGATTTTTTTTTGTTTGTTTAAGATGGAAACTGGGATTTGGGACTTATGACAAATGTCTGTTGAGCACAGCTGCAGATCTTTTGGCGATATGTTGATTCTCATCTGCCTTCACTGTAAAAACTTGAGAAGCCCCCAGTGCAAGTGACAGAATATCAGGAAAATATATTCTGGGCAGGAGAGTGACATGGCCAGATTTAGTGTGTTTTTGAAAGATCGCTCCAGCCATCAGAATGGAAGATGGGTTTGTGGATGAAGAGGCTGCTGCAAGAATATGGAGGAAGGATAACAAAACCTCAACCAAGTCAGAGGCAATGGCTCAGGCAGGAGGGGATGGGTGTGTGAGCCTCTGGAGGCCAACTGAGTAGGACTTTGGTAACAAGAATACCAGCTACTCTTGATTGAGGGTCACCTGTGTGCCAGGCACTGGAGTACACTGATGAGAAAATTGAGGTTAAACACAGCTTCTTCATTTGCTGAAGGTCATTCAGTTAGCCAGTGGTTGAACTGAATTTCAAATGCAAATTCCTGCTTTTAAAGATCACTGGGCCTCAGGAACTCCCTCCTCAGAACCAAAGAAACCTTACCCTGCTTCATCTGCATGTCAAGGTCTCCTTTACAATGCACACGGACTTGGGAGAGTGGCCTCCCAAAAGTTGCCCCATAAAACCCCACCACAGGGAAGAAGGCAGCAGAGAAGTCCCCTACTGCTTTCCTCTCTGCTGAAGGATGATGTATTTCAGCATCCATCAGGCCTCCCTAGAGGAAGTCATCACTGCAAAAACACATGGGAGCTACTCTTAACCATGTGTTCAATTCCATGACAACGGCTTTCCGCTACTCACTCTGCTGTGTACCTCTGGGCACTGCGGGCTGGGCGCGAAGCCTAATGAAGCAGAGAGAGGCCAGGTGCTCCCGCTCTGGGCCAGAAGGCCCACAGCCACCTCAGTGGCAGGCAGAGGAGAGGGACAGTGAAAGACTGAGGATTTAGACCATCACATCTGGGATTTTTGATGATCGGTGTAAGTTAACAGAGCACTTCCAAAACTGTGTTTCTGTGTTTGCTTCTGTTCCTCGACATGTTAATAAATGATCTGGGGATGGGGGTGTCGAGGGGCTGGGGAATAGCATCTGTGGTCAGAATGGCTTCACAGACATTGAGGTAAACAAAGAAACCCTGCTTTTTGTAGCGCAGGACTTTCCAGGGTCTTCAATGGTCTAAGATGCATTCCCAAATGTCCAAGAGGGAGAGGACATGTGCAGAATTCCCCAAACCTTTATTAACCTTGAAGTTCTTTTGTCCAAGAAAACTTTGAGGACCTGTAGTGGTAAGTGTGTGGGCTGGGACATGCAGGGCTGGCGCAGACTCTCCTTGGACTCTCTCTTGCAAAAACCTTATCCAACGGCGGCAGTGAAATCCCAAGCACAATATTACTGAGCCGTTTTTGGCTCAGTAACAATGTCCACTTGAACACGTTTAAACGCTGTGCATCAGTGAGTCTCTCTCTGCGGAAACAGGTTCCCAGGAGGTCTATACCAGGAGGCTTTGGGTAAACCTGGATCCCCCTCCAATGTCAATCTGAAAGTTAGAAAACTGGGCCACTTTCCAATAATCTTCAAGCTTAATGAACTCATTTATTCAACAAATATTTATTAAATATTTTATGTGTTCAGTTTAAGAATAAGAAACATGTTTTTGAGAGGAAGAGAGTAAACAAGCGAACAAAACTAATTTTAGACTGTAATATTATGGAAGAAGTACGAAGGGCTGATGCGACAGTAGCAGGCTGAGGGTGGAAAGGAGGAAAACATTCAATTGGGTCATCACTGAAGACAGGTCTGCAGAGTTGACACTGGAGCTGAGCGATGACAAGTGAGAAGGGACTAGACAGGAGAGTAGCTGGGGAGTGAAAAGAGGCATGGCAAGGGGAACGAAGACCAGTTCCCAGCCTCCAAAGTGGAGAAGCATTTCTGTGTTCTTGCAACAGGAAGAAAAGCCCATGCACCTGAAGCCCAAGGGAATGCCAATCGAGTGAAGAGAACAGGAGCCAGGCACAGAGAGAACAGGCGCAGAAGCTACAGCAAGGAGTTTGGATTGTACGCCAAGGATGGCAGGACACCACTGAATGACGGTAAGCAGAAGAGTAACCTCGCCTGGTTTATGTTTCTAAAAAGATTACACTGGCTGCCTGAGGGAGACCGAGTCTCAGGGAGAGTCTAGTTGCAAGTGTGGGATGCATTACTGGTCAACATGGTGAGAAAAAAGGAGGACAGATTTGAGATGCATTTAAGTGGAAAAACGAATTTCTCCCTGTTTTTTCTTAGGCCCCATTTAACTTGTAAATTAAAATAACTTGATATCTAATTACAGTCTAAGTCAAATAGCCTGTTTTCTTTAATTATCTAATTCTGAAATTCTGCTCTTTGAGGGAAGAGAACAAAACAGATTCCAAAGTGAAGGCCAAGTTTTGGACAAAAAAATAAAAATAAAAGTTGCACGTGGTGCTGTTTGTGACGGTGAAGTATTACAAATGCCTAATGATAGGGGCCTCATTAAGACATAATGAGTGGTGCATAAATGGAAAATTTTGAGGGAAGAATTCAGTGACATAAAGAATGTTTAGGATATAACACTAAGAAAATGAATTCAGGCTGGTAAAGAAAAGGGAGGTTATGGACTTGGAATCAAGTATTCTTACGGGAGCTGTAATGGCAGAGATAAAGGAGGACTATTCTCAGTGAATGGTGGAGGAATAAAGATGGATAAGTAGGTTTGAGCAAAATTCCAAATGACCCTGGATGTCCCACCCAGAACAAATACAGCATTTATTCAGTTCCTGGTAAATACTAGCTGAGCATTCCAAAGTAGTCTACATTCATCATTTCATCAGGTATTTACAGCAATCCTCTGATGTGGGGATTGGCACCCCCATTTTACAGAAGAGGAAACTGAGGCTCGGAGACATCGGGTGACTCTTCCAGAGCCATGCAAGTTGAAATCGACCTGGCTGGAATTAGCACCCAGGCATTGCTGACCTCAAAGAAGCTGTTCTTTATCATTTAAACAGTTCACACTGGGGTTGACCACATGAGTTCCAAAAAGAAGCTTCGCCACCAACTTCTGCCTCAGTTTATGACCTCAGCTCAACCTACAGATACTGGTTTTTGAATGGATAGAGACTTCACAGGATTAACACCTAGACATTCTCTGAACAAATAACAAGTGTCCACCACGGATGCAGGTACTGATTCAGACCCAGAGATGGAAAGATGATTCAAACCATAAGATAACTCCCACTTTCAAACAACTCTCTGTCCAGCTAAGGAGACAGCCAGACGAAAGAAAATTAGATTACTAAGAAAAGTAAAACTGGTGTTTAACATAGGTTAAAAGAACTGGGAGAAGTCACACATGGGAGAATTCAGAGTGATTTGTGACTGTGGCAATCAGTGATTGTCTTCATGGAAATGTGCCATTCAAGGTAAGCCTGGAAAGACAGGTAGGACTTCACTAGTATAGAACACAGTAGATTAATTATAGTCTGGACCTCAGACTGCTTAGCTCTTCCTGGATCTAGTACTTACGAGGGTGTCCCTTTGGGTAGATTACTGCAGCAATGTGTGCCTCAGTGATACCATCAGTAAAATGGAAATTATCATTGCACCTCCTTCTTAGGGCTGCTGAGGATCAAACGAGGTAAGATACAGAGAGCATGTTGCCTGCTGCTTGGAATAAGTGTCAACACATGACAACATTTATTCATAGGGTCCAGATAGGAGATTTCAGGCAGAGAGAATGGTATGGAAAAGAACGGGGAAGTGGAGAACATGGATTTAGAAGAGAGAGCAGAGAGATCAGAGCTCTGTGGTCGCCTTGAATGTCATCCTCATAAGCTCAGACAATTCTGAAGGTACTGGAAAGCCACTGAAGCTCTGAAAAAGGGGAGTGACGTGATAAGAACCAAATGAATGGGAACTGGAGAAAGGAGAGGCAAAGAGGCAAAGACCAACTGGAGACTACGGAGGGGACTGAGGGGACTGAAAGAAATGAGATGATATTTGGAAATCAGCCAATGATAAAGGGATTTGTCCCTCCACAAAGTCACACAGATGGTCAGAGAGGAGGAAGAAGAAGCGTGGGGTTATGGTGATGATGACGTGGGGGACAGAAAGGGAGGGGGAAGAAAAGGAGAACGAGGGAAACGTCTACTTTTCATTGCACAGTGGACTGTGTGCTAAGATGTTATAACAGCCCTGGGCAAGGGGAGTAGCTTGGAGAAGCAGAGTTACTTGCCGAGGCGACAGGGTTAGTTAACTTGAATTAGAATGGAAATTTCAATGCATATTTGGAGAGAAACTTGAATCTAGTTCTGTCTAATGTACGATGCCCCTACCCTTGATTACCACACACTCAGGCTGTTAAAGAGAGAGCAGGGACCCTGCTCTGGGAACCCCAGCCTGGGGATCTTTCCATGAGAGCATTCTGTCTCCCTTCCCGTCTCCAAAATGACACCAGCTACAATTTAAAGAGCATCTGCTCTGCTCAGGTCCTGTGATAGGCACTTTCCATAGACTGTTGCTAATCTTCTCGCATACTCGGAAAGATGGGTGACGCACTCCCATTTTCAGATGAGGCAGCGGGGGGCTCAGAAACCTCAGCTCTACCCTGGGGCGCAGGTCTGCTATCTCCAAGGCCTACACTGAGCTGATGCATCAGGGAGACAGCGGCACGAGCGGCACGAGCACGAGGAAGAGGGTGCGGCTCTTCCTGGTATCTTCAGAAACTGGGGACAGCCCGCTGAGGCCCTGGAAAGAGGTGGTAGGAGAGCCTACCTCGAGACTTGCTCCTCCGCTTCCGTTTTCCTGCCGAGGTGCTGCGAGGCGTCGACTGCAGCTGACCGATCTCGATGGGCGTGTTAGCGCGGAAACTCTCCTTGAACTTCTGCATCAGGGACTCCACTGTCTCCTGCGTCGCCTCAGCTGCAGCTACAGGGTGGGTAATGGGGCTGAGGTTAGGGCTTGACCCAGAGTCCCTGGGGTTCCCTCCTTGACCCAGGGATGACACAGGAGCCACAGGGCCAGTATAGATGTATGTATCGGCTTACACATTTATCGAGTACCTACTATGTTAACCAGGCACTGCCTCAAACCCTTGTGATATAGTAGTGAAGAAAAGCTAGACACAATCCATGATTCGAGAAATTCAATGCTTGGTAGGAATTTCTAACATTGTGTAAAACCTCTGTCACAGGAAAGTACAGAGTATGAGAGAAGCACCAAGAAGGGTCATCTCTGGGAGCCCAGGCAGGCTTCCTGGAAGTGGCAATATCTTCACTGCAATTTTAAGAATGAGTAGGGATGAGCAAAGAAAGTAGGATCAGAGTGGGGTTACTAAAGAAATTTGGGATAAAAGTGCCCTGGGTAGAAGGGGAGGCAGGTGCAAAGACATGAAACCAGAAAGAGTGTGGTGCCTGAGCGACGGAAAGGAGTTTTGAGTGTGGCTGCAACGGAGCATGTGAGGAGGAGGTGAGGCTGGAGGGTCAGATCGCCGTCTGAGTCACATTGAAGAGTCTGGATTATGCCCCAACGGCAAAAGTTAATCACTGAAAGGTTTTCAACAGAAAATCGGCATGTTCGAGTTAAGCCCCTTGGGTAACAATTATGAACAAGAGCCTGGACAATGCAAGCACAGGTGATGGGAGAGGCCAGCTCAGGGGCTTTGGCAGTGGCTGGCCAGCGGCCGTGGGGGCTTGAACCAGAACTGTGGCAGTGAAGGGAGAGGGCAGTACCTGTGTCAAACCGCGTTTTAGGAGACAAAACTACGGTACCGTGATACACAGATCGCTCGGTGTGATATCCCCATTTCACTTTACTAAACTTACTTCACGAAATGGAGGCCCCCAGATAAAGCATTCGAGTTACTCCAAGCTTGTGCACGGCAGAGTCGAGGCTTCTAACTCCTAGTCCAATGCTCCATTGGTAACAATCCTGTCCCATGATTTGTTGGTGGCCACGTTTTCACAAAATTTCAAAACTGAAAAGAGTAGAAAGTCCCAAAGGATAGAAAAAGTGAGGTCAGTAGAGCAGAGAGGAAAAGAAGATAAAAGGAAAAAGAAATCAGAAAAGCTTGAGGAGGAAGGAGAGAGGCCACATAAAAGGCCTCTTCCAGGAGAGGAAAGGAAAAAGAAGAAAAGGAACAAGGCTGAATGGCCTCGGTGCCTTTGTTCTGAGAAGGTCCCACAGAGAGCCCCCACTCTGAAATCTTCCAACTCAGCCCGCCCTCCACCTCCGCCTTTAGGGGCTGGGAAATTCTTCAGTTTGAGCTACCTGCTGTCTGAAGCCAAGCGACGGGACATGCCAAAGGGCCCTGTTTCTTTGAAGGTGTTTCACTAGACAGGACAAAGACAGTTTCTGAACATCCCAACACCATTTCTAAGGAGCTCCTGGTTTCCCGGGAAAGTTCCTCAGCTGACAGATGTGTCTGCAGAGTGGCTCCTGCCCAGAAGGCAGCCTGAGGCACTGGGCCCTGTGAGAAGCCCCATCGTGGGGACACAGTGGAGAGTATATGTTTGCTATGGAAAAGACAAATGACAATACAACCAACCATGTGGTGGCATTATGACTTCCTCACCTGCATGTCATGCCATCTCTCTCCCCAGACAGTCTCAGTCAGGTCTACTTAAAGGTAAGCCAAGACCCCTGGGATACAGAGCCCTCCAGTGAGTGGCTACAGTCCAATTCTGAGAAGCACTGTCATGTCCCAGCCTGATGCTTTCAGCCCAGACAGGAGAGTGACTTGCTCAAAACTGTAAGAGTTATGCCATACTGTGGCTAAAAATCTAGAGTGACTTAGCATACAGTCCACTGAGGACTGAATTATGTATCCCCAAATTTCATATCTTGAAGCCTTCACCCCCAATGGGACTGTATTTAGAGATAGGGCTTTGTGTAGATAAACATAAATGAGGTCATAAGAGTGAGGTCCTAACCTAATAGAATCAGTGTCTTTATAAAGAGGGAGAGAAACCCTCCTGAGGCACATACCAAGGAAAGGCTATGTGAGCACACGGTGAGAAGAGGGCTGTCTAAAAGCCAGACCCCAGCCAGGCGGGACTTCCAGCCTCTAGAGCTGGGAGCACATTCATTCTGTTGTTTAAGCCACCCAGTCTGTGGCACTGTCCCCCTGGAAGTGAAGCCTTTACCACATGAATTTGCAGAGGACGCCGACAAGCAGTCTATTACAAGGGACCGCGGTGGAAAACAAACAAGCAAAGCCCCCTCTTGATGCCCGCCATCTGGACAGAGAGGCTAATTTTAATGAAAGGATTGACATACAACTGTAAAACGTACAAATGATACATAATAATAAAAGAGATGTGAAAGATGATGTCAGTAAGAGGCTCTGTTAGAGGAGTATGACCAAGTCTAGGAAAATGATGGAAACTTCCTGAGAGGAAGTGAGCAGAGTGAAGTTCTGAAAAGAATATGTGTTCTTTTCACACATATTCAAGTGAGAAGCCCATGGTAGGGGTGGGGGAGTGAAGTGAAAAGAGCAAAAGAGGCAGAAGGAAGAGTCTAAACAAAGACTCCCCCACCCACCCCGGGAGAAGGAAGGAGTACGAGAAGGGGCTACAATAGCCACTGGGCCTGAAACATTGGTAAGTGGCCTAAGATAAAGTTGGAGAGAAGTCCTAACCCTGACCCTGACCCTGACCCTGACCCTGGCCGTAACTCTTCTGGGCCTTGTGAAGGACAGAACATGCTGAAGGTTTCAGACGGGAGAGTGACTTGATCCGATTTTCATTTAGGGAAGATTGCTCTCACAGGAGAGAGAAGAATTCATTGCAGAAAGACAGAAGTGGAAGCAAGATCAACGGGGAGACGGTGCGGAGTCCACCTATGGCACGACAGCAGGCTGGACAGGGCCGTGGGAAGCAGAGATAAAGAGGCAGATAGCGTAGCGGAGAGGAGAGGCAGAAACAGTAGATTAGTAGAGACAGAGAAGCGTGCCCCTGAGAGTGGTTTCTTAGGTACAACTCCCTCTGAATGTGGTGAGTGATTGGAAAAGGTGGACATGGGAAAGGGAGGTAAAGAGGTTGACTCCTGATCTTCTGCAAACCACAGAGGCTTCCGGAACGATGGTACCTCCCTCTTTGAGGAGAACCCCTGGAAGAGAACATGTTTTCGATAGGAAAACTTGGTGGTATCTTCCAGATGTCTAAGTGGAGGGATTGAGTAGGTAGTAAGCTGTGTGGGTCTCGCACTCACAAGACAGAAAGGGACTCTACGGAGACCCTATCTGTGCATCCCTTTGAGCAGGCAGGGAGGGAGTGTTTGTAGTGCTCAGAAGAGGAGCTGCTGGTTCCTGATCTCCAACCGTCTGTTCTCCATCTGTGCCCCCAGATCCATCCTCCGCCCCCAGGTCCCTTCTGCCCCACTCTGTGTCCTGGAGGCAGGTCCTCACAGGGGTACTTCACGGCTCCTTGTTACCTGACTACTGGTTGCTTTTGCCCAGCGGGACGCTCTGCATGTGGAAGGACAGAAGATGGGGGTGTGTCTTCCCTTGCCCTTTCCCGCTTCTGTGTCACATTTTGACAGAGCCTGGGACTCCTGACCATTATAGCTTCTTCCGCTTTCCCAGAGATGTTGTTCTCACAGGCTCTGGTAAAACCAGTTCCTCTCCCTGTCCCTTCATGTTCACAGGGTTGGCAGTGGTTTTCTGGTCATTCTTGTCCCTAGTTCCTCACTGGCCCCATGTAGGTTCTCTTCACCCTGCCTACACCTCTATAAACAGTCACTTCACTGAATTTTTTTGTAAAGATCCCATTGAAGGGTGCCTTCTTTTTCCATCTAGAACCTTGACTGATACCTCATTTCTTTTCCTCGTGGCTCTCACATTCAGCAATTCCTAAAGGTCAGCTTCACCCCATCCTGTTATTTCTGCTTTACTTTCTCCCAAGCAGGTGCGGATTGGACGGGCGGGAGAAGAGGAGGGCGCACGAGAGAGGGAAGGTTTGCTCCCCAGAGCTGCGGGGCTTCTGATCCTGACGACAGAAAATCCCTTCCATCTGTTTGGCTGCTCTTGCCTCAACAACAGTGCCAGAAGCCCAGACAGGCTTCGAGGGGGCTGTGCTTGTGCAAACCCCTCCTCCATGGCCTATTTCATCCTGTGAACCATTCTCCCTCCCACCCCAGCCCTCCCAATCCCATTCGGTAGCTCTATCAATATCGATATATCAAGTTGTCCAAACAAGCCACGTTACCTCCTGGTCCCCACTGAGTTTTGCCTCCCCAGAGCAGCAAAATGCTCGCCTGTCGCCTGGATGAACGCAACAGATGGTGCTTGATCTGAGCATCGCGGCGGGCCCAGGAAAAGGAGGGGGGTGAGGATGGGGGAGCTGTCTCCTTCTAATTGACATATGAGAGATTGTCAAGTTTAATGACATGAACCACTGGGGCTTGAGCAGAGGAGCCCTCATCCGCAAGCCAAGACAGAGAGAGAGAGAGAACAGAGGAGAGGAAAAGGGAAGAGGGGAGAGGAAGAGAAAGCAAGGATGGAAAGGAAACTGTGTTGAATGATGACGGGTAGGGGATGGGAAAGGAAGAGGCAAAGAAGAGTGAAAAGAGGAGAGGGTAGGAAAACTCTGGAGAGAGAGAAGCAAGGGAGGGGTAGGAAGGACAGGAGAGGGGGCAGGGGAGGCGCGAGAAGAAAACCAGGAAGAAAAGAAGTTGGACCCTGAGTGTGTTTGCCAGGGCATGAGGGATGTGCCAGCTTCCAGGTGCCGGGAAAGCTGCTGTCGGATCCTCTGCCCTGCAGAACAGACACTACAGGCTGTATCCACACGGATACGCAGCGCTCCTGCGTAAAACTCTCATAGGCTCTCCCCTTACCACCCCTGCTTACAGTCTGGGACGGTCTATCACTAAAATTCATATAAGCTCAGGTTCCAATTCCTGGACCACCTTTATCATCCTCTTTAATTTTTCTAGGCTCATCCGGCCGATGTCAAAAGAAAACTCACAATTCTTTTTTTTTTTTTTTAATCCTAGTCTGAGGACATTTTTTCATTGCTTTTAGAGAGAGAGGAAGGGAAAGAGAGAAACACTGATATGAGAGAGGAGCACTGACAGGCTGCCTTCCGTACATGCCCAGTCCAGGGATCAAACTGGCAACCGTTTGGTTGTAAGACGATGTTCCAACCAACTGAGCCACACCGACTGGGGTGAAAATTCACAGTGCTTGAATACCAGCTCTGCTAAGTAAGAAGCCTAGCATTTCCTTGTGCTTCCTTATTTATTCCTCCTAACAACCTCAAAAGGGACGTGCCATTAGCTGCTGTTCAGAAATTAGGACACTGAGACTCAGAGAGGTAAATCATCGCCTAGGGTCACACAGCTTAGGAATGGCAGAACTAAGATTTGGATCCAGGTTACAGTGACAAATCACCTGGATCCATCCACTGTATCACTCTGCACATACTCTTTGTGGCCTGCCTGGGGGATGGAGATGGATATCTGAGTCTTGGAGTTTGGCTGTGGCCTGAAAAGTGACTCTGACAGCCCAGCACCCCTTAAATCATCTGGGCAAGGAACCCCCAGCAACCTGGCCCTGGCTGGAGCCAAGGGTTCATCTTGATTGGAGACCAACCAGCCATGTCAAAAGAACTTTGCTCAGGGTTGATGGTTAAGACTGTCCAACCTGGAGGTGCCAAGCTCAGCTCACGGCCCACTTTCCCAGTGCTGTCTCATTACAGAACTATGTTCAGAGGGCCAAGACACAGGTGGGCATCAGCTGGTCATAGTGCCTATTGCAAGTAAAAAAGGGTTCCAATGTAAACTCTGCCATTGTGTGACCTTGAGTCACTCCCTTCTCTTTCACAACCCTTAGCTTCCCCCTCTGCAAATGTCTGCAGGGTCACTGGGAAGGCTGGATGTAATTATGTACATAAGTTGTCTAACAGAGCTTCAGGAACTAGTTAAGTGCTCAGGAGAGAGCAGTCATTGACCAATTTTCACCCTTTAGCTCCATGATGGGTCACTCGATCAATTCATTCATTCATTCATTCATTTATTTTGAAAGCCACCTTCATTATAACACATCCACTTTGGAAACTATTTTAGAGAATATATATTCTCCTTTTTATTCAGATGTGAAACTAGAAGTACCGAGAGACAATGCCATGATAAAAGGAAGCAGCCGACTAAGGTCTCCCATTCTCATCTCCTATTCCCACTCTTCCCTACTTCCCCAAATTCTGGGGTAATTGTAGCCACTAATCTTGTGATGTCTAATACATGTCTCAACTCGTTTAGGCCATGGAACCCAGACATTTGGTCAGGCATTATTCTAGGCTTTTCTGTGAAGGTATTTTTTAGTTTAGATTGATGTTTAAATTTGTAAGATTTTCAGTAAGGCAGGCTATTCCCCATAACGTTGGTGGGCTTCATCCAATTAGTGGGGGGCCTTAAGAGAAAAAAAGACCACACTTCCCCAGGAAAAAGGAATTCTGCCACCCGACGACCTTCCGCCTCGAGCAGCAACGTCAGCTCTCCCCTGGGTCTCCAGGACACCAACCTACTCTGAAGATTTTGGACTTATCAGCCTCTACAATCATACTAATCAAGTTCTTTTTTTAAAAATTGATTTTATTTATTTTTAGAGAGAGAGGAAAGGAGGGAGAAAGAGAGGGAGAGAAACATCAATGTGTGGTTGCCTCTCTCACGCCCCCTACTGGGGACCTGGCCTGCAACCCAGGCAAGTGTCCTGACTGCAGAATCGAACTGGGGACACTTTGCTCCACAGGTTGGCACTCAATCCACTGAGCTACACCAGCCAGGGCCAATTTTGGAAAATCAATCAATCCATCTTTCAATAGATAGATGTAGATATAGAGATGATATAGATATATACATATATAGAGTTGACCCTTAAATTACACAGTATGAACTGCACATATCCACTTATACATAGATTTTTTTCAATAAATATATAGAGTCAAACGTTAAATGTGTATTTTCCACTGTGCAGGTGGTCAGCATCCCTAACCATGTTGTTCAAGATTTGGCTCTACAGACAGGGACAGGATGTATAAACCAACCTATATCTGTATCTCATATCGGTTGTTTCTAGGAAGAACCCTGATACAGGCCTCAGTTTGCATCCCCTGCCTTTGGACTGGGCATACTCAAATGCCAGGATTGGAGGGACAGAAATAAGAGAAGACAGCTCAGTCCTAAAGTACTCCTCCATCTGGGAAGACCTCATATAAATGCAGAGAAACATGCAATTTGGAAGTTTTGAGAGTCCGGTCACTGTACCCAACATTCCATCTCATACACAAGTCACCACTTCATGAAAAGAAAAAATTAAAGTAGATAAGAAATAAGCCACTCTAAGAAAGACAGGTGCCATATAATTTCAACCTATGTGGAATCTAATGAACAAACTGAAGTAACAAGCAAAATAAAGACAGACTCCCAGATAGAGAGTAGGCTGATAGTTCTGGGAGGGCTGTGGTGGGATGGAGGGATTGAGCAAAAAAGGGAGAAAAAAAAGAGAAAGAACTCAGGGACAACAGTGTGGTAATTTCAGGGGGTGGGGAGGGAGGTAGGTGGAGGTAGAAGAGGGAATGGGGGGATAAATGGTGATGGGAAAATATGAAATAAGTGAGAAAGAAAACAGTCAGTGTTCCTTAGCCAAATGAGAATACTCTGTTAGTAGAACACATTTAAAACCTATGTATATAATTTTTTTTTTAAATGGCCACCTCTTCCCAATTCTCAGGGATAAAAAGTTGATGGATAGAATTTTCTCACTCTTTGTAGTTTTTTCTCCCCCATGTTTTCTTAAACCTTTGATGCCTGGTGTAGCTTATCTTCGAGCAAATGCCTGCAGACAAGACAAATGAACAAACGGCAACAAATATAAATTGGAAAACATAGCAATAGCCTTTTGTTATACATACGATCGTGGGCCTGCCAGTGAATACTGCAGACTTGTAGGGTGGTCATAATTTCTGCTGGAGAACTGCATTGAGTTTGAATGATAGAATTAAATTTAGTGATGTTATCCTCTGTTCTGTTAAAAAACGCAATCCCTTCCAGGCTCTCTAGGGCTGGTTCCATTTTCCCTAACCAGGGCACAGATGGTCTTAAAGACTCTTCCTGCTCCATGGCCCTGTAATTCTAGATGTAAATAAAATACGCTTTCAGTAAGATTGATGCCATAACCACAGGGAACTGTGCTCTTCAGTTTGCAAAGCGCTTTCACCTCTTTCAACTAATGCCATCCCTACAACCTCCCACTTTACGGAGCCAGAGAAACAAAGGAGATTTTTCAAAGGCCAGGCTGGTGTTGATACAAGCCAACAAGTCCAATTCAAGAAAGAAAGAGTAAGTGATTAGATAGGGCTGGGACAAAGACTTCTCCGTCATTTTATTACCACCCTGGTGACAAGGCACAGCTATGGACAAAGGCTTTAGAATCAGCCACAGTTTGGAATCTTAGCCAAGTTTCTTACCAGCAATGAGATGTGGACAAAGCACCTAACCAGTCAGAGCCTCTGCTTCTCCCTGTATTAAAATGGGGTTGTTAATTCCAACTTCATAAAGCTGCTTTTGGATTAAATAAAATGCTAAAATACTTATCACAGTGCCAGGTACAGAGTAAGGATATTCAAGATGAGACTTACTATTATTATTGACCAAAGATCTTAAAACACCCATCATAGCAAATCGGGATTTTCCACCCAATGTGGTGCAATGCGCATGCCCAGAATCTGATGGGACTCACAGCCACTAGCCGGATTCCTCTCCTAGATCCACCCATCCCTTCTGTGAATGCACAGGAAGACCACGTGTGTGGCTCGGCACTCCTTGGCACTGGAGGGCACCTACATTATACATTTGGAATTCTTCATCCAACGCCATTCCTGAGCACTGTTTCAGAGTTGGACACTGGGGACACTGATGAGCTGAACATGGTCCCTTCTTTAAAACGTGACACTGTTTAGCGAAAGAAACAAGACAATGAAAATAGATTGTGCTAAATGTCCAGATAAAGAGAGACATGTGACGAGAACACTGAAAAGGTGCCCTCTGGTTCCTTCTGTGAGCAGAACGGCTTTGGAAATTTTCCAGAGGAGGTGCCAACTCCGCCGAGTCTGTAAGAACACTGTAGCAGGTAAAGAGGATGAGATAAAGAATAGTGTCCACAGACGGAAGGGGCAAGGACTGCAGAGAAAATCCCACCGTTTGGTTCTTCTAGAGCTTAAAGTGGGACACAATTTTATGACCAAGGAACTCCACCTTCAAGCTAGGAAGAGGAGCTGACTCTCCCAGATCTTAGCTTGAAAGCCCAACTATTTTGAGAGCCCTGTTCGCCAAGCTGACCATCCCCTCCTGTACCTATTACTGTTATCTCAGACACACAGGGTGTGTGACAAGCTTGCATTTAAAGCCCCATTCTATCACTTACACATTATGTGACGTTGGATATTGGATATGTTCCTTAATTTCTCTAAGCCCCAGCTCCTCATCTGTAAAACCTCGAGCGTAAAACTCCCTCAAGTATCATGAGTTTTTGTGGGATTGTTTTCCATTTAATTCAATGCAATAATACATGCTAAGTGTTTAGCACAGTACCCCAAATGGATTAAACACTCAATAAAGTAGAGCCTTTATTATCATTATTGTTATCCAGCTTAAGTGAGATAAGCTTGTAGAGGGGGCCTTGCACCAAGTCAAGGCTTAACACATGCTAAGCTCTCCATTTCCCTACTGGGTAACTCTTGCCCTTTGATTGAAGACTAGATTCTAATTCCCTGCTGTCCTCCCATGTATAAATTTCATTATCGTCCCTGGCTCCTGTAACATCCAGGGATTCCGTCTCCACTACACTTCGGCCACGGTCCAGCACGGCTATACCTTGGCTCTAGCCATAACCTGGGACCCGGATATGGTTGCAACGTGAATCCTGAAAACACAGCACTGCTCATATGGGCCCCTGTTTACTTTCACTGCTTGCTGGGTCGTGCTCATCAAGTGTGTGCTTTGACCTCACAGAGATCAATCGCCAGGTCACGAACTTTAGTTCTGTTGTGGCAAACACTGGGGAAGCTATATGTATCTGTTGCTGACAAAGGTCTCGTTCCATCATTATGAGCCAGGGAGGAAGCTGTTTTCCCTGGCACCTGGCTGGCAGAGAGAAGAGAGTCCCATGTTCTTACCACTACTCCCTTCCTCCCCAGGAACTGAACCTCTTCTTGCTTTCAGTTCTTCCCCTAGACAGTTAGCTTGAACTTCTCTGGTTTATATATATATATACATATATATATATATATATATATATATGTATATATATATATGTATTTTATTTATTTATTTATTTAAAATGTTTATTTATTGATTTGAGAGAGAGAGAGAGAGAGAGAGCATCAATTTGTTGTTCCACTTACTTATGCACTCATTGGCTGATTCTTGTATGTGCCCTGACTGGGGATTGAACCCGTGACTGGATGACGCTCTAACCAACTTAGCTACCCAGCCAGGGCTCTGGTTTATCTTACGGCAAGGTTCACTTAAACATACTATTTCAGTTTACCAAGATTATCTTGTTAGTCACAATCACAACCGTAATAAAAATATTTACCATTTATGGAATCTTTATAATGTGACAGGTAATATTTTGAGGTAACGAGAGCCATCATTTAACATCATTTATTGCCATTCTCATAACTGACTGCAGTCTCTGGAACTACTGACCTCGTTCCTTTACCCCTCCCTACACCCACAGCCTTGATGCAGCCTCAGTGGAGGTGGAGTGTACTCATTGACCTTTGATTTGTGTCTGGCTTTGTGACTTACTTTGGCCGATGGTATGTGGTGGAAAACAGCATGTACCAGTTATGAGCCTGGGCTTCAAGAGGCATCATGTATTTCGGCTCAACGTGTACACTTGCCACTGGCATGAGGAGGACCTGTGCCAGCTGGCCTGCTGGTTCCAGGAAGATGAGCAACCCCTGGGAGATTCGTAGTTCCACAACACAGAATGGTCACCTGACCCCTACAGCCCAGGTCACTGACCCCAGCCAACCTTCAGCCCGTGAGCAAACCCATCTGAGGTGAGCACAAAACTCCATGTGATCTTCAGCTACAAGACAAATTGACATTTATTTTTGGATGCCACTGAGATTTTGTAGTTATTTGTTGTATAGCATTCTTGTGGCAAGAATTGACTGATACACAACCTTCTGAGATACACTTCATTATATTCACCTTATAAATGGATAAGTGATGTGCACCAAGGTTAATTAATTTTTCAAGGGTCATATAGCCTATAAATAGCAGAGCTGGACAAATACCTTCAAATACTACCTCATGGATTATTTGGGAGTGGGACCAATAAACACGGTTTAATGAAATGACTCTGGAGTAGATGAAAGGAACCCCTCTCGGCCAGTTTCCCTTTAGACCATATTAATGATAATTAGGAGAATGATCGCAGAAATGACAACCATCTAAAACCGACGTGTCTCTTCAGTGGCACAAAGAGTGTTAACACATCTATTCAGAGCTTTCGGGGTTGAGCTATGCTTGCTGAATGGATGAACAAGTGTTTTATAGTATATATAAGTGGGCACTGAATAAAGAATATGAAAAATATTCACGGTGACAGAGGTATATGACTGATCCATGCGGCAGTGGGGAAGGGGGTTGACCAGAGAGTAGGCTATAACACGCGTACAATTCTCAATACTTCAACAGGCAGATTTTCCATGCATCTTCCTTTAAATTAAGGACAAATCTTCCCAGTGCAAAAGGGTGGTTATAAATTTAAACACACGTAAGTCAACTATAGCAAATGGCAGAGATTTTGGAGTGAAATTAATGCAGCGACATTATAAGTATGCCCTATTTCTCAGTATTAAACTCTTAAAAATAGACTGGCTAAATATATAGACAATAATGGATTGAGGCTGAGTTGGTGTTACTATAAGGCTCTGGATTTTCCATTTAATGACTTATAATTTCAATTTCCCATTGCTACATGACAGCTAGAGCAGGCTTGCTTTATTACTCGTGATTACACGCCACCGCCACACAAAAATGAAAGCAGAAAGCTTGAGAGCAACATCAGGGGAGGGAAAGCAGAGAATCCTGAGGAGAAACTCAGCAGATCTGGAGGAAGAAGGCCAGGTCTTCAATTCCAGCCTAGCTGCTGTGTGACTTGGGATGCCTCACCAAGCCTCTCTGAACCTTGGTCAATAGAAATGGCTAGGAGATGCATGTTAAAACATTTGATAAGCTGGGTCACTGTAGAGTTTGAAACACTGCCACTTCACTCTGGCTAGTAAAGACTGGGGTTCTAAATTCTGCTCTTCACATCCTTCATTGAATAGAGAGTATACGTACAAAGAGGTGAGAAAAAACAACATGGTACAAACATGGTGCAAAATTATTTTATCAGGATGCTGAGGTTCAAATCCTGGATCTGCCTGGTAGCAGCTGCTCGCCCTTGAGTACAATGGCACTGCCCCCTAAGCCTCAGTGGTTCTTCCTTTACTAATGCAGATGAGGACACCTACAAGACAGATTTAGTAAGTGAGCACACCAGTGACACCTTTAAGTCACATTTGTTGACTTGTTGAGTGTTTACTCCATGCCAGGCACCATGACTTCATACGCCACTCACCATGACCTCATATGCCACTCACCACAAGCCGAGAAAGTGGTTGATAATAGTATCCCCCTGTGGGGACAGAGCTTGACCTGGAGTCCAAGCTGGTCTGACACCTGTAATCTTAACCACGGCTGACAAGACGCAAATGGGAGGAGGAGCAGAGAAGGATGCGGAAGGAACAGAAAAGGGATCAACCGACCTGTGGGATGGTGGGGCTGTCCCAAGCATGCATGGGTGGGCACCTTGTGGATGTGGGTCACATAGGCATCTCAGGAATTAGTGATTTTCCCTCACTAGATAATCCTGAATTGTCTTCTTCCTTTCTCATTCAGTTTGGGTTAAAATGGGTTCAGCTGAGTTATGGATACCTTCTTTTTTTCTCTAGCCTTTTCTCAGGGAGCAACCTAAAAAACTCAGCTAGAGAAGACATGCCATCATGTCTTCAATGGAGCAGGACAAATTCTTCCTCTGGTGTTTTTGGTAAAGTGATAGAGATCCATTCCAGGGAGACATTCGTACAGGGAGCCGGCAAGCATGGGCAGGGGGAGCTTGAGGAATATTCTCATTTTGCTACATGTGCACAGTGAGGCAGTGAGATGTGATAAAAGGAAGAGACAGACAGGGAGGCTGTGACAGAACCTCCAAGCCAAGCTCGTCTGGTAGCAAGTGGAGATCCTGCATAGTCCTGGGGAGAGGCTCCCACTCCAGCCGCTGTGCAGGTAGGGGTGTTCCACAATTATAAACAGCATTCTCTCTCCCTCTCTCCCTCTCTCTCTCTCTCATCTAGGATGGGTGCCTCTTCTTCCTCACCCTTTATTTCTCAGCAGTCACCTCCTAACTTACACCTCCAAATTCGGACCCTTCATGCCTGGATTCGGCATGGGTGCCCAAGTAGAGTGTTGGAGCATCTTCTCCAATAAGGTGATAAACACACATTCTGCTGGGTGTTCCTCCCTCCTCATCTTACTGTGCAATTTCCATTCAATAACTTGGGCATCAGAGATCGCAAGGTGAGTTAACAGTAAGGTGACCACTGAGGAAGTAACATATGGTCTTAGCCTGCATTAAGAAAAACATAAAGTCTTAGAACCATGAAGGGGACATCTCCACTACGCCTTGCTCAGACCACACCTAGAGGACTGTGTTAAGAACTGAGTGTAACATTAAGAATATAATTAGCAAAGTAGAGCAGGTCCAGTTACGAGAAGCTAGACTGATATGAAGGCTTATAACAGTATCATAAGGAACAAATAAGACAGTATGAGGGGGAAAATATGAGCTGCCTCCAGTCATTTGAATGGTTACGGTACTAGCACAATGTTTAATACTGATGTTTAACATTCTTGTTACTGTAGCTATGTCCCATGCTCGGTGGTACATGTATTATACATGTGATAATTACAAGAGCTAATTTTTTGAGTGCTTAAATTGGACCAGGCACCTGCTAAAGTTAGTGAAAAAAGGGAAGGGATTAAGCTGTACAAATTGCCAGTTATACAAACAGTGGCAAGGATGTAAATTACAGCATAGAGAATATAGTCAGTAACACTGTAACCACTAGGTATGGTGTCGGATGGGTGCTAGGCATATTGAAGTGATCACTTTGTAAGCTATGTAAATGTTGAATCACTATGTTGTACCCCTGAAACTAATATAATATTGCCTGTAAACTGTTACTGAAATTCTTTTAAAAATTAAAAAAATAAAGTGCTGGGAAAATATAATTGCATGTAATTCTCAATGATCCTCTGAAGCAAACATTATTTATATCTCTCTTTTACATATGAGAAAACAGACCCTGAGAGAGCTAAGGCTGTTGACTAAGGCAGCATTTTGCAATCTTAGCATTATTGGCACTTGGGACTGAATGATTGTTTGTTGTGGGGACTGTCCGACGTATTGTAAGATGTTTAGAAGCATCCCTGGCCTCTGCCAATCAGAGGCTAGTAGTCCGCTACTTGAGTTGTGATGACCAAAAGTGTCTTCAGGTATTGCCCAGTACCCTTTGAGGGGGAAAATCAACCCTAGTTGAGAATCACTGGACTAAGGTAACCTAGGGGGTGAGTGGGAGGGCTGATTAGAACCAGGTCCATGATCTTAAAATTCATAATATCAGTAACAATCATAATAGTAACATTTACTATCTTACAAGCCCACTATATGACAGAGTTTTCTAAATATGGAAAGAAGAGTTTGTGGAGGTGGTAAGGCCTCTGAAACTGGAAGTAATCATGGGGAGGCGTCACATTCCAAAAATAACAGAGAAGAGATTCAAGTATTAAAGATAGGGAACACCAGGGAGGCTCTAATTTTTATCCTAATTGCCTTTCAATAATTATAGAGGAATTAAGAAAGTCTTAATTTGAATTATCTTCTTCTTAGCAGAAACTCAAAGAAATTCACCTTGCTCTCACATGTTCAAGTTTATAGAGATACCATTCCCAACTCCCTTTCTTCATCCCTCCAATACAGACATACAGACACAAACCCTCTCATCCATGCACCTGGGCTTAGAAAGAATTGATCCGTTATCTGATTTTAGGTAAAAGAAAGCTGGGATACAACAGCAAGTCATCAGTGGTGCGGCAAACTGGCAAGTCTCCACTGGTGTGTAATAAGTTAATGATGCCTGAGAAAGGAAGACATTGACAAGAGAAAGCCCACAACCTCCCACCTGCGTCTTTTTATGGCCGGAACATCTATATCCTGAACTGTATTTGAATACAGAAAAGGGAAGTGGAGGGAAAACGTGAACATCTCTAGCAATTACAGACTGGAACAAAAAAGGAAAAAGCCACATGGATCCAAGGCAGCAGGAAACCTGTTGGAAGCCCCTATCATCCAGGTGGCATTTCAGAGTCAGTTCGCAAAAAAGTCTAATGATGCAATGAATTATACCAAGATGCAGTTAAATTAAAGAGTGGATTGAGTTAGGCTAAACATGAAAAATAATTCTTCAGTTAACTGGTGACTCAACCACTGAAAAAAAAAGACAAGAGGAGGATGTGGCATTCCACATCCAGAAAGCCAAGGGGAGAGGGATGCCTACCTTTCTGGTTGACTTTAGCAATCACCTGCCAAGCAAAGGAATCGAAGCGACACTTCGATGCTCAGCGTGGTATAGCAAAGAAGGAGAAGAGAGTTTCCTGAGTTGGCATATGGAAAGATGCGGAAGTCTAAACTCATCTTCAGTTCAAAAAATGCCGTGTCATTTCATGTGGCTGGAGTTACCTGCTCAAGGAGCTTATGAATATCTCCATAGCTTGCCCAGTAGGACGGGGTCCTTGAAGTTTCACTGCTCTTCCTGGACATAATGCCTACTCTGACCTTCAGAGTTTTCCATTTTCAGCGAAGTCTAAATCCCTTTCACTACCTTTATGCATTTGGACATGCCTGACCCTCCCTACCTCATCCTCTCTCCAGTTACAGCCCTCATTCACTTCCAAGCTAATTGTCTCCATCCATGTGTGCCAACCAGCCATTTATGGGAAATGCCATGCAATGTTAATTTCATTTGAAATTGGGTAATTGCAAAAGTGCTTCCATTTTTTTATTATATAGAATGAATAAGTATTGTATTAATAGTACCATTTCCAATTATAACCACAATCGCAGGCCTGTCCTCCCCTAACCACGGGTTATTTTTCATGGGACATTTTTCTGAAGCTTTCTTTTTAAATCCTTCAACTCCACCCCCTTCCTCACATTATTGTAATTAAGATAATGCCGCATAACTATAAACACATACTGGAAGCTCAAATGCCAGCATGGACTATCCGATTAACTCGACACACTTACTGAAATCTCTCTAGCAAAAACACAAAGGTGTTGCGCTGACTCCTGGAGGAGAAGAGTGAAGACTAGTGAGGGCGGCCAGGAAAAAAACAGAGCATTCTAGAACAGCTAGCCAGGGTCCGTGTCTGGGAAGCCGAGCTTGCCTGGGAAACCAAGAAGCGCGCTTAAAGCTTTTGGATATTGAGAAAAAATTTATGGAGTATCTACCGTATGCCAGGTGCTTCATACACATCATCTGTTTTCTTTATCAAGGCAAATCCATGAAGTTTGCTTTTTATTACCATTTTATAGATTAAGAAACTTAAGAGTCTCAAAAGTTGAAGAAGTTGGCCAAAGTAAAGAGCTAGGTAGAGCACGCAGAGACTTATTTAATCCTTGATTCCAATATTAGCTAATGACTGCCATTAAATACCACGCCAGCAGTTTTTTGTTTTTGTTTTTTTTTAATTCATTCAAGACTGTGTTCATCCATGGGCCTGTGGGGCGGGCCAGGGTCAGATTGTTCAGACTGGGCTTCACTGGCTGCAGGCTGGGTTCAGGACTACTTCCCGAGTCTCATGCTCTTTGGACTAGCACACCATGTGGGGCCTCTTCCCACAGAGATATGACAAGGCACAAGAAGGAAGCTCTGCTGTGCAAGCACATTTCTAGCTTTCACTGTGTCACACCTGCTAACACGCCAATGATCAGAGTCAGCCAAATGGTCAAGCCCAATATCAATGAGATAGGAAAGTCTGCCCGGCTCACAGTGGCTGATGGACGGTGAATATTCGCTGAACAATAATCTAAGCTATCACACCTATAAATCTTTCAAGTTTCCACTACACCATGAAAGCCAGACTGCTTAAAGTCAAAGTTTCTGGAGTGTAAGGGGGTTAGGTCAACAGGAAGTGGCTTTGATGAAACGGGGATGGTAGTGAGTTATATGACCTCGAGTTTTTCTCATCTGTATAAATGACATTGAAACTGACCCCATCTTCCTAAGAAGGCTGCTGGGAGGTGACTGAGATGGTTGAAACAGAGTTTTAAAACCCAGAATGCTCATGTTCTATCACCTTTTTCTCCTTTATTTTTCTTCATTAAACATAACACTCCTGACATTATATTACCTATTCATTTAGTTTATTATTTGCCCCCCTCGACCCTTCTAACTGTACATTAAATGAATGAAAAGACTGTGTCTATTTTGTTAACTATTATATCGCCAGCACCTAGAGCATTGACTGGAATGTTGCAGGCACAGAATAAAGAGTCTTCTAAAAATAAAATGAAAAATATGTGAATCCCAGTTTATAAATTTTCTGTGCCTGCAACACAGAACACTCAGCCTGCCTCAAGCTAGGTTTGTCTTGAGCTCTGAAGGGGGGACAACGATTTTGAGAGTGATAGTGAAATGATGATGATGATGATAATGAGCCTCCATATTTGTATTTTTTCTTGGGAAAGGTTTGTAAAGGTGGTTCTCATGAAAGCAGACAGAATCAAAAAACCTCATAACAGATACAGCAAAGGGCTGGAATTAAAAGTTGGGGAAAACTTCATAGGGCAAGAAACTTTGGCACTGACTCTTAAAGGCCATGTGAGATTCATACACAGGGAGGTGAGACAGGAAGGTTCCAGCATGAGAAAACAAAGTAAGAAAATTTCCAAAGGGAGAAAAGGGGACAGGTCACAGTTACAACTGTCCAAACAATTTTCACACTTCTTTTAGAATTTTTTGGTTTATCTAACCAATTCCAGATTTATTATATAAGTTGACCTCTAGAATAACCATGTATGATATATAGCAGAGTTATCTCTATGTTATAGATGAAGAAACAGAGGCTCAAAGACAGTTCCTAATTTAACTTTGCAATTCAATCAGAAATGGAAATTTTACCTTAGACCCCAAAGTGACATATATCAGACATCAAAACGAGTTGAGGATAGCACACTCCACTACATCACACGAAAACTGGGTAGCTAAGAACCAGTGAGTGAACTATTAAACTCCCCAATCCCATCACGGAAGTGACAAATGACCTTTGAGAAAAGAATATGTAGGCAATTTCCGGGGAACAGTGTGACGGGGAGGCCACCTCCTGCTTCCTGGGGGAGGGGATGCAGGTGCAGGGGTGCCTGCCTTCCCCCCACGCATAGTGAGAGGGGCTCTCATAGGACCACTCAGAGAGCTCCATGTGTGGCCCCTGCCCAGTGAGCTGGCATCCAGCTCCCAGCAGGACGATGTAAAGGAGGACACATGGGTTGGCCAGCCTGTACCCCCAGGATATTCTCTGTGGTCCAGGGAGGATGATGAGCCAGAGAAAACCAGCAAGGGGTTGAATAGAAGAGCTGTTGAAAGAAGGTCTCTGAGCTAAACTATGTGGGTTCAAATCTTAGGTCCTCCACATTTTAGCCATGAGATCTTGTACAGGCTCCCTAAGCTTTCTTTTTCCTTTTTTAAAAAATATTTTATTTTATCGATTGATTTTAGAGAGAGAAAGAGAGGGAGAAACATTGATTTGTTGTTCCACTTCTTCAGGCATTTCTTTGGTTGATTCTTGTATGTGCCCTGATCGGGGAATCGAACTTGCAACCTAACCAACTAAGCTATCTGGTCAGGGCTCCCTAAGCTTTCTAAGGCTCAGTTTCTGTATCTGTAAAAATAAGGGTGATAATCACATTAACATAGGGCATTGAGGGGACTGAATGAGGAAAATATTTAGCGCTTTGTAAGTGCCACCCAAGCTACCAAAATTACCTGATGTTCTGAGAAGTATGACTGCCTAGAAGGGTGAACAGGCCTCATCGGAGAGAAGCTGGGGAAATCACTAGAGTCAGAGAATAACTCAGAGAAGACAGGGAAGCAGGGATGCACCCCACTACATGAGGAGACCTCAGATGGAGGGGTCAGTCATTCGGATGGGGGCCAGCCTCTGAGAAGATCAGAAGAACTCCTTCAGAGAGCCAGCTATAACTCTATCAGGCTCACTGCAGTTGCAGTCAAGTTATAGCAAGGCCAATCAAGTCAGACCTTTTCTGATCCTCTTGTTTATCCTCCATCCTCAACCATACTGCAGCCCCAGAGGTGTTAGAAACAACAGCTAAAAGTAGGGGAAAAGGTAAGTGAGAAAGAGAAAGCAAGCAAGATTCACCTGCCTTTCCGAGCTGCAGAGATAACTCCAGCCCTAGCAGGGGAACAGAAGGGAACTCTCCTTGGAATGGAGACTAAAGGGTTAGTTGTCACATGACATCAGACATCCCTGAATTGAGACTGTGTTTTGCTACATTAAGTAAATGCTGGATTTGCATTACCTACTGCTCATCAGAAAAGACATTCTGTTTTTATGCAGGAACAGAGGGGAAACTAACAATGTAATACTATTCCACAAATATAAAGGGATAATAGGAAACAAAACTAAAGATGCTTTATGACCGTGTCCTATGGGCCACATTTGGACAACACACTACTATGTTACAGCTTTCTACTACTGTTTTTGTAACATTTACTATTGTATGGCATGAATACAGATTTTCCCATTCCAACTAGGGCTTTCTTTTTGTTTTCAGTGTAATGGAATCATCACAATATACACAGATAAAAATTATTTAGCAGGGAAGTGTCAGAATTTGACTTGAGTCTATATCTCCTAACTCATGAGCCATCTCCACACCCTGATTCAATCGATATATACAATTTGTGATTCTAAATAATGCATTTTTTAAAGCTCACACTTGGATTGGCCATTAAGTCTCTTTCCCAGTGAGTTAGGTACCTTTCCTATACATGCCCATATTATGACGGACTTCTTGCTCTTGAAGCTTCTCGTATTTGCAATGATGCATGATTACCACCTCTCCCAACTGAAAATGATTTTCACATTGGCAAAGACCATGTCTGCATAATGTACCACTGCTTCTCCAGTCTCCCTCCAGTGCACGTAGTGCCTGGTGCAGAGTACGCAATCAGTACATGTCAGATAAGTGAATGGATAAATGGGTTAATTAACAGGAACTCACCACTTTCACTCCGAGTTTCAAAACACTGATTTTCGCGGGTTAAGTAACTATTTTTATTTGTAAACCATTAATTTACAAATTATTTAATATATAAAGTCCTGTATTAAAATACATTCCCGACTAGAATCATTTCTGTTAGTTCTTAAAATCAATTTTAGGAGTATCCTTTTTAGAAGTATGTGAACCTGCAAAACGATCTTTTGCAGGTGGGAAAACGGACTCCCAGGCAGCGGGATGACATCGGAGGCAGGTTCAGGACAGAAAGGTAGGTGCCCAGCTCTCAGTCAAGTGCTCTTTCTCCTGCACTGAGCTGGCCTCACATAACTGATTGTTTTTATGGATTCACACTCCAGGGCATCACCTGGTCACCTGGTGAGACTGTCACCGAGTATAAATGAAACGTGCACAGAAGCCTGGAGGGAGTTTCCACTCTGGCATTAATGAACATGCGGCAGAATCCCAGCCTAATGTTGCATGAAGTTTGGGGAAAGATCAATAACCATCAAGTCAAAACAGATCTTCAGCCTCCTGGTCTCTCTAGACCCCCGCACGTACCCCCTCCAGGCGGCCAGTGGGCCCTGAGTGTGTTATTCATGGCTGAATTTGAGGCTGTTAATGACACAGCTTTATGAAGCATGAGTATGAACCGAAACAGGCGAGGTTCCTGTGAGCACAAGACACAGAGATTTCTGACTTTGCCATAAAGTGTCAGGTTTTGGTAAAATTGTCCCCCCTCTTACATGAACTCTGCTGGGAGCTCTTCTCTTTCCCCACTGGGCATCTGATTCTCAGCAGGTGTGCAGGAGGACAAATGGGTATGGTCAAGGCTGACTCAGTGCCTTCCCTACATCAGCATGGCACTCAGCACATTTTTGGATTCTTTTACGTCCCGCAATAATCTTATGAGTTAAATAACTTATGACAGCTATTTCACAGATGAAGAAACTGCAGCTCAGGAAGTTCAACTAACTCTCCGAGTGCTGGAACACACAGTCTGACTTCAGAGCCCACGCCGACACCCACTAAAGCTTCATAACTCCCACTGCCTACATGGTGGCCATGCAATGGCTTCAAGAGGTCAAGACTTCCTCCTCAAATGCCTCCCCTCTGCTGCCCCGCCCCTTCCACATCTCTCTGGTCATATGCAAATGAGTTCAGGTAGAAGGTGTGTGGAATTTGCTGAACACTTACCACATGTCTTGTATGATTTAAATGCACAACATTGGACACTTTATTTCAACCTGTACAAAGCAGGCATTGCTACCCCTGCCTCACAGAAGGGCAAACGGAGGTTTAGGCAAATGGGATAACTTAGCCTATCCAGCAAGGAGCAAGGCTAAGCTACTGAGGGGGAGGCCTGAGCTCCTTTGCAAGAGCCTCAGTATAGTTCTGCCTGGCTGTCTCAGCTCGAAGAGAGTCCCTCACCTCTTAGCTTCCACTCCTCTTTCCCTGCTCCTCTCATGGAACGCGGCACCGCACGGCATGAAAATTCAATCGTCACTCATTTCATAAACTACTTATGCCGGAAGACTGAAGACTGCGGTGGGTTCCCGAGAGCAAGCGCCATGGGGTTTACTCTTCATTCCCCATGAGCCCTTAGCCCAGGAACCTGATCACGATAGATATTTGAAATTCCAGTGGCAAACAAAACCTTACCCTCTTTCCCCATCTATTCAGCTGTGAGTTGCTAAGCAAGTCACTTCTGCTTCTTGAACTCTCCTCTCCATGCCTATCGGAATGGGATGATACTACTACCTCCTCGTAAAATTGTTTGGATATGAAATGAGAAACTCTAGTTTAATGCCTCACTCAAGTAACTCTAGCATAATGCCTAACACAAAGTACGTGTCCAGTTTTTTTTTTAAGCTATTATAGAAACATCTGCACTTGAAGCCACATTCTGATTATCTGAGGTTTCTAAATCTCTGAAACATAACCATGGAGTAAAAAGTATCTGTTTTAGCACTTGTAACAAACAGTTCTTGACTTAGTTAACTTGTTTCCCAATACGCAAGCATTGGATCTTATTAATAAACTTGGTAATGATACTGATGAGAATATCGAGCATGTGCACAACAGTCTGTAACTTTAGTGTCTTCAGTTAGTAACAGCAGAATGCAAAGGAGACCGAAAACAAAGATGCTTCTAGGTATGGAGTCTGTGAGGTCAAGTCACAAGGAAGAAGCCAGATATTTGGGGTGCTTTTTCTTAGCCTTCAAGTCCTGTGGCTTGGTTCCACTATCTCTCCCCTCTCCAGTGTCACCTCTCTAACCCATCATCCCCGTTATTATCAATCTGATTTGACCAAAATGCAAATGAGATCTTTTGATTCGCCGGTTTGGTTTAAAGACCCATAGTGGTTTCCCACTCCCCTTTGGACAAAGTCAAAAACTTGCACATGGCTGGCGAGGAAAACCCTTTATAACCTGGTCCATAACTTGTCACTACCCCTTTCCTTCTGACCCACACCCAGCCAATTCAAACTTCTTGCAGCCTCTTCGAGGCTGCCATCTTCCCCTAGCTAAGTGCTACCTGTCCTACAATCAGGTCTCTGCTGCTCAGAAACATCCTTGCTGATGGCCCCCTATTAAATAGCCCATAGCACCAACTAATTCTTCTCTCAATACATATGCTTATTGTTCGATATCTTCTTTTCCACAGATTACAAAATGCCCCAGAATCTAGGAAGATAGTCCATGTCTAAGCGCCCAGCCCATGCAAGGCATTTAATATGATATTTGACTCCTTCTGTCTCTCAGCCTCAGTCCTCTCACAGGTCCAATGATATGGGAGAACATCCATTCTTCTTGGTGCCTTGAGTTGATGGGAAGGTAAAAGAACACACAGGACCAACAGAGACAAAGAGCATCAGCTGGACCCTGAAAAGTTCCCAAATTTCACAAATGCAGTATAATCTGCATCTATTTCTCTACTGCTATGTATCTATCTATATTGTGTTGTTCACAATAATTTTTTTTTCTGAAAACAACTTTCCTTAGTTCTTAAATTCTTATGAGTTTAAGGAGAAAAGAAATGCATACAGTCCTGAATCATCTATCATTAAATCATTAAAACATGATTTAGCAATTAGTACATTTTAGTATCTAGGAGGTTTTGGAGTGACTTAAATAAATTCTCCAAAACCACTGTGTTTGTCTTCTTTCATTTTAACAACCTTTCCAAATACAATGTCACGTTAAGGAGCAATGCCCAAAATCAAATTATAATAAATGCTGAAAATAATGTGGAGACATGAACTCATAAACCAAGAAATGAGTTTCTGAGAGTCTAACAATTTGGCTGAAAATATTACTGTCTCTCATCAACTTGAGTGTGGTGGACAAAACAGACTGTAAGTCAGAAAAAAAAAAATTCATTCAGCAAATACTAAGCACCTATTATATACCAGGTTCTGAACAAAGAATACATTGACGTTATTCTAATGGAATTTATAGACTAGAAAAAGAGACCAACATCAGCTCAAGCAAATGCACGAATGGCAGGCACTGCACAGGAGTCTCTGTGAGCATGCAGCAGAAATCTGATGTGCTGTGGGAGGCAGCACACTTCCTCCTGAGGAAAGAATATCTGTGCTGGCATCTGACTTTGCCTTTATCCTAAAACAATGGTTTTTAGTCAGGAGAGTAGTACAAACTTAACTACATTTAAGAAATATTATCTTTTTTTAAAAAAGATTTTGTTTATTTTTAGAGAGGGGAAGGAAGGCCAGAAGAGAGGGAGAGAAACATCAATGTGTGGTTACCTCTCGAGCGCCCCCTGTTAGGGACCTGGCTCACAACCCAGGCATGTGTCCTGACTGGGAATCGAACGAGTGACCCTTTGGTTCGCAATCCGGTGCTGAGTCCTCTGAGCCACACCAGCCAGGTATAGAAATATTATCTGATTTGCTTGATTTGCGTTTAGAACATAGGACCACAGGCAGTGCTTAGAGTGGCAAGGTGAAGACCTCCAACTAACAAAGTCAATTTCCTCGCCTCTGAAATAGGGGTTGCAATTCTTCTGCCCCTGTTGCAAAGTTGCCAGAAAGAACTAAGAGGGCATTGGGAGGGGCTAAGAAGATGTGGGAGGAGCTAAATAATAGTGGGAGGAGCTAAGAATGATGGAGGAGCTAGGGGATGATGGAGGAGCTAAGAAAATGATGAGTATGCAAACACTTCACAACCTGAAAACGCTGTGCACATTATATTAACAGGAATAAAAGTTGCTTTATCAATACCTTCATTTCCATAAGGCAATGGATAGTGTAACAGCTTATGCTCCCAATCACTCAAGGGGAACCTGATGAAGTGCAGGGGTCCTTGACTTTTACTTGGTCGGAACTCAACCACTTTGAGAATTTAATGAAAGAGCTCTTTCCTTAGAAAAATGCTTAGTGCCAGACCATGGTCTGCAATCAGTGCTGGTTTCCAGGGGCCCACACCATGAAGTCCGTCTGCAGACCTCAGATAAAGTCCAGGGGTAGGAGGAGGCATACAGGCATCCCAGTAGTACCTCTCTAACTCATCAGACTGAAACCCATCATAAAATATGCATTTTATGTTGCTGCCCCAGACAGCAATTTTCAACCTTTTTCATCTCATGGCACACATAAACTAATTACTAAAATTTTCCAGCACACCACAAAAATACATGTTTTGCCAACCTGACAAAAATTTGGTATAGTTTTAATTCATTCATCCTGGATGGCTATTGTTGTGTTGGCGGTTGTCATTTTAAAAAAATTTGATAATCTAAAAGAAAACAGGTCAGTGCCCCTGACTAAACAGTCAGGTATTGCATGTTTTAAAAATTCTTGGGGCACACTGTTTGAAAATTAGTAACCCTAGAGAACAAAAGTTGCATAAAGCAATACCAATACAATATGTTATAATGCTTTCTATTTTTTCCTACTTCATTGTTCTCTATCTTATTTCATCGCAGTTTGCTTCTTTGTGTTTTTAAATGCTTTGACTCAGTAAACTGAACCTGACTTGCAATCTGAAAAACGCTGGTTAAAGAAAGATACGCACACTTTTGAGTTTTGCCTCAGTCCATTAACTGCTTGTTTGACCTCGGACAATACACATCCTCTCTGAGCCTCTGTTTTCTGAACTGTGAAATGGGGATAATCATGTCTCCTTCAAGCATTGAGAGACTTAAGGCAATAGCATGGGAAGTTGCCACACAGATTTCCTGGCACAGAATAGGTGTTCGATAAACAGTAGTAATTATAAATAGGAGCTGTTAATAGGAGAATTAGAGCAAAGTTAAATACCTCCTGCCTAAGGGTAGAAAAAAAAAGAAAGAAGAAAAAAATGTCATTCATATTCTACCCAGGGGGTCTTTCTGTGTTTCAAATGCAGCTATTTGCTGCGGGGAGGGGAACTGGGTCCAAACGCCTCTGTTTGCTGTGACAGGCTTCATAAATAACTAAAATGCTTCATCAAACATTCATAGTTGTGTGTGAGTCAAAAAAATAATAAAAGGCACATGGGCTTCGGGTTTATTTATAGTGACTCCCTGTTATCCCTCTCCACCACAATTTCACAGTTTAGCTTTCATTTGCTTATGATTGTTCTTGGATAAACTTCACTTCCAAGCAGAAGGTATTAATTATTAAAACACAGATGAGAAAAAAGAGCCCGTGCTGCTCCCCCAAACAATGACAGGATGAGGCAGCAGAAGGGAGCTACTGGAGAGCAGAGTTTAGAATTGCTAGCACATGCTTGCCCACAGAGCCAGCCCTTAGGCGACACTCGCTTTAACGAACATTCTGTGGGTGCCTACCATCTGACACTTGGGGGCTGTCCCAGTCACGGCGGGGTGGAGGGTGGGGGCGGAAAGATGTCAGAGATAAATTGGACTACTTCCAACTTACCACCCAGAGAAGGGATGGCGCTCCCAGACAAGGAGGGAGGAGGCATAAAAACACGGAACTACAAGAAGGGGGCTTGTGCTTCTGTGTAAAGCGAGCTCTGAATGGCAGAAGAGAAGGAATCCCTGTGAACATGCAGCTGCTCTGGGGAACGAGCAACTTGGATATCTGCCCACATTCAGTTCCTATACCTGCTCCAGCCCATCCTCGTTCCATGACCTTGGGCCTGTCACTGCCATCCCACTCGTGACACAAGTATGGAGAGGCCCCTATGGCCAAGATCATTGCTCTGATTAAACAGAAAAACTTATGTGACTTACAAGCTATACTGTAAGCACTCATGAAAGAGTAAACACTTAATAGTAATAATGTGGGTACATATTTAGCACATAGTAGGTGTTAAATAAATAGTACTTCCCCTCTCTCCCTTTCCTTTGTTTGAGAGTATTGATTTGATTCCAAATCCTGCCCACCACCTGGTCACTCCAGCTGTAATATGCCCATATATCACTGATATCCACCCATCCCCAGTAAATGCATCCCCTCTACCTGACCCACACTTGATAATTGATGTGGTTCAGAATTTGTCCATTCATTCATTGAGTCAGTACCTAAGAGTCATTAACATTGACTGAACATGTGACAGGTGACAACACTGATGTAAGCACTCGGGATTCAAAGAGGAGTGATAAAACCCCCACCTTCCTGAACCTTCTCATGGGTGAAAGATGGCGATAAACACATCAATAGGTAAAATATAGGCTATGTCAGGTGGTGCTAATACTAAAGAGAAGGTAAGACTAGGAATAGGAACAGCAATTGCCTGGAAAGGGGGATGCTATTTAAAACCAGGAGGCCTGGGGAGGCTTATGGAGAACATAACATCTGTGCAGAACCCTGTGGACGTCACTAAGCAGCCAGGTGGGTATCTAAGGGAAGAGAATCCCAGCAGAGGGAACAGCAGGTGCACAGGCCCTGAGCGGGGTTCCCAGCTGCCCTCAGACCCTCTATCATGATGGCCTCTGGGGAGAGGGAGCAGAGTGACCTGATTTTGCAAAACCACTCTGCTTTTTCACACCCTAATATATGCAATGTGTACCTTACCAGGGGATATTTATCCCATGCCCACATTAGATTTCACAAATACATTTATTTACAAAGGCACAGAAGTCTGGCTGTGTACTCTGCTCCTGGTTGCACAGGCGGAGGGAGTGTGCCTCTGGGTTTGGCTCAAAGGGACTGACTGTACCGTCCCTCGCAGGCCCTGAGCACCACGAGGGCTTGAGCTCTGAGCAACATTCAATAGCATAGATTTGGGAATAATCTCTGACAACATTAGGGTCTTGCAGAGGGATTGAAACTAAGTACACTAAAACCAGAAACAAAACAGAAAAAGGGAAAAGGGGAATGCGGAATGGAAATAGTTCTTTTATCCCAATTAATTGAAATACGCACAGGTAAGCAATGTTTGCCAAAGTACAAGTGAGCGGGTGAATGTAATACACAAAAAATAAAGGCTCTAGGAGAAACCTGACTGCCTGGGCTTCTGGCCTGCCTTGTGACTTAACCTGTCTGCTCAGGAATTTCTCCACCTATAAAATGGAAATGACAATAGTACTTATCTCAAAGGGCCTAGAGATGTTATGGCAAAGTGAATTAATCTGGGTAAATATTTGGCACCGTGCCTGCTTTGGAGTAAATGACATAAAAGTTAGTGCCTGAGAGAATGGATATATATGCATTTTGGTAAATTCATATAACAAAACACTACACAGCAATAAAAGAATGAGTTATGGATATCCGTAACAAGATGGATGAGTCTCGCAGATAACGTTGAGTAAAAAGAAACTAGACATTGAGGAGTGCAAAGCATAGAATCCTGTACACACAAAGAAGAGGAAAAACCAACTGATGGCAAAAGCCAGAACACTGGTTACTTCTGGGAGGTAGATACTGTGTGACAGTCCAAGAAACTTGATGGACGCTGGAAGCATTCTATCATAAGGCAGCCCGTTAGACCTTTCTACAGTGATAAAATTGTTCATATCCTATGCATTCCATGGTAGGCCATATACAATACAAAAGGCACATGTATATGACCACTGAGTGTTTGAAATGTGGCTGGTGTGACCAAGTAACTGCATTTCTAAGTTTAATTAATTTAATTAGGTTTCAGTGGCCACTACCTGAAGAGGCACAGCTGTAAATCTCAGCCTGGATGGTGGTAACATAAGCATATACAGATGTAAAAAACATTAAGAACGCACCTAAGATTTGGGTAAAATATATACTTTATTGTATGTGTGCTACCCTTCAAAAGTAAGCTGGGGTTGTTAATTCGTATGCATTACCTCATCCAGTCCTCACGAGCTGGAGGCAGCGTAGAGAGGAAAACGCCCATTGTGTCCACTTCTGCAGCAGCTAACCTGAGGCTCAGGAAGGTGGCCGTGGCTTGTGAGTGGTCACGTGGCTTGTAAATAAATGGCAGGGCGGGCAGTAAGTCCATCCGCGTCTCTTCTTGCAAATGGGAAAGAGGCAAGCTAAAATGATCTGCTGAGATGGTGCCATTCAGCAAGTCAGTCAATTAAGACGAATTTGGGGAGCTCCTGCTACGTGCCAGGCACTGATCGAGATGCTAGAAATGGAGCAGTGAACAAAGTGAGAAAAGCCCCGTCTTTCAGGAAGCTGACGTGAGAAATCTCTGCTCACCTCACACTCCTGCTACCGTTTGAGTCCCTCACCTGAGCTGGCTTGGCCAGGGGCCAAACTGCATGAAATCAAGACTCAACTCAGAATCGATAGGGTATCTATTTTCTGTCAGATAATCAGTTTTGAATCCTGATTCTTTTCTGAGCCAAACGGCCTACTTGTTTTTCTGAGGCCTAGCTCTTTCATGTATAAAACAAAGATGAAGAAGATGCAAACTAGAAAAATACTAACTAAAAGAAACAGGCAAAGCATTATTAGCAATAAAGATATTCATTACCTACTGGTAAAAGCTCAATTCCCAAAAAAAGAAAAAAGCAATCTAAAACATTATTCTCTTAGCTCCTCTGTCTCAGAAACAATAACAGTAGCAATAAAAATTTGTACCCATCATACAAATATTTAGCTATAGAAGTTTTGGTTAATGAAATTAACAAGAAGAATTTAGTGGTTATACATGAAATCTTTTGTCTGATAATTAAAAAACAATATTATGTTTCTAAAACACACAGGAATTATTTATAAAAAGTAGCAATGTCCCTGGGAACAAAACAAGCTTCCACAAATAACTAAGAATTTAGTTATAGCATCCAGATCCTATTCTACGACAATGTATGGTAAAAATCAGTGTCAATAACAAAAAGCTTTAAAAAATGTATGCCTAGGATTTTAAACAAAAATGTTTGATATAATTAATTGTTCAAATTATAAATAAATAAGTTCGAAAAGTATTTATAAGTAAATAACAACATGCACACGATATAGCAAAACTTTGTGTCTAGAGATAAAGCAATGCTTAGAAATTAAACATTTAAGGCAAATGTAGTAACAGAGGAAGTTTGAAAATTAATGAGGTAGGCTTTTAATTCAAGAATTGAGGCCCTGGCTGGGTTGCTCAGTTGGATAGAGCATCATCCCCATGCCTCAAGTTGTGGCTTTGATCCCCCATCAGGGCGCATACGAGGAGCAACCGATGAATGCCTAAACCAGTGGAATGACAAAGTGGCATTTCTCTCTCTCTCTCCCTCTCCAATCAATCAATAAATAAGATTTTTAAAAGAGAATTTAAAAAATGACAGAATAGCAATGGATGTAGAAATAATTCAGACAGCAGAAATTTATGATATAAAAAAGAAATAGCAAAGAGTACCAACAAACCATAACCTAATTGAAAAATAATAATAAAGTGAATATAACACCAACAAGTTGAGAGAAGAGGGAGACTCTGCTCCAAATAAACCCATATCTGGAATTAAAATGAGGATACTGTTAAGATATGAAAGAGGTTTATAATTTTTATTTATGAGATATATATGAATATATACACACAAACATACAGATGCATATAATTGCACATACTTATCACATGCACACATACGTGTGTGTGTGTATTTATACACACATATAAATACATAATACTATTTGGTAAATATTTTATTTTATTTTTCTTTTATCCTCATCAAAGGACATACTTATTGATTTTAGAGAGAGGGGAAGGGTGGGAAAGAAAGAGGAGAGAAGCACTGATTGACTGCCTCTCACGCATGTCCCGCCTGGGGACTGAACCCACAGCCTAGGCATGTGCCCTAACCAGGAATCAAACCCACAGCCTTTTGGTTTATAGGATGACTCTAACCAACCAACATAGCCACAATGACCAGGGCTGCTAAATATTTTTGAAATAATATTAAAAACACAAGGCATTATGTCCAAAAATGGTGCAACTTAAAAAGAAATCAGTAATTTTAAGCAAAAGCATCGAAAACTGACTTAAGAAGAAACAGAAAACTGAAATAGCCATATAAATAACTGAATCAGGTAGACAGAAATGACCATCTAACAAACAAACAAAAATATCTGGCCCAGATATATTTAGGAAAAAATTGTAACAAACTTTATGAGATACCCCCTACATCATATAATAGTTATATGTATAAATACTTTTACATAATAGCATAATAGTATAAAAAGGAAGGCTGTGTAAATTTATATATTATGTAGCTAGGATAATTTGATACTTAAACTTATCAAAGGTGTTAGAAAATGTAAGGATGTCTTACTAACAGAATTACTGAAGTTCACTATACAATCACAGGTTAAGAGAGAAAATATGATCATCTATTTGATACAGAAAGATTATTTAATAAAATTTAATCCCCAATCATGATTTTACAAGGCCTTAATACACTAGGAATAGAAGGAGAATTTCTTAACTTTCAATAGCTTCCTGAATTTTACTATTTAATTATCTATCAAAATTTACAGGAACATAATACATAATGACAGGATTTTAGGATTCTTCCCTTTAACAACATCAACAAAAAAAGTGGCATGTTCTATCATCACTTTTACTCAATACTGAATAGAGGTCCCATCCTATGAGAGCAATAAGATAAGAAAAGACAAATACAAGATACACAGATTTGCAAAATAACCGTTAATGGTAAATTACATGATTTTTTTTTCAGAGGGAAATTAAGAAAAATCTAGAGACAAAAAGTAATGAATAATGAATAACACTTCCTGGATTCAAGACCAGTGAAAAACTAATATTTCTACACATAAGAAAACAACAATTAAGAAATATAATAAACGTTAGGAGATACAATTTTTAATAGTAACAGAAGTGGCAATGCTTCCAGAAATCACACATAATAAAAGGGGTATGATACATGGACAGAGATAATTTTAAACCTTTATTCAAAGACATAAAAGAAAGTTTAGATAAGAGATATATTATTTCATGAATGGGAAATCTCAGTTTTGTGAATTTTGCAAATTAATGTGTAAATTCAATGCAATCCCAATCCCAATCACAGCAGGGTTTTTCCTAAAATTGCAGAACTTTATTTTAAAATTCACATGGATGAGTAAAGACAAAAAATAACCAAGATACTTAAACCAGAACAATTAAGGGGTCCTGACCTATCAGATAGCAAGGCATTATAAAACTACAATAATTAAAAACAGCATGTTACTGGAGTAGGGCTCAATAAACAGACCAATAAAAATGAAGCAAGAGCCGAGAAATTGACCTCCACATACATACTATTATAAATCAGTGGAATAAAGACGGAGTTTTAGAGAGTGGACAGAACAACTAGCTATCTGTGTGAAAAAAAAAAAAAAAGCAAATTAGATCTCTAAATCATCCCATATACATTTAGGCTAAATGTAACAAGCAACATCTTAAGAGTTTAGAAGAAAACACAGGAGCATCATTAAGACATTAGGATAGTGAGAGATTTCTCCCATAAATTACAAGAAGTATAAACTAGAAATGAAAAAATAATTTTGTAGCACTAAAACGAAAATCTTCAGAATGAGAAAATGATCTCTTAACGAAATAAAATGTAAGTCATACATTGGAAGAAGACACTTTCAAATGATTATCACTAAGAAAAAGAAAAACAGCCCATTAGAAAAATGTGCAATGGATATAATCAGGAGGTTGACAGAAGAAAACTTAATAAAAGAAAAGATGCTTAACCTCATTAGTAATCTCTGACATGCAAATCAAATCAGCATTGCAGTTATAATTTTATATCCTACAGATGGGCAAAATGTAAATCATCTGATAATAAGTGTTATTGAGAATTTTGCAAAATGGTAGTTTATACAATGCTGGTGAGAGTTTTAGAAGATAATACATTTAAAACCACAGAGAGGCCATGGCCAGTGTGGTTCAGTTGGTTGGAGCATTATCCCATAAACTAAAAGGTTGTGGGTTTGACTCCCGGTCAGGGCACATACCTGGGTTGTGGGTTCCATGCCTAGATGGGGTGCATACGAGAGGAAACAGATCAATGTTTCTCTCTCGCATCAATGTTTCCTTTTTCCTTCTCCCTTCCCCTCCCTCTAAAATCAATAAGCATGTCCTCCAGTAAGGATAAAACACAACAAAACACAGAGGACAGTCTGAGTTATGATCATGGATAGTACATACAAAGTGAAAGTATTAACATTAAAATAAGAGAAAAACGGCAACTTTAAAGTAATGAGGAGTGGAATCGATGGAGGAGATGGTTTAGCTGTTTGTGTAATGCAAAATTTTATTTATCAAAAGTATCTGATTTAGACACATATATTTGTTCTATTTCAGTAAAAATGCACACATTATATTATTGTATTCACTTTATGGTACGGTTAAAGTAGTTTGTAATTTAAAATAAAGTTTAAGAGGATTCCTAAAAAGGATGCAATTCACAAGAAAGAATAATAGATACAAGGATCAAAAGATGAAGCTGAGGGAAAGGGTGGTACTCAAAATCAACGACTGTACTTCAAAGTCTAGTACACTTCCTAGAATTTCAGCCTCAAATTCGACTCTAGATACCCTAACAGACAGCGCGAAGAGGGGAAACCGGCTACAAGATTCAGATTCCCATTGAATCCAACTACCCGTCTGGCTGGAGAACACAGCAATCTTGGTCCTGATTCCCGAGGCGGATGTTTGTGCTTTGTGCCCTGTGTAAGATGTTACACAACATCCCCAACTAGACCCTCTCAGAAGTTAGGGGGACTGCAACAGAGACTAATCATAAAAATGGTACCTATATAGGCCATGCCGGGGTTCTAAACGGTTTTATGCTTTATAACTTATTTAATACTTACAACTAGCTTTATTTTATTATCTGATTTCAGGTATAAGGCAATTGAGGAAAAGGAGGTAAATACCCTACCACATTTCTACAGCCATGAAGCGGAAAAACATGGAATAGAACTCAGACAATTTGACTTTCCATTATCCTGGAGTAATGTCATTATAGCAAAGCCCGTTACGTAAAAGTCGTTTCAAAAGAGTAGATCTCACAGTAAAGAGGTCTGGTGTGGGCTGTCTGAATATCTGACTTTTCCAGAAACTACAGTTTTGGAACAGCTAAACCAGTGCTCATTACTCTTGTTTAGGTCTGGGAACTTTTTGAGTGGCAAAGTGATGGATTCTATTGCCAAGCAATTAAAGACACCCCAAATCTGGCAAATAATTTTAAGGGAAAACTCAAACATGAGCCCTGCCCTGCCATTAAAAATCCCCTGTTCCGGAGAGGAGTGAACAAAATGTATAGCTTCGGTTACTGAGCCATGGATATAAACTCTCACCACCAGGCAGCCTTACTTTGAGAGGAACTGACAGTAATTCAGAATAGACAAGCAGCAGTTCTGTTTACAGTAGTGATTATGGTTATTGTTACACACAGCAATTTCCCAACCATCCTTCCCAGCTTCCATGCTTGTTCCCTACATTCCCTGTGCTCCCCGGCAGCAGGAGCAATTCTGGCAAATATAAACCTGACCTTGCCACTCCTTAGCCTGATACCCTCTGGGGGCTGCAAGTCACTCTGAGAACCAAATCCCAGCACTTCACCATCACCAGTGTCATCTTGGACCATGTTGGGTTGCCAACCTCTTTGCCTATAATTCTCCCCTTGTCTCGCTCTGATCCATCTCCACTGTGTCCCTTGTTGTTGGAATCCATCTCAAAGCCTTGAGAGGTACATCTCTTCTCACTCTTCACCCTGACCCATCATCCACTGGTTACCACCTTGCACTGAAGTTTCTACGAATGGGTTGCTGTGATTAATGTCTGTCTTTCCCTCCACCACTTCCTTAGTGTATAAGCTCCATGAGGACAACCACCTCTCTGTTTTGATTCTGCTCTGTCCCTACCCTCTGAAATGTGCCTAGCACACAGTAGGTGCTCAGTGATTATCGGTGAACAGGTAGAAAGGAGGGACAGGGAGAAATTAGTTGGTTTTTTATAATCACAATTCCTGAAACACTGTTTTAGACATGTCTGTGTGCCCAGCCTTGATGGCATCATGGAGTAGCTTGGCTTTACTCCCGGAACTTAAGGATAAGAAAAGATGTGTGTTCAACACCAGGGGACCAGGGGACGTCATAAACAGAAAGCGGCAGCAGTTTCCCCAAAGCCCCTCCCTAACTGCTCAGGGGAAGGCAGAAAAGGGACAACACAGGCCTGGAAGGAATGAGACTGAAAGGGCAAGGTTCTCATCCAGGATGGCAGGACAGGATGGGCTCCTAGGGGGCCACCCAGCCTGGCACCAGAACCTTTGCATTCCCATCCAATTAACAAGGCCTCAGAGAAGAAGCAGGCAAGGGAATCAAAGCACCAGGCACTGCAAACAGCAACTGCGATGGGAGAACGCAGGGCCCGGCTGGGCAGCGCGGAGCCGCATGGGCCTGAATTAAATTACCAGACACACACTGCTGCAGGCGGGGTGCCCCGGGGCCGCCGCCCACACACAGCGCTGGCGGCTCGGTGGGAGGCGGACGCTGTGGATGGGAACTGAGCTGTCTCCGGCCCTCTCACAGCCTTTAGCTCCCTTCGCCTCCTCCCTTTATTCTTTTGTAAACAGGCAAGACAGATACTCCCCCACAAGAATAGTAACAGATAACTTACATGTGCCCAACCCTTTACAGTCTACATTCCACACCATTAGCTGATTTCTTTTATTTATTCAAAGTATGTATTGAGGGCTTACTATAGGCCAGGAAACATTCAAGTGCTGGGGACAGAGTGAGTTTGAACAGATCTCAAGTTCCGTCTCTCCTGGAGCATATTTCTACTTTGGAAGGGGTAACATGCACAAATATATGTTCGTGTGTGTGTGTGTATGAAAGATATATACAGTTGATACTTGAACGATACTGGGGTTTGGGTTAACCCCATGCAGAGTTAAAAATCTGTGCATAGTTTTTGACTCCCCCAAAACTTAAGTACGAATAGGCTACTGTTGTTGAGCAGAAACCTTACTGATAACAATCTATTAACACATATTTTGTACGTTATATGTATTCTATGCTGTAATCATACAATCAAGTAAGCTAAAGAAAATCTTCTTAAGAACATCATAAGGAAAAAAAAATATGTTTACAGTATTTATTTTTAAGAATCTGCATATAAGTGGACCCGTGCCATTCAAACCATCTTGATTGAGGGTCAACTGTATATTTTGCACATATAAATATCATACATATATTAACTATTATATTTGTATATATAATGGGCTGGTGAAGAGATAAGAGAGCCAGCATATTGCCATTGCCCTCTTCCACCTGATGGGACAGAGTCGCCCAGAGATAAAATGGACCACACGGCGTGAGATGCCGTCCTAATCTGAGACCCATGGTTTGTAATGATAGGAAAAGAGACCAGGGGTGTTCTCCTTCTTCTCAAATGGGGTCTCTCACCTTTGTCTTCTCAGGTGCTTCCCTTTCTTGCACCTCTCCGTTGCCCTCTCCCCTCTCCCTCAATAAATCAAGTGCAACACAAGGACACCAGGGATGCCCCCACCCCCTGTTTGTGGCATCCCAGGCTTGCTGGGCCAGAGCAGTGGCAGGGTCTGTCTTATCCTCTTAAGTCCCCGACCCCAGGTTTCCCTTCCTGCCTTACTGTAGACCTGTCATTCATTCACAGATTTGTTGAAAATCAGTGTTTACGGACTTATCTTATTCCCTCCTCCATTTATTTTGCCATCTCCTTACCCCAAAGCTCGTCCTTCCTCTCTACCCTTCCTCCTAAGGTTCCAAGATGTAGGAGGTGAATGTTCTCCCACAGGTCACTGGGTCTCCTTTGACAGGCGTGGGAACTGAGGTCCATTGCAGGGTGCCTAAGTCAAATCAAAAGGCACGTCTGTGGAAGACCTTTGAATAAATCACAGGGAGACCCAATCCCAGACACGCTGTGGCGTCTCCTGGAGCATGCTAGCTCCTCATCTCTCATTGGACCACAGCAGCGGTCGCCCAGGGACCTCCCTGCCCTCACTCTAATGTACACCTGGGCTGCCGCCCTAATAATCTCGCTGGGGAGAAAAATACCTGGGCATGGCACTCCCTCCCTAAAAGTTCTCGGTAGCTGCCCAGTGGTACAGGTAAAGTGCAAGGCTTCTGTGGCCTGGCCCCTGTCTTTCTCGTCCTTCTGCTGTTCCTGTCCCCTTGCTCTGGCCACACTGGACTTCTTGCAGTCCCCACAATATGCCATTCGTTCTCGCATGCCTCAGGGCCTTCAAACATCCCTTCCCCTTGCCACTCGGGTTAATTGATGAACTTCTTATTGTGAAGATTCAGCTCACATGTCACCTTCCTAATGGGGCCTTCCTGGCATCCTACGCACATTTAAATGCTATTTTCTGTGTGCTCCTAGAATACCTGTTCATATCAATACTCCAACACCTTCCCAGCACTAATTTATGGGCTATGTACCAAGCAGTGTTCCAAACACCTTACATAGAATACCTGCCTTACTCTCCACAGTGATTTTTAATCTGGGTATGCTTATATGCCTATTTCAGGGACGGGAAAATTGAGGCCCAGAGAGGCTAAATAACTTGCCCCAGGTCGTAGAACTGGTCACGTCAGAGCTAAGATTTTACACTGGCCACACTCTCAAATATATGTCATCCTGCTGTGATTACCTGTTTACCAAAATCTCTCCCGCACACCAGGAAATTGCCAGAGACATTAATCTCCCCCAAAACCCCGTACTTGGCACAGTGACTTGAGTTTCTGCATGGAGTGTGTGGTTTGGACATGGCCATTAAATGAATGAGTCACTTCTCTCCTGCTGTTTTGTTTTCATAGCATGCTACAGAACAGGATGGTGTAGCGGCTGAAAACACAGACTCTGCAGTGAGACAGAGACAGGGAGACTCTGCAGTGAGACAGAGACCAGTTCCAGCTCCAGAGTCTCCCATTTTTACTGGCCTGCAAAACGGGGCTCACGGTGACACTACAGAAAAGAACCACGAGGATTAAATGAAGAAATGCAGAAAGAGCACAGGGCACAGTGCCTGGACTCAACGGACAGCAGGTGCTCAGGAAGTATCTGTCATGATGGCCGGTATCACACTCCGTTTTCCTGCTCTTCCCGGTTTCTCTCTCTCCCCATGTCTCACCTTAATCAAGAGGCAGCACTCCCAGCAAGACTCATTGGGGGCCTGGGAGGGCCAAGAGGGGAGCATGGCTGCTCTGGCCCACTGAGCCCAGCACCCTCTTTCCTCACACCACACGGCCACCTCCCAGCTGTGAAATAAGAGTCCCTGCTCGACTGGGCCCAGAGCTGTCAAGGGCCTGCCAATTTCACAGTTCACAAGAATGCTGTTCCCCCTGATTAATGGGGTGCCAGCCGCCATGGGCAGGGCCGTGACACTAGTCACATGGGGCTCTCCCCATCACCCCCCGCCCCCGCCGTGCTTCCTGATGAGGACAGAACAGGCCAGGCTCATGCATATTTATGCAGGGAGAGTAATGATTTTGTACTGCACGCCTTCGAAAAAATAAATAAGACTTCACCTAAGTCCGTGCGTTTTGCTCAGTGAACTCAGCATGCCTCAGGGATGAAAACCACACACACACACACACACACACAGATACGAAAACCCAGAAACACTTTACACTTTATACCACTGATCTGAGCCGAGCATTCTCATGCCAAGGATGACCCAGGGATCACAGGCGATAGTAAACCCTGGAGCATGGACGGGGTTTTTCTGAAATTAATCCAGTTACACCCTGTAACCCCAGGGGAATTAGAATAGATAAGGTCCAAATTCGAATGGGCATGTGCGACCTGTCCCAGGACCTCTGAAGTTACTGCCTTCCACCTCCAGCGTCCCTCAACGCAGACACAGAGGCTCTCTCTTCCCCAGAAAAGCCAACCAGGATCAGCTCCTATGACACTCTCCCCAGCGGGGCTGGAAGAAAAGCTTTCATCTCAAGCAGAACTGGCCCCGTCCATCCCAGGTCTGTAACCTCCAGAAAGCCACTTCAGCTTGCTGTGCCTTGGTTTCCCCATCCATGGACAAGAGAATGCTCTGGCCCAGTCCCCTTCACTGTTTTCTAGTGACACTGTCCTTCAGGGTCACCAAATGAGCCAAGCTTTTTCTCTGCAAAAATTGTGTCCTCTGTCCTTCAGTCTTCATTAGGCCAAACAGTATGCCCCCTTTTGACTGCAGCGTAAACCTTCCTTCCTCAGAAAGACTTTCCTGAACATCCAAGTATCCTGTTTCCTGTCCCAGAGCACTCAGTTCAATTCCTTCCTGGCAACGTTGTACTAGTTAAATTAATAATTGTGCAATAATTGGGGCAGGGTCTCAAGTCTGTCTTCTCATTACAGGGTGACATCTCTGAGGGCTGGGGTCATGCTGCTCACTTTCACTGCACTGTCTTTATGAGTGATCGGTGAATAAATGAATGAATGAACAAACCGCTGAGTCATTGTGAGAATTAGATGAAGTAGCGTCTAAAGTGCCTGATCCATTTGCAGAGGGCTCCCACCACACTGTAATAACTACCATCAACTGAGCCATTCCTTTGTAAAAAGCACTCTTGATCCCTGTGACAGGTCCTAACTCATTTAGGCAACAGCTCAGGGATGCACACTCTGATTTTTCCCATTTTAGAGATAAGGACAGTGAGAGAAAAGGCCATTTACTCATTTGTCCAAGGTTATACACAGCTAGCAAATGTCAGAAAATATCAGGAGTTAACAGGCACAGCCTAGCCCAAACGCCCACATGCCTAAGCACCATGCTATACAGAGATCTTAGTTTCATCCCTTCATCTTCCTTTGTGGATTTTTCTTGCCCCTTAATATCCTGGTCAAAGGCTCTCTGCCCACATTTGCCAGCCGCATTCTCTCACTTCGAGAAACCCACATCCCCTTCCCCCAAAACTATGCATAGAAAATTAAGGTTACAAAATGTAGCCCTTGAGATCGGAACATTTTCTACCACCCTCTGGCTCTTTTATAGGAGGGAAAAACCTCATTTTCTAAGGACATGAGGGAAGATCCCTCTTTTACAGGGAATATTTCTTACGCTGCAGAAATTGCTTTCTTTCTTTTCTGCAGGATCTTATAGGGGAACACTCAGACCCCAGGACCAAAGCCACCTCACCCAGGAGCACTCTTAGAAAACCCATGTTAGAAAACCTCCCTCCTGAGACGCTGACAAGTGAAGGGCCAAATAAGAGCATAGATGTCTCACAGAGCACGTGACCATGCCTAAGCAGTCAGGCTCCGGTCCAAGAAGGAAAGGACTCCCCGTGGCACGCTGGCGGCAGAGCCCGGGCTCCCTCACTCATCTGCAGTACCCTCCCCTCCATCTCCCACTGCTTTCTCTTCCCCAAAGGAGAGCCACGGCCACTGCCAAGGACACAGCTGGCTGGGGAAGAGCTGTGCAGAGCTGCCTGTGTGCTCACTGGGCGAGGCGGTTCTCCTGGGGTGATGAACAGTGCCAATCAAGCTGCACTTAACAGAATCATAATGAAGTGGATGCATCTGGTCTCCAAGGGCTTCATTCCCAAGGGAAATGATGAGGAAGTGATCTCTCTCTCTGACGACCTCCTTGGGCCACTTACAGAACAGTCCTGGAGCCAGGAGGCTATAAAAAGAGGCTTGAGACTGGCGCCTGAAACTTATTAGCCTGGTTAGAATGCCAGCAGCCGGTGCCTGTTTTTGCCTTTGGCATCGTTTCTATACAAGGAGGTGTGAAGAGAGAAGGACTTGCAAGAGTAAAATTCTTCCTCTCTTACTCTTAAAGACCTGGTTTTTCTAATAACTTCTCTTCCCTACACATTCACACACACACATACACACACACTGTTAGTCATGGCATCTAGGCATATGGCACTGTGTTCTGGCTCAGCTTCCACTGGTCCCATGCCATATGAATAGCCACCATCCCAGAATTCTGGTGGAAGCAGTAGAAGCTGAAGGATGTAATTGTTTAGACCTGCAAAGATTGAGGCTCGGTAAGGGGATACGATTCTCCCAAGATCATCGATATTTATGGCAGGTGCCCTCTACACCAGGCTCTTCATATATTATTAAATTTCATTCTCAAACCAGCCCCAGGAGTCTGACATTATTATTAAACCAGTTTCATAGATGAGGAGTCAGAGATTTAAATAGATGAGTTAACTGATCCAAGATTGAGGTGCTTGATTCAATCTGAGAAGAGCCAGCTCCAAGATGTGGGTACAGGATTCATCCTCAAGTCTGCCCCATTCCAAACCCATCATCCTATAGCTTGCCATCTCCCAGAATGCTCTGCTGTCACGGTTTTGCTTGGGTTTCTGGGCTAGTACCTCTTTAAACATTTTCGTAAGTTAAAGGGTAGTTAAATGCCGCCCCATTTTACATGCCCTGGTGGGGTACTAGATATTGAAAGGAATCCTGTGGCGAATGCTTCTGTAAAATAAAGAACCATTTAGGAAAATAATCTGTCACTCCCTGACTCATTTCTTTGCTAAACTGAGCTCTCACAAACCAGGTTCTTTCAGGTGAGGCACTGCAGTCCCGCTCTGAGGGGACGGACTTCCCCTGTTCTGGACAGGATGTGAGGCTTCAAGAGTTTGCCATACGCACAGGCGCCTGTGCTAACGAACAGACGCTGCGGGCGCTTCAGCACCCAGAGGGTGCCTTGCTGCGTGCCCTGAGACTCCACCATCCAGGCAAAGGCGGTGGAACCGGAGCTCCACGTCTGAGCCCAGGAGGATGGCCCCAGCTTAGCTTGTAGATGATGACGTGGCCTCTTGTGAGGATTTGCCCACATTGAATGTGACGAGTGTCCTCATGGAGTGTTTCAATAGGAAACGCAAGAAGATAGCCTGAGATGGGGACAGAATATCTCCTGAGGAACAGAGGGGAGCCAGGAACAGAAGCTGTGAGGGGGCAGGAGCCAGGTCAGGAGATAAAGAGATAAAGAGAGGTCATCCCCTGATGGGGGGCAAGAGAGAAGAGGGGAGGGAGACACCGATTCATGAATTTGACAGAGCTAGGTCCTAACAATGGACCTTTCCCCATGAGCCCGCGGCTGCTTTATGATCAGCCCCGGTCCCTGTGTCCTCTAACAGTAAAGGCAAGAGAGTATTGGTGAAGAGGGAGCAATTCAGGGTTAGGCCGCTCTAGGGACAAATCCTGGTTTAACACAAAGCATGTGCCTGGTCCTGGCCAAGCTACTCGTGTTCTCTCAGCTACGGCTTCCTCATTTGAAAAAGGGAATAATTAGAGGTCCTGACAATACCTAATTTTTTGGAGGACTAAATGTGTCAATACTTATTAAGTGCTAATATGGAGCTTGGCCCATACAGACTAGCTAATGTTACCCCTATTGCAACTAAAATTAAATCCTCATCAATGGAGCCAGTCTGTTCTTTGAAACCTGAACAAGCTGACTGAAAGCTCTCGATGTCAGTCATTCACTGAATCATTTACTCATTCAATTTACCCATTCATTCACGAAGTATTTATTTGTTGTCTTCTCTGCGCCAGGCAATGTTTTAAACAACACTGAACAAAACAGACAAAATACATGAGGGAAGACAGACAAACAGATACACAAATGTGTATCATGGGTCAAATGGTGATAAAGGCTATGAAGAAAAAGAGAGGAGGGTAAAAGAAGAATAGAGAGTGTGATGCGTGTGCATGTGACTGTGTATATTGTGCTGTTTGCTGTGGGCTGGCCAGGGTCACCTCAATGACAAGGTGACTTATGAGGAAAGACCTGGAGAGAGAGAAGGACTAAGCCAAGCAGGTACTTGAGAAAAAAGCTGTTCAGAAGGTCCTGAGATAGCTCCCTCAAAACAGGTCCTTATAGATGATGTTTTAAAAAATAACAATGCAACAGTAGCATCACCATCCTGTTTGTGTAGTGTTCCAGTGTACAAAAAAAGCATTCACTGCCATTTTAGTTTGGTCATCCCACTTTTTTTTTTAATCCTTACCTGAGGACATTTTTTCATTGCTTTTAGAGAAAGAGAAAGAAAAAGAGAAACAACAATGTGAGAGAGAAACATCAATTGGTTGCCTTCTTGTACAGGCTCCAACCGGGGATCGAACCTGCAACTTGAGCATGTGCCCTGACTGGGAACCAAACCCGCGGCCTTTTGGCCAATGGGACGATGATCCAATCAACTGAGCCACCTAGCCAGGGCCGTTATCCCACATTCTTATGAAATCGGCAACTTCGTTTTACTAATGTGACAACTAAACCCTGGCAATATTGACATTTTGAGTAACTCTTGAATATGAGCAGCTGTCCTGTGCACTGTACGGTGTTTAGCAGCATCCCAGTCCTCCACCCACCAAATGCCAGAAGCATCTCCCGCCCCTCCCCAGTCAGGACAACAAAAATGTCTCCAGTGAAATGGGGGTGGGGGGAATGACAAAATCACCACTGGTTGAGAACCCCTGGTTTAGAAAAAGGAAGTGACTAGTCTATGATCTCAAAATGAGTGGGCAGGTCAGGTTAAATTCTTACTCAGGTTCCTAGTCAAGAGAAGTTCAGGCCATCTCCCTTTGCACAGCATGCAGAGTTTTCTGAAGTCAGCCTCTGCATAGTAATACAGTCTGGGACCATGTAGTATACTGGGGGTGGGGGGGCGGGTACAAAAGTAGGGGTGAAGAGGAAGAGTGGGCAGTCTTCTCCACTCTCCTGCCCACTGGTCTCTACTGCAGTACAAAAAGCCAAGCCAAGGAAGGAAAACAAGTATTTCCCCATTCCAGTGTCATTGCTAGAAACGCAGTGGCCAAGGGCTCTTTAGCAACCCAACTTTCATCCCACAAGGGATATGCACCACCTAACACAGAGTGGCTCCTGGCCAAGGTACAGGTATGTTCTTTTCTTCAGTACTCATTCCACAGATGAGGACACATGCAGAGAAGGAGTGAACAACCTGTTTGAGGTAGCACAGCTTCAAGATGCAGAGAAGAAAGGTCATGCGATGAATACCCGACTTGGAAATGCCAGTGAGCAGTGGTTCTATGGGCCATGCACAAGGTCAGCCACATCTTAAGAGCTGCACAGGAGCCAGGTACCTGGCGGGGGTCATTGTTCACGTGTAGGTCGTTGGCCTCTCTGGCCACGTTCAGTGGCGAGCACTGCACTTGCATGTGACTGAGCATCTGTGGATGCCCTTCCCCCAGGAGCCTGGAGCCCAGAGTTAGCCCTCAAGGCTCACCCTGCTTCCTACTCCCCATGTCCTCCCTGCCCCACAGCTGCGACAGTGGGGAAAAAGACCGTGTCTGCCAGACCTCCTAACCTTAACAGACAGGAGCCCCCACTACTCCCGAGCAATGCCTGATGGAGGAACCAAAAATAAGGGACTGTAAGAAATAAAACTGACCGTGTTCAGGAGATGGGGTTGGCAGAGCTAGCTCAGCAGGGATATTGTCCATCTGACTCTCCTGTAGGGAGCCCCGCCCTTCTGGTCAGGAATTGATTCATTTATTCATTCATTCCATACATATTTGGTAAACTCTTGTAATGTGTCCGAACCAAGGTAACATCAAGGAAACTGGGCAGAAAAAAAGTACCTCTTCCTGAAGGGGTGTGGTAGAAATGTTAAGATGACATTGGATGGAAAGGTAGATAGTCTATATTAGAGCCACCATCTCCACCATCTCCATCAGCTAATGTACACAAATACCTAGCATTAATTTGCTGTGCAACCTCAGATAAACCCTTTCCCCTCCTCTATTTGCCGAGTACAATAAGCATTTTGGACAAAATAACGATGACAGCTTTTGTTCATTAAGTCTAAGCACTGCGCTAAATATTTTACATAATCTCCTTAAATTCTCACAAGAATCCTGTATCAAGTAAGTAACCCCATTTTAGAGGTGAGGAGACTGAATCTCAGAGACATTAGTGAGTTGCTCCAGTTTTCACACTTCATAAATTGCAGAAGTGAGACTTGCCCCTGGTGTGTCTGATCTGAGAGCTGGGCTCCGTAACTACTTTCTGCTCTGCTGCCAAAGTTCTCAGGTCTCTTGTCTCTGACCTGGTGCCTCTATATGGCTGGAAACACAAAATTCAGGAAGTTAGAAAGAGGGCAGTCTGATGTCTTCTTCTGCCACCAGCTGGGCATCCCTTCTCCTTGTACCAGTGGGGGGAGGATATACATGTGTTCTAGAAGGTCCTAGAGATCGTAATATCCTCCCATCTTGACACTAAAGACGTGGATTTTTTGCTCCTATGGGCTTCTCTGTTCTGACTACTCAGACAGCAGGGCTACCTCAATCCCTCCTTCCTCTGGGAGAGCACTTGAGTCCAAGAGCCCACAGGACCAGGGAAGGCTTAGGTTAAGGAAGTGCCTCAGGTGGCATTGAAACGCCACCTGTTGAAATGGAGGGAGCAGAACTTCCAAAGGAGGTGACACCATGAAGTTCTGCCAAGTGCTGGAAGACCTAGGGTTTCCAGATCCTCCAACAATCAAGTGAGATAGAAATGGGGATTGGGATGTGAAATTTCCTGGTGGATAAATATTGACAACTTTGTTGAAAAATGTAAAATGTACTCTTAACGCTTAAGCTAAACATAGCTGGGGGCTACATTCTAGCTTTAAGATTCCAGAGTGCAACCTTTATTCCCTGGCCTCCGCGGCCTCTTCCCTTCTGAGTGTCAGCTCCATGCCTAAACCCTTCTTTCTCATTTGGCCCTATTTACTTACCACATTTCTAAAAAGTTACTTCCCTATTTTCCAATGGTTTCTCATCTCACTCAGAGCAAAGGCCAATATCTTTACTTATCAGGCCCCATGTGACCTTCTTTTCAATGTCTTTGTGACCCAATTTATCCCACTGCCGCTTCCTACTCCTTAAAGGTTCCCAGCACACCGATACCCCAGGGCCTTTGCACTTGCTATCCCTCTGCCTGAAGCACTTTCCTCACATATCTAAATGTGCAGACTGGTCCTCAAATATTACATAATCAGTGAGGCCTTCCCTGAGAGTCCTAATTCCCTTCCTTCTTTTATTTCTATCCCACTGTAATCCTCATGACTTGATATTATATATATAATTTATAACTTTTTATATTTTATAATTATTTTATTATATATTTATAAAATATTTATTTTTATATTTAATTATATATTTTATATAATTTTTTCCTTGTTCATTTGTTTATGGTCTTTTCCCGCAAGTAAGTAAGCTTAATAAAAATAGACTTGTAAATATTTTATTCACTGTTTTAGCCTCAGTGTCCTAATTAATGCCTGACACAGAGTAGGTATGTAATTAAAGCTTATTAAATTAATAAATAAAAAATAAGTGAAAAATATTTTCTTATTTAACAAATATTTACCTAGACTTACTGACACAGGAACGTTGAATTAAATATACATCGAGAATTTTGAAACAATCAGGCCATTTGACCCAATAATTCTACTCCTGGGAATATACCCTGAGAAAATAATACAGAATGGCCCCTCCCCCTAAAAAAAAATTAAGCCCCAAAATGTTTGTGGCTCATGAAAACAAAATAGAAGGGGACGAAAAGGAGAGGTGGGGAAGCAACTGAAATGTACATCAATAAATAAACTATGAGGTAGTTAAGAATAATAAACATGTTGAAATACTTATGGAATAATAATCAATAAAATATGAAATAATAATGCTTTTACTTTCCATATGTTACAGAAAAGAAGAGGAAAAAATTGGTTAAAAGTTACTGTGACTATTTGATGAGATAGTCTGAAAAATACTAATTTATCCTTTATTTTAGAGTTTTCTACAACGAGCATACACTTTTATCTTTGGGAAGTATGAGGAAAATAAGGACCAAGCCCCCCTGGGGGTCAGGGTGGAGGTTTCTTGCACTCCCGAGGCGGACGAGGCCGTGGAAATCAGAGGCCGGCTGCGTGCCTGTGGGAGGCACGAGGCCGAGGCTGCCGGGGCTCTGTGCCACCAGCAGGCCTCCACTGGGTGACTTCCAGCCATTTCAAGGGCGGCCAGGCCGGGAGGTACAGAGTCCCTGACTGCTGGGAAATTGCTCCGGCTCTGATCAATCAGGGAACGGTGTCTTCAGCCCCTGACATTTATCAAACCTCCTTTGCCCTCACCTGTCAGTGTGTGGGGGTGGGGGTGGGGGTGCCTTGCCTGGCACCGCCTAATCAAGTCAGAATGTCCCCAGGATCCCTGGAGACAACAAGGAAGGGGCTCCGTGGGAGCCGCGAGAAAGGGGAGACGGAGAGAGAGGGAGAGGGTCATTAGAGCGGAGGGGAAGAGTGAATGTTCAGAGAATGTCCGTTTGTTTTGCTATCGTGGCAATTAATGCTGGGAAGTGACATTTTAAGGGGCTCTGGTGACAGCTTTGGTGACATTCCTGTTTGTGATTCCATGACAAATCTCTGTCTATATCTTATTTTAAAGAGTGTGCAGACAGCTCAGAGCATGGCTGTCTGGGGACGCCGAGCCCCTGTCTGTCGCACGCTCGGCTCCCTCCGGCTTCACCGAGCCTGGGCGCTGAGGCCCCGGGGCCAGGGTCCAAGGCCTGGATATCAAAGCCAGAGAGCTTTGCTGCAGAGTTAGGGTCTGGTCTTCCACTCCGTGGCGCTATTAACTGGGGCAAAAATGAGCTTCCTACCATTCCACCCGTGATTAGTTGGAGTTAAAAAACAAGCAAACAAACACACACACACACACACACATTTCTCAATTCTGAATCCTTTCCAGGCTGGCTAGTTCTAAGGAACCTACTTTTTCAACCACAGATTTTATCCCTCTTTGTTTTCCAGAAAGTACTAAGAGGAAAATGGAGTGGAAAGAGACTAAATTCAAATTTTACAATCTGAGAATTAGAAGGGATTAATTAAACAGTGCCTAATCTCCAACCCTGCTACACCATCCTTGACAAATGGCCCCCTAATCTAGTTTTAATATTTCCAAAGACAAAGGGTTTATGATCTTTAAAATTAAGGGGGTGGGCAATGTAGATGTAACAAGTTGTTTGCCAAATTATACTCAGGAGGCTGCAGGGATAAATATAATGCGGCAAAATAAAGAGAGTAGTGGGCTTGAACTCCAGAAATGTGGGTTTCGGTAGCACCTCTCCACCGTACTCCCTCTGTATCACGGAGTGAGTGATTTAATTCCTCAGCCCAAATAAGGCTCCTTATTTCTCAAGAAAAGGTTCAGCAGTGCACAGAGTTTATCATACAACATTTATGAAGCCATTCTATAAATGTTAAAGGGCTGTAAAAAATAAAGCAGCTATTACTGTTTTATACCCCCTCCGAACGGTGAGCTTCTAAGGAGAAAACTATTTCTCATCTTGTTTTGTATCTTCTGTGTTAAACACGGCATCTTGCACATAGTAGGTGCTCAGTAACTTGAAAAAAGCGAGTGAATGAGTGAATACCTGACTGAGTAGTGAGGGAGAGGTGTACCCAAAGGGAAGACGCAGGAACTAAAATTCGTCCATCTCTGGGTAGGAACAGTGAATGGAGGTGAAGAGGGGACAGAAGACACCGAACAGGCTCTGGGATGTTGCACAATGCAGACTTCAAAGAGTGCTCGGAACAACAGGGGGAATAGGGTATCAGGGTACTTTGGTGTAAGGAAGTCATATCGAAATTTATTTTCTTTTCATGCCAGACAGCCTAACTTTCAAAAATAACCTTATGTGGAACCCCAAGGTATGAAACGGTTTAAAGTAGTCCTGCTCTGGCTAAGACAATCCCACCCATTCTGCTTTCCTCTTGACCCCTGACGGCCCAGGCGGTACCCTTGAGGCTCTGTCCAAATGCGAGCTGTTGTTAAAAACAGCGTTTCCTCAGGCTCTTTGGGAACCTGCAGAACAGGTGGGGACAAGGGAGTGTTGAGGTGGAGCTTGAAGGATGTATGATGTTTCCTGAGCAGGTAGCAGAGGGGGAGAACTTCAGTGCGGGGAGAGGTTGGGGAATACAGGGTAGAAGAAAGAACATCCAAGGAAAGAAGACAGAGGAGAGACAAAGGGTCCATTGGGAGGGCAGAGTCAGCAGTTTTAAGAGACAGATGAAGACAATGGGTCCCATGAGCCAGAGAGTTGGGTGAAGGACACCGATGAGTTGAGCACAGTGACAGTGTGGGTAAGATGTACAGCTGTCACGTGGGGCTCACCTGTCTCGGGCACCACTCTGAGCCCCTTACCTTCAGTGCCTTGGATGACCTCCATCCTTCAGATCCCTTGGCAAAGAGCACCTCCAGGACGGTAGCACAGACTCAGTGATCCGGGGATCTGTCCCCCTGTGGATCTCCCAGCACAATATAGCCTCTCTAAGGCTGGAAAGGTCTTTGAAATTCAGGTTATGACCCACTCATAAACTGTGAAATCAATTCTGTGGCTCACACCAGCATTTAAAAGGCGATATAAAAAGAATAGAAAATGTCAGAGCATGCCACATGTAATAAGGGTAAGTACTCTTCTGCAAAACTTGTCTTAGAGATACACACACACACACATATGTGCGGGCATATATGTGTGGCCACTGTGCAAAATATATTTCTCATTGTGACTGGCGTTCAGCATTTTTGATAAAAGCAGTTCTAAGAGACTTAGCCTGCTGGGGTCTCAGCCCCTGCGTCACACGTCCTGATCAAACAAATGGACAGGATCAACACACGTTATCATCTGAACATGCTTGGGTTTGGGGATGAGGTAAAGCTGGGTTCCAATTAGGGTTCCATTACTTTTAGTTGTATTGAGATGATCTCTAAATTTTGGTAACTTATTCTTTCTGAGACAGATGGGAAAATCCAACAGATCATTGATTTGAAAATACTAAATAAGGTTTGTACAGTTCAGAAAAAAGGTAAGGAGTCCGTGTAGAGGTTACCAGCCTGTGTGAAGGCTCTAAGACATTATTTATCCATCACTCATTTATCCATTCCTCCATCTACTAACCCAAAATATGTTATTAATTCCCACCCAAGGTTAGGTTTATTGGTTTTTGAGAGAGAGTGAGAGAAACCTCAATGTGAGGAACATTAATCGGTTGTTTCCTGTACATGCCCCAACTGGGGATCAAACCTGCAACCTTTCGGTGCACGGGATGATGCTCCAGCCAACTGAGCCACACGGCCAGGGCCTAAGCAAACACATATTTTAACACCTATCATGTGCCAGTCACTGTTATTGGACACAAAACAAACCCAACAGACCTGGTACCCAATCTCATGGAACTCTGAGCCTAGTAAGAATGTTAAAATATTTAATAAATATAATGAAAAGTACTATTATGGAAACAAACAGGAGAGTTGACAGACAACAAAAAGAGGAGAATTCATGAAGAAAAGCAGCTTTATCTGATGGAGTAGGATTCAAGCGAAGACCAAATTAAAGAGGAGTCGACCGAGGCAGACAGGGCGAGGACAGAGGAGAATTTATCCAGGCAAAGATAACCATGGCGTATGCAAAGGGCCTGTGGAAGAAGAGCCTCAGCGAGTTTAAAAACAGAAAGAAGGCCACTGTGGCTAGAGCCTAGAGAGTGAGGTCAAGAGCAGTGAGGACTCCGGAAAAACTTTAAGCTGGAGCCTGCTGTAACCAGCGGGATTGTAACAGAGGAGCTGTTGCGTGCAGAATGGATGAGGGGGAGATACGAGAAGCAGGAAGGTATGTGAGGATGAGGGGTGAGGGGGACATCAGGAAGCCGGATACGGCTTGAAGAAGGGATGGATGGGCAGGGGTGGAGGCAGGGGGTTGCAAACTCAGGCTAGAGCCTCTCTGTGAAGGTATTTAAATACCAAGATAAGGCACTGGATGAGGGGGCTGACTAAGAGCTCTGAATTTTAGAAAGCGTGGTACAAGGATGATATTTGCATGGCATTCGTAAGGGCTGTCAGAAGGGTGAGTTAATAAGCAGCTTCTCAGTTCTCTGTCACCCTAGAGTGCTTTATTGACACTGCACATGAGTTCCCTGCACCCTTGGGGACCACTCAAAACACTCCAGAAACCGGGGATCTCCCTGTTGCAAAGTCCTTTCTGCCAATTGAGTTCAGAATTACCGCGTAGCAGTTTCCTGCCTCGGAGAACAGATGTTAATTACCTATTTTTCTTCCCAGATTTGTGGGAAGCTCATGGGCTATGCTTTAGCTATCCATGAGACTGAAGAGCTTGGCGCCTTCCCAAGGATCACGAGACTCAGTGTGGTGTAGTGCGTTCCTCCCCAGCTCAGCCCCCTACCGGGAAGGCTTCCATGCTAGAGTTTAACCTGGCTCTGTGCCCTTCCAACTGCATGACCTCGGACCAGCCTTTTAAGCTTTCTTTGCTTCAGTCTTCTGTTCTGCAGAGGGGGGCGGTATCAGTACATAACGCACAGGGTTATTGTGACGTGTAAATGACATTAATTCATGGAAAGTTCCCAGAACAGTGATAGTTATCACTAAGAAGAGGTCAGCTGACGTGGTCCCTTGTGGCAGCAACTGCACTGGCTTCTTAGACAACCTTTTCATCCACCTTCCCCCTTGGGGTTAATTACAAACAGCTCGATGAAATAATGTAGAGGACAGCGGTGGTGGCCTTGGTATAGGGACTCAGTCAACATCCCGTCCTCCCCATCCTCTCAAAACAAAGGCCCCATTCATCCTGAGAGGTTCTGGTCTGTGATCCTGAGCAACACTGCGGGCTAGGCTGCTGACCCTTTGTCAGAGAGCTCACAGCCCCACCCTATCTGTCACTGACCCCAGGTCAGAGAGCTCACAGCCCCACCCTATCTGTGACTGAGGGCCACCTTGGGTGTGTGATGCCACTTCTGTTTCCTTCTTCCGCCTTAGGTCCTGAATAAAAGTAGGACAGCCAAACCAAATCTTTATTTTGCATCATCACGCCAAAAGAATCCTAGCTCAAGGCAACTACGAGGACTGACTTTACACAAAGAGAAGAATTTGGGCTGCTGTTTATTAGGAAAAAAAAAAATCAAAAGAGAAACCTGCATCTATAAAGTGATGGTAAGTATATAGATAAAAGCCAGAAGGGTCCATGATAATATGCAAATAGTCAATGTGAGACAGTGGTCTGTCGTTTGTGCGGATCGTGCGGATCGTCGGTGTGGGGGAGTAAATGCAGCCCTGCCTGGAGAGTATAAGACCAGTTTTTAAAATGAATAAACGTCATGGCACTTACCAAAATTACAAATGTATAATTCGTAATTACAAATGTATAATTCGCGTTCTTTGATGCAGAGATTATGCTTTCAGGCATCTGCCTTACAAATATAGTCACACACTTTGCAAGATATACACATGTAATGGGTGCGTGTGCGTGTGTGTGTCCAGGATGTTTATTGACTTATTATAACTGCAAAAAATTGAGATAATGACCGACAACAGGGGTAGTAAAATAAATGTTGATGCCTTTCGTATGCTCATACTCTGGGGTCCTGCGGAGCTTTTGGCAAGGAAAAGACCGGTGTGCAGGGCTGACATGGAAAGATGCTTTCCTTACGCCGTCTGGTAAACTATCAGATTGCTTCGGAGTGATATATGTGGCTGAGGCGGCCCCATCAGTGTATATCTGTGTATATTGGAAAATGCTAGAAGAATATAAATCAAGCTATTATAAAGGATTAGCTTTTTAGTCTTGTCAATGGGACAGGATGGAGAGACAAAGTAGGACTTTCAGATATTCCTTTCCACAGCTCAGACTTCTTTTGTTTCTTCTTTCACTTCTTTCTTTCTCTTTTCTTTATTTTTTCCATTCTTTTTCCTTCCTTCCTTCCCTTTCTCCTTCCTTCTTTCTATTACAAAGAGCATGCTTTTCTTTCACAATAATAAAACAAAATTAAGAAACCATTTAGCCATCCACTACACTATTCCTTGATAAAATGATAAATTTGTTATTTTCAGTTCCTAGAGCTTCCATACGTAATATTAAGGGAAGAGAGACATGCACTGAATGGCGGGTAAGAAAAATGGGAATGAAAATGTACCCAGTTTCTGTTGTGTACCAAACACATGATTAAATTCTCATTTCGAAGATGATATCAGGGTGATATTCACAATAGCTAAGAACGTCTAAAGCCCAGGCACCAACTAATAAGACAGGATGCCAGCCACCCTCATCCTGGTCAGTGGGGACTTCAGGAGGGTTTTTGAAGAGGGGTTGGGACTGCCAGGGGGCATGAGGGTGTGGGGGTGGGTCAGGGCCATGAATCATTTGCCAACGGTCACAGAAGAGCTTCAATATTTACCAAAGGGAACAGCCAACGGGTGTGTATCATCTGAACGTCAACCCTGCCTAGGATCTGGGAACCCTAGCAGCTGTCACTTGGTAATGAACTTTCTCCCTCTGCTCTCCAGACTGCCCCTCCATTATCTGCAGGCCCAAGCTGAAAAGCAGGCCGACAGAGCCCAAGTGGTGTGCCTGATACGTGATGAAGCAGTTTGAATTTATAGGTAAATTCTAAGTGTGAAATGTACAGGAGGGACTAGCCCCAGACAAGGTAATTTCAAAGGGCTGCAGCAGTCCTTCGCGTGGACTGCCCAGCCTCCGAATGCCTGCCACTCTCGGCAGAATGCATGGCTGTGCCCAGGTCACCCCATAAAAGGGAGCTTCATGGTTCTCTCTCCAGGGCCACCTGAGGCTACAAAACACAAGTTCGGTCTGACCTGCTGCTGTTAGATCTCCTGCAATCTGCCACATAATTGTCCCTCTTCTGTCCAGACAAGGAGGATCGGGCGCTTGGGGACCATGTGCTGCAAGAGCAGCCACAAGCAGCCACGTCCCTGTGGTTATGATGACCAGCGTCCTACGTGGAGTCAGGAAAAGTGTACCCTCTACTTCCATACTTCCTTGGTCTCTTCCTCTCCTGCCCTCATGGTGGCTGGGATACAGTACTGAATAACGTGCTTTGCCTGATTTCAAACCGCACTTTATTTTAAAGCCCACTCAGAGGCACACTTGAAAAAAATAAAAATAATTTTGCTTAGATGAAAACAGGTGACGAAGGCCTGGATTTGCAGGATGGCTATGAGGTCTGCCCGCAAACTTCCAGCCAGTGAATCCGCTCTCCTCCACTCCACCGGCCGGCCTGGCAAGGAAGGTTGGGCCATATCCCTCACGCATCCCCCACTCATTCGCTTGGGATCTCTCTTCTGTGATTCTCAACACTAGAGTTGGAAAATAAGGGCCTAGCTTTGTTATTGCTTGAATAGAGTTCTGCTTGAAAGAAAACACAAGGGAGAGAGTACCTCACTGGGAAGAAAGGGCCGAGAGCGCCTTTGCCTACTTCTCAGGGGTTTGTGTCGTGAGCCCTCTGAATCCAGCACAATTGGGCTATCTGTCCCCTGGGCTATCTCTGTCATACAAGGATCAGGTACCTATATTCCCCCCACTCCCCACCACCACCATGAGAGCAACACGGAGAGGCTTTGCAGCCGCTAAAATAGACAGCAGTTGAAACTGCAAAACTGTACGTGTGCTCTTTTTAAGGAGCATAGGACACGGATGGCTCCAACTCCCAACGAACTGAGCCATCTCCATGATGCCACGTGGGTGGGACAGATATGTACAAAGAAGGTTCTGGCCAGGAGGCTGAGGCTGGCTGTCAGTGATCTGGGCTCTTCCCTCGGCCCTGCCGCATCCTTGCTGTGTGACACAGAGACCCAGGACCATTCTGCTTTAGTTTCCTAACCCCCATCCCCGTTTTTCTCCCAGGAGGATAACTGCAATGTCAAGGACAGAGATTCTACTTTCCTCACCTCTATTGTAGGGTCTATCACAGTGTCTGGCACAGTGTGAGAACTTCGAAGACAGATGGTATGAATAACAATAACAAAATGTGCGTTGAACATTGACCGTGTAGCCAGCACTTCACGTGTGTCATCTAAGTTTCCTGACCGCCCTGAGAGGCAGGATACGGTATCACGCCCCGCTAACGGCAGAGGCGCGTGCAACCTGCCAATGGTCTCAGAGCTAGTAAAGCTGGGTGGTAAACCTAATTTCTGTATCACTCTACCTCGTGAGTGCAGACTCTTCCTGGCCATTTGAATGGTCTTCCTGTCTGGCTAAGGGAGGCTGGGAAGGAAGAAAAGGAGGTCAAACAACCATTGCTGGTGACCTGCCTCCCCGTCCCATTCTCCCACCGTGAGGATGTTTGCTATTCTCCATCTGGACCTTGGAGGGAGCGTGTATGTGTGTGTGTATTTTGGGGGCGGGGGGGGGGCATCATAAAAAGACGCATCTGAGAGGAAAGATCGTAGGAGCAGAGGAGAAAAGTGTAGAGTTTCGAGCCCCAGGGCTGGGCCAAACAGGGAGCGTCCTCTTAGCTCACAAAGAAGACTGAGTCAGGGTCAGAACTGAATCTCCAGGCCCACCTTTCACCCACCATTACCATCAGCACGACAAAGGCAACGTGGAGAGAAAGCTGAGTGGTACCTTTGTAGCATTTATCTAAAGAAAAACAGCCAAATCCCATCTATAAACAAGCTGGAGTCACAGACACTTAATAAAGACAAATGTGAACACAGCTTGTGCGTGAGTGTGTATCCAAATCGTTAGTCGTCCTCCAACAGACTCAATGAACGAGTTGTTGCAACAGTACATATGCGAAAGAGTAAGAGGTCTTCATCATCGAAAACCACAGGATTGGCCAGGAATAGCTGCCAAGCATAAATGTGATCTCAAGCTGCATCAACAGAAGCATGAGAGCTCGCAGGAGGGAGGCGAAAGTCCCACTGCGCCCTGCATGGGACTGTCCCCACCTTGAGGAAGAAGAGTGTCGGTTCTGGCGTTGCACTCCAGGAAATGCAAAATTTGACTCTCCATCTAGGGGACAGTGACCAAAATGATAAAATGTCTGAAAAAATACATCATGTGAGATGAGCTGAAGAAACTGGGATTGTGCATTTAGATTCATTTCCAGAAGTTACAAGGTGCCGTTTTTCTGTTGTCAAATTTTCCAAGAGATACCTTGGAGAAGGAAGATAAGATTTACTCTCTTTGTGCATGTGGAGGGCCAGGGAAACACATTTCAACTCAATATAAGAAAAGAATTTCTAATTGTAGTGTCTGGAAATGAGATGAGCTCTCTCCTGAGTGGTGAGAAGGTCACCAAAGGAAGTAAACAAGAGACACCTGAGAGACGTGGGACTCCGTAACTTCTGATGCTCTTCAAAACTCCAGTTCCAATAACACTGACACTCTTTTATTTCTCCCTTCACTAGTGAAGAATCAGAGAAGACAAACTCTGATAACTCAACAGGACGAGGCCATAAACCCAGAATGGCTTAGCCCAGAAGACAATACCAGTGTTCCCAACTGCCCGTCTCCTATGTCTCTTCCCAGCTCCCCAAAATGCCCCTGGAAGGTGGGATGCAACAAGGAGGACTCACCTTTCTTCTCAAAGTCCCCTTTCTCTTCCCCTGGTCGGACCAGGCTGTCCAGGGTGTGGGTCACCTGGCTGCCAAACTCGTCCTCACGAGAGACATGATTGGCCCGCCGGGGTGGGTCCTCATCCTCTTCATAGTCATAATCATCCAGGATGGGGGTCTCTCGAATGGGCACGCCGATGACAGAATTGTGGGCCTGCAGCCGGGAGGAGCGGAAGCTTTCCCGGGCCTGGGGACCCAGCAGCACCGATGGGATGTAGTGGATCTCGTGAGTGGCTTCGGTGCTTGCGCTCTTCTGGGGGACGCGGCGGCGCTTCTGCCAGCGCCGCTGGGCATACAGCGCCACAGTGAACACCAGCAGCAACAGCAGCAGAGCGATGAGGCCACCCTGGAGCAGGAGGGAAGAAGGACAGCAAATGGGCCACTGTTCTTTGGGCGAGAGTGCCAGAGGGACTCGTCTTGTCCACCACACTCAGCCCAGATCCCTCGGTTTGGCTCATAAAGCCTCTGGAACCACCGGTCATAGCTTGGAAGCCAGGGAGACACTGTTTCCCAACCTGGCTTTCTCACCAACAAACCGTGTGGCCTTGGGCAGGCATCTTGACTTCTCTGAGCCTTGCTTTTCACACGTAGGAGGATGGGTAAGACTCCCTGCCCTTCCTTCTTCAGGAGGTTGCCATACAGAGCCTGTGAGATGGATAATGGTCATGCTGGTCAGGGCTGTGGCTTCACGCCAGGGCATGTCTGAGTCCTGATACTGCCTCCTACCAGCGGGATGGCCTCAGGACATTTGCTTACACCTTCTCGGTCTTTCTTTCTCTTTTATAGGCTGAGTCCACGGAGGGCTCAAGAGACAGCCTTTCTTCCATCCCGCTGCAGATGTAAGAGCATCGTTAAGTCAAATATAACTGCGCTTCCTGAATAATCAGAAACAATATCTTTTAATATTTGATTCCCAACAAGTGGTAGGGCTCCTTTAATCAGAAGTTTAAGACAAACAAAAGTTGTTTTTTTTTGTTTTGTTTTGTTTTTAGATTTTATGTATTTATTTTTAGAGAGAGGGGAAGGGAGGGAGACAGAGAGGGAGAGAAAGATTGATGTGAGTGAGAAATATCAATTGGTTTGCCTCGTATGTACCTGGACTGGGGACTGAACCTGCAACCCAGGCATGCGCCCTAATGGGGAAATCAAGCTGGCGACCTTTCACTTTGCGGGACGATGCCCAACCAAACTGAGCCACACCAGTCAGGGCAAGTTTATTTTTCTTTAGTACAACCGACTGGTAAGAATTAGATTGAGTCTGCCTGACACACATTTTAAATTGGAGTATGCTGAAGTATTTATATTATAACATCTCATGTGATTCATGAGATTCATGAAATACCCCTCTGTGAGCTCCCTTAAAGGGCAGGAGCTTTTGCAAAACATGTCTGTATTTCCCGCAGCACCCGTCTGGTGTTTGAGGTGGAAGGTGTGCCTCCTCCTGGCTTCCCGTCATTCGCCAAAAACATATCCCATGAAAGGCATAGGCCCTCTCAGTCACCCTGCTTTGCTTTGTTAAAGTTACCTTGCTGAGTCCTTGTTGTGTATTTTTGCAAGTCCCTACAGGTGGAAAGGATCACCCTCTGTTGTATGGGCGAGGGGGACGAAGAAACTGAGACTCAGGAGCTCGCGTGGTGCGTAGCAGAGTGAGATCTGAATCTCAGTCTCGTTTTTTGTATGTTTGTTCGGTTTGGTGTTGCTCTTTAGCTCTAAAGCCTAGATAGCCTTTCAACCACATCCACGTGGCTGACTGCTCTTTCTTGACTACGATCTCATTGAAGGTGAGGGTGTTTTCTAGTAACTACCTAACATCTAACAGAGACAACAGGCGTTAACCCTGAATGCATCATATCGGGGTCGGGGGTTGGGGGGGGGAAGATGAATGCTGTTAAGAATACCTGTTTAGGCCAAGAAAAACATTATTCACTGAAATGGCTCAGCTATCCTGCTGACTGCATTGGAAATCTATCGTGTTATTTTTTCAAGGCCCTCAGCTCACTAAGCTAGAATTCATCACCTGCATAGGGGGCGGGGAGTGGGTGGGTAAGTGGGCTCACAGGTGACCTAGGTGACAGGTATGGCTAACAGCTCTGCCTTGACTTAGGCTGTGAGCTACTGCAGGGTCCCCAGGAAGTGTTCTCTGGGTGCCGGAACTTAAAAATAGATACACAACCAAACAGAGATGTAAGTAGGTGTTTTTATATGTATGTGCGTGTAATCTGTCAAAAATGTAAAATGTGTGTATAGTTTATCACCTCTGGAGCCCTAAGGAAACAAGGACAGATCCTTTTCCCTCCACAGAAAACATGATTATTCTGTGTCTAGAAATCACGTGTGACATGGTACTAGTTGTTGAGTTTTTTACATCAAAGATAAGAAAGGAAGGAGGCATAGTGGGGAGTGAGGAGGAGGGAGAAGGAAAGGTAATAGGAAAGGAGAGTGAGGCGACAAAAAGAAAAAAAAAGTCCTTCTCCTAACTATAACTTAATGTCAGTTTATCTTATCTCAAAGATTTGAAGACAGTCATATGTGACAGTGTTTATAGTTCCTATTGTATAAATAAAATGTGGAAACGGTGGTTCAGAGAGGTTAAGTAACTTGCTTGAAGTCACACAGAATTTGATCCCAGTTCCAACTGGTGCAAAGGGCCAGGGCGTGGGAATGCAGGAGTCTGGACCCAGCTCTTCGCTGCACAGCCATTGGCTATGTCACAGCCACCAAGGGGGGCGGGGGGAAGGTGGTAAGGGTGCATGAAGAGAGAGGATACCCTGACAAGCGAAAAGGAAACGGTTCTTTCCAAATCCAGGATTCGAAGGGCAGATCTTGAGGCTGCATATTCACGGAAGCTTTTAATTTTGGTTCATTAACGCCCCTGGGGAAGTCTCCTTGACTGACTCAGCCCTCTCTTTTCTCACCTGTGGCAGTCTCACTCGCTGTAAGGGTCAGGCCCTGCCTAGTCCAGAGCCCTCCACCCCCCGCCCCTTGTGCGGACACTGGGGTCAGATCCCAGAGCCAACAATGACCTGGGAAAGATGAGGAACAGTCCACCGGCAACGACAGCCCCTCCCTGACCCATTACGTCCACAAAACCCTCCCTCGTGCCCCCTGCAGTCCTGGATCAGCTTCAAGTTTACTCACTGTGTGTTCTCAAATTTCCCAGCTTCCCCTATGCACCCTCCGTTTACTCCTCGGTCAATGGGACTGGACAATACTTGGAATAGGATAGCAAACAATTACAGGTAAAGGCTTGGGATCAGAAATACTTCTTTAACATCTCATGCCACCAACATACAAGCTGGGCAATCTTGGACAATGCGATGAATCTCTTTGAATCGCAATATTCTCATCCGTAAAATTGGGTCAAAAATGACCTTACGGAGTGAGCTTAGAAGTAAGTTCATGGACGTGGAGGGCCTGGGATGTTGCAAACGGGTCACAAACTCTGATCAATGGGACCCCACAGGGTCGATGTGCAGACGAAACCTGAACGCCACTTTGACGACCCTTACAAACTGAAGGGTGCTGTTCAAAAGCAAAAGCGTTCAAGAGAACCATTTAGCCACCTCTCTCCTTGTGGGACATTTGATCCAGAGGAAGCAGAGGAGTAATGCAGGTTCACAAAGACGCTGTGATCTGTGTTCACCTGGACTGGTTCAGGCAACTGTGAGGCTCCCTTCCTGAACAGCTGTGCCCCGCTCTGTGTGGACCTCCTTCTCCAACAACGAGCAGACAGAAGAGCAGGGGCCATTGCTGGAAAGGTGGGCAGGGCCAGGGTGCCCAGCCGCTGCGGTTACACGCCAGAGGCAAACACAGGCCCTGGCGGAGGAGAAAGCGCTGCAGGGCGAGCAGGGGGCGGAGGACGGGGAAGAGGATGTAGGCAGAGGGCTGTGCAATTTTAGAAAGCAAGTTAAGAAGAGGACAAGGCTCCAGGGGTGGCAAGGTGAGGCCCCGCTGGCCTCAGAGATGACCCACGGCCAAATTCAATTTGGACTGTGTTGGAGATGGGGCAGCAAGTTCCAGAAATAAAAATGCCAGTCTGTGAGTTCGGGGTTGGTTTCTGTGAGCTTGCGAGCGGCCCAGGTCTCAGGGTGATGAGTCTGAATCTCACCAAGCCGCAGGCAGAAAGCGGGAAAGAGACAGGATGGGAGAAGGAATATGTGTCGCCATGGCTTCTCGAATCTTCCCAACTGGAAGTCTCTCTAGAGCAGGATCAGCCCACTCCTCTTGTTCTGTTGCTGACAGGGAGTCTCAGATCCCCCAGCAGAGACAGACAAGGGGACGGGTATGTGACATCAGGGTAGAATGTGCAATGGGGCACAGAAGCCAACACGGGACTCTTGGTCTCCCTGCCTCCTGCTGGTTGTGTGTAAGAAGCTGGCTATGCCATTTTACCTTCTTGGGCTGCAACAGGCTCACCGATAAAATGTGCTGATTGTTCCCAATGTGACGGGTTATGCTAAGGATTAAACAAGACAATAAAAGGTCTGGTGCCACCGAAGTTAACCAATACCAGCCTTGTTACTTCGGCCTCTCGACTCCTCTATCTAAAACCAAATCATTATGCATACACACACCCTTGGCTTAAAACCTTTTCTCGGCTCCCTACAGCCTTCAGAATAATGTCCAAATCCCCAGCCTAGCACCCAAGGCCCTTCCTGACGAGGGGCCTGCTTCCTTCTCATGCCTCACCTCTGCACAAGCCCCAACTTACACCCTATCCCAGAGCCACACTGAGCGATTAGCATCCGCCAAAGTGTGATGCTCTGAGCTCCCTCACACTGGCTGTGCCCTGAGCCCTGAGGCCCTTTCACTCACTCTGCAGGGGTTTGAACAATGAGCCCCCCAATTCATATGTACCCAGAACCTCATCAGAATGTGATCTTATTTGGAAACAGGATCTTTGCAGTTGTGACCAGTTAAAATGAAGTCATACTGGATTGGGAGGGCCTCACATCCAGGGACTGGTGTCCTGATAAGAAGAGCAAAGGACAGACACACACACACAAGGCCATGTGAAGATGGAGACAGGGATGGGAGTGACACACCGACCAGCCAAGAGATACCAAGGATCGCCGGCAACCACCAGAAGACATTGGGAGGTCTGGGGCAGACTTTCCCTCAGAGCTTCCGGAGTGGGCAAACCCCACTGACATCTTGATTTTGGACTTCTAGCCTCCTGAACCATGAGAGAACAAACTTCTATTATTTGAAGCCCCCCGATTTGCAGTCATGGGGATGGCAGCCTTGGATAACTAATACACATTACTCCTCTTCACTGGCTCACCTCTACTCCCCCCCGCCATCTCTCAGCACAGAAATCACTTCCTTGGGGGCGTCTCTGCCTCTTCCATGGGGGGTAGGGCTGTGCTCGCCTCTCAAACTCCCGTGGAGGTCAGTAATCTGGCTGTACACCCTCAATCCAATCATCTGGCTGGCCATTTTCCCATGCTAGATCCTGAGCTGCCACTTACCCTGCCAATCACCCAGGCTCAGAGGCAGTGCTTGGCCCAGAGAAGGTGCTTAATAAACATCCAGAAGCCTAAACTTCTGGCCAGATGTGCCGGAGGCACGTGAATCTCGCAGTCCCTGCGTCAGCTCTGACTGCCGCATCCACAGGGCACCTGATCAAACCCCGCACAGCCCTCTTGGTTGCTTGGCCTTTATCCCGCTGTTAGAACCTCCAGCTGGTTTACGAACGTACAATCGCAAACACTGCGAACCAGAGAGGTGAAAAATAAACAGCACCCCAAATCACCCCGCTGAGAGCGCCTTCTGAAAGTCAGAGCTGCATTCAGCCTGGACTCATTTTAATCTACTTTTCATGTTCTATCCAGGCATGGGAGAAGGAGCCAGAGAAAGGAAAGAAAAGGATAATGTGAGAAATGCTTTATTTGACAATGTGTCATTTGGAAACTGATTATTTTTGTCTCTGGCCTTTTTAATATTCCCCCACAACGGCCGAGCTGCAAGGGGATTTGGTATTCTAAGGCTGGATTTATAATACTCTGTTCAGCAGTGATAAGAACACGGGCCTTTAATCCTCAGAGCTGTGAACATGCATATTCTCCCAAGTAATGTCCTTCTCCTCTCGCCACTTACGTCTGGTCCTGACAGCCAGCCCCAGGATAACTGGGGACTATTGATCCACTGGGTGTCCCTTGGCCATCTGCAGAAGGACAGAGCTCATCAGGAAAGGGGCTGGGCCTTCAAGCTCTCTGGGAAGTCTCTTTTCAGGCCTCAGTCTATGGTTATGCGACAGGGATTATTAAGAAAATAATCCAAACCCTTGGTGTTACAGATAAGGAAACTGAGGTTCAAAGAGGAGTGACATGAGTTTACAGAATATCCTAAAATGGTGTTGGAGGCAGAATATGGAGTCAACGCCCCCAAAAGCAGCTGAGAAATCCACCGCCTCTTTCCTTCTCTCCATCCTCTGGCTGGTCTAAAGTCTGCTCACCATTGCCTTTCACGGCGAAAATCCTAATACACTCTGGTCCTCCCAGACTTTGCTCCCCCGCCCCACTGTTCTCAATCCAACGTCCCTACCATAACTGAGGGACAGCTAGGAACAGAGCCCCTTCCCATTGACTAAGTTAGGCGGTCCTGCAGTTGTGCAGTTCAAGTTATTGTCAATCAGGCTTCTACTGGCTGGATAACCTAGTCTCAAAATCCTGCTTCTGAGATTCCCTTCTCAAAACGTATGGTTCACCCATCCCTGATACCAGCCGTACTGAGTGTCCACAAGCAGTTAAATGTCCTGCATCCCTCACATCATCTCAGAGTAGGCACAGTGCTAAATATCCAAGCACATTGGCACTCACTGCTCCACTGAATGTCCTGAGATGTTGCTCAAGCCATTTCTTGTGCCTGGAATGCTGCCCTCATTTTATGCCTCACTCCTACACATCTGCACGTCCAAACACCACCCAGCCTCCCAACCTAACTTCAATGAAGTCCCCCTGGTGCGCTCTTCTGGGATCTCCCCTCCTCAGGCTCAGCCCAAAGGAACCTCTTACCCTCTGAACATCCACAGTGATCCATCATAACGCTAGCCTGAGGAATTTTAGCATTTTCTACCCTGTAATAGAGCTATAGATGTTCACTACGTAGCTCCACGGCTGGTTAGATTATACCCATTGTACAGATGACAAAGTGGAGGCTCAGAAGATAAACTTTCTTGAGAGCACATGAGGTGGCGAATGTGTGGGATAAGGCCTTGCAGCTGGGGCGGTTTCCAGGAAATGTGAGGCTTACTCGCTCAGGGACGGGAAATGCGCACTGGAGCCTGAGGGAGCTACAAGAGAATGAGATGGGAGCGTGGGTCAGAGGTACAGTGCAAACGGCACGGTCGGTCTTCAGGCATTAAGGACTCAGATGGATAGAGATACATGTAGATATGTCTGAATGTGCGTGGTGGGGGGACTGGAAACAGGAAACTGGCTGAGGTAGCTGTTAACAGTGGAGGATGGCAGTTCTTAACTGGGGACAGTTTTGTCCCCGAGGGGACATTTGGTAATACAGACATTTCTGGTTGCCAAACTAAGGAGAGGCCATTCAGTGGGCAGAGGCCAGGTAGTCTGTAAACATCCTACATGCACAGGACAGTCACGCACAACAAAGAATTAGCTGGCCCCACATGCCAATAGTGCAGAGAGAGGTGATGACACTTGAAATGAGGGCAGCTGAAGTAGGTGGTTAGCTAATGGAGCAGAAATAAAATAGACACCTCAGGATGAGAAGACTTGATTTTTGACTGGCAGGAAAGGGCCAACAATGACAATGCAGTATACACTGTCACTGGATTAGGAAGGAGTCTACCTCTTTGTTAATTTTTTTTTCCCTAGGTAAGCTCCCAGAAGGTTATGAAAAACCTCAGCACACAATAAGTGAAGGGATAAGTTTAAATGCATGAACAAGTAGGAGAACACAAATGTAGAACAACAGATAAAGATCTTCACGTATGTAATTTAAATGTGCATACAGTCACATGTATAATATATGCTCATACCTATCTTTATATGTCCACAGTTAGGTATATTAATCTATAGTTATCTCTCTGCCTCTAGACAGACATAAGGCGACCTGATTAAGCAGGTCCCACTATAGAACGTGAAACATTTTTCTTTTAAACTAATCATCTACTTATAATGTATCTATTAGAGATACTATTTTATTTCCCAAGATAATGCCAAGGAAATAAAGTGAAAACTCAGTGGTTCTTTGGAACACATTCATTCCCCACCCAGATCGATCTTCCTTAATCATCTGTAGATCAGATCTGAATGGGGGCCAAATCCTGGGAAATCATTCTGAATCCTAGAGTGATTTATCAAGAAAGCTCATGAACACGGGGACAGCAGTGTCCACCCACGAGTCAGACAGACATGGGTGTGAGCCATAGCTATACAATGTTTCAGCTGTGTGTCTTTGGGTACCTCCCTTGAGTTTCCTCGCTTTTCACATCTGTAAATTGGGTTCCTAGCTCCTAATTGAGAGGGTTTGGGTAGGAGTAAATGAGACTACATTATAGAACACATTTAGCATAGTGGCCTACAAGCAGTGGACCTCAGGGGATATTAATATCCTTACTGATAAAAGACCTTGTTTCCTGAAAAATTATGTACAAAGTAGCGATAAGGCCACCAACCCTCCACTGTAGTATGGCATATCCTGTGTACAGTTTCCCAGCTTCACTCTCCTGTTCACTCCTGCTGGTCCTCCACCTGACCTTGTCCCTTCCTCTCCCTGGGGTGAGTAGGTGACACTGGACGGTTTCTAACAGTCACTCTAGCTCTAATATTCTAGGTGAGAAAGGGGAAGTAGAACGTGAAAGCACTTTTGAACAGATGATGTATGTATTCTTCAGGCATCCTACCTAGTGGTACAGGTGTCTATGCAGGTACTTACAGCAGTTAAATGTCCTGTATCCCTCACACCATCTCACACATCATTTCGGCTTCTGCCCACGCCTGCTTGCTCTGCCTGGACCTCAGCTCTCAGGTCATGAGTTCTCCATAACCCTTTCTAAACACGGCCCATCCCCCCCCCACCCCCCGGCTGAGTTGAGAAACCACCTGTCAGGCCCCTCAGTGACACATGCTTCCATCTGCCAGCCCCCCCCCATCACCCTGAGCACCCCGGAGGGCGTCCTTTACCAACTCTGTGTACCTGAGCTGTAGCTCAGTGTCTGACAATGACAGCCCTCATTATGCATCTATTGCACGTCTGCACTGAGAGGCAGTGACGGGACGGGCAGGGTTTTATTTATTTCTGAACACATTTGAATAGTACATGGTATATAGTAGATCCTCAATTGCTTGTTGAAGGAGTTAATAAATAAATGCCTCTCTGAAGGCAGGTGACTGAAATATACCTCCATCTGTTTGGCAATTCTCCATCTGTGTGAGACAGAGCTGGAGATAATTCATATGAGCCATTTAGCACGAATCAGTATCCTACTCCACGTCCTCAGGTGGCCCCTCGAGTTCTGTCTGAAATCCCACTCTGAAGGATGGACAGGTGAAGGGAGAGGGTGGGAGAAAGCATCTTTGATGGGATTGATTTTCTTCCTGTTCTCTGAGTCATGAAGATAAAATAGATGAACCCAGGTGACCAGAGAACAGCCTTGCACTCATTCGTTGATTTATTCATTTGCCAGGTTAAGGGCAGGTCTGGAAGCAGAGAGACACAGTTTCAAGTTCTTCTCTGCCGCCCCGAGGTGTGATCTTGGAAAATGCTCCCTATGAGGCTCAGTGTTCACAGGTCTAACCTGGGAATACTGCCATTCACCCGAAAGGATGCTGTGAGGATTAGATAAGATGATGTATGTAAAATGGGACATTTATACAAGGGAGTACTACTCGGTCATAAAAAAGAAGAAAGTTGCCCTTTGTGATAGTATGGATGGACCCGGAGAACATTCTGCTAAGTAAAATAAGCCAGTCAGAGAAAGACAAATACCATGGTTTCACTCATATGTGGAACCTAGTGAACAAACCGAACTAACAAAGCAAAATAGAGACAGACTCACAGATGGAGAACGATGACGTGCATGGCGGAGGGTGGGGCCAGCGGGTGGAGGAGTAGAGCAGAAAGGAAAAAGGACTCATGGGCATGGACAGCAGTGTGGTGGCTGCCGGGGGCGCGGGGGTATCAGAGGACTACATGGCAATGGAAAAAATACAATACAATAAAATTAATCAATAACAATAATTTTGTTAAAAAGGAAAAATGTAAAAAGCATCACACAGCCCTGGACCTATAGAAAGCATTCAATACGGGGTAGTAACTGGTTTGATTGTTCCTATCATTATTGTTCTGCCTCGACCCTGTGCCAGACCTTCTGCCTGAATTTAGGAGCACACAGATAAGGCTTAGAAGAACTCCAAGTTAATTTGGGGAAATAGATAAGCAAGCAGATAATTACTGTAATGCACAGTTCGATAAGTTCTATGCTGGAGGGAAACATAGTAAGAAGCAGAGTTTCTTATAGCTTTTAAGTGCAAAACAGAGAGGAAGAGGGAATAAAAAGGACTTCTTTACAATTTCAATTATAGTCAAGTTCAAAGGTGGGGGAGTGAGCTGGTCCATCCAATCCAGTATACTCGGAAAGACCAGATAACCGACCAAATAGCACGGTGGTTGACGAGGCTCTGGAACTGACAGCCCTGGGTTCCAGTAGCAATGCTGGCATTGACCCTATGGGTGGGTCCCTACATTTCACTAAGACTCGAGAAAAAGCTGGAGGCCATGGAGAGCCAATACTTAACACGTGCAGAATAACTTTCATACCGGCAGGGGGCTTCCCAAGTGAGCTGGCTTCGTTAGCTATCATGGGTGGGGAAAGGGTGTTTGGTGTGGGGGTGGGCCTGGGAGTGCTGGTCTACCACTGAGACAGAGCTTCACCTGGGAAGACTTCCCTTGACCCCCTGGGGACCATGCCCTGACCCTGGTCTCCAGCACAGGAACCCTATCTCTTTTCCTGGCTGTAACTTTCTTTATAGTATATAAATACTTCCCCCTGCTGTTATATTTTACATTAATGAGCTAACTTTGTTTATGTCTCTAATAAAAAAGAACTTCCATAAGGTAAGACCTCTGTTTTGTTTATTATTCGATTGCAACAAAACAACTTAGTGCTTTGTTGGTGCTTACTAACTAGTTTTCGGACGGACGGACGGATGGGTGGGTGGATGGAGGGAGGGATGGATAAATGAGTGTATGCATCTTCCCCAAATGACCTAGTAGTTCCTAAAGGGGCCTGGGGTTGAATAATTTCTGAGCCCTGTGCCGTGTTAAAAGACTGAAAGATAGTTTAAAAATGTGTCTAAAACATTGCCCTTAGTTGTTCCCTAGGGCAGGGGAAGGAAAAAAATGGTCATGGGGGTAATTAAGAGGCAAATATGACAACTATCTGGCTCCTTCTCCCTGCTTTGGGGGCACTGGGGAGAAGCTGGTCTGAATTCCAAACTTATTTAATCATCTATTTCCTTGTAAATTCTCAGGAGACACTGAACCAGAAGGCAGGAAGGCGAGGCGGTGGCAGCCCCGGCTATTCGCGCACAGCCACCGCCACCTCTCACAGAAGCCAAGTCCACAGCTCTATCTCTTCACTATCCCTAGTCCCCTACCTGGATGGAAATCATGAGCTTCCGGTGAACGTAGACATCTACTATCCAGCTCGAAGAGCACTGTCCTGGGTTCCACTCCTGGCTGTTGCTGATTTGCTCGGGCCAGCCCTTTACCTTTCCAAGCCTTAGTTTCCCCACCTTTAAAAAAACATCATGATACCAGGTGCCTTTTCCTCTTTGTTCAAAACCCCTATTGAGAATCGTGTTTATGAAAGAACTTAATATGTTGCAAAGGGACTTATACATATGAATGCTTAGTAAAAGAAAGGGAGAGAAAGAAACCAAACACCAGTGGCAACGGGGGCAGAGAGTAACTGACATTACAAAAAGCAAAGCTGTAAACCCAGAGGCTTTCCAGTAGTTCCGATGCCTCCCTCATCTGTCCGTCAAGCTTCTTCACAACGGGAGTCTTTTAAAGGCGCTGTTATGCTGCCATTTCCCAGGAAAAAAATAATTTAAAGCCCTGGTGATGGAGCTGGCAATTGTCTTGAAGGCGTGTAGCAATGGCGCTGGGATGTCCCCTAAAGGGCCTGATCACGAAAACCCCAGGCAAGGTAGTTACTAAGGGCAAAACGTCAGGCACAAAACACCAAGCAAAGGGAGAAGACAGGACTGGACTGGAGGCTGCTTTTTGCAAAGTCAGGAGTCTAAGCAGGACCTGCTCAGGGTGTCGGCAGCACCTGCCAGGGCTGAGCAGCACGGCTCACCCTTTCCTCCTCAGCTTCCGGCTCCGCTGTCTCTGGGGTTTTTAAAAACAGAGCACTCAGCATTTCCTGAGTACCCAAAGTTAGGAGAAAATTGCCCGGCCTCCTACTGCCTTCCGCTCTCAGTCAACACAGCAGGCAACCCCGGGGCGCAGACCGCAGGAGAAACTGCTTTCTTCCTTGTGCAGGTAACATCCCACACCCCACCTTGAGTGTCAACACCTCAAAATCTGTTCCCGGAGGCGCTGCTGTCACAAGCCAGGCTACTCCAGGAAGGCTCTCTGACTCCTGCTTCCCTTTCCTCCCTAAGATCCTGCACCTGTGTCCTCCCAAGGCCCACCCTCGGATCCAGCCCCAGCTAGGCTTCCAAGACTATATGTTATTCTTAGCCCAAGTCCAGGGTGAAGTACAGGGGCCCAAAGGTGAGCGTATCACAGCCAACAGTGGTCGGTGATCGCTCTCCCCAAACCAGCCATCCAAGAAGACATATCGTCTCGGGGGCTACCAGAGCCTTAGGCTGAAAGGATCAGGTCTGGGAGAGCCCAGGAGCTGTCCGAAGCTCAGAATTAGATCCAGCTGAACTTTAACGACCATGTCATAGAACCACATCCTTCCCGCACTGGTAAGGGGACTGAGTTCACACAAGAACAACGAGCGTGGGTTCCTGCCCCTTCAGAGCCCTGGAGCCAACCGGAATGTCCTGGGAGAACAGGTGGAGATGGGATGGGGACTGCCCCAGAGAGAGTCCCTGTTTCTGAATCTCCTCTTGACCCTGGGCCTCCAAGGAAGCTGGGTACAGTGGTTTCCTAGGCAGCCACAGGAATTACCACAAAGTGGGTGGCTTTAAAATTATAGAAATTTAATCTCTTCTAGTTCAGGAGACCAGAGTCTGGAATGAGGGTGTTGGCAAGGCCATGCTCCCTTCCAAAGGCTCTGGGGGTGAGGGGTCCTTCCATGCCTCTCCCAGCTGCCGATGGACTTCCCGGCTGGGGATGACATCACTTCAGTCTCTGCCTCCACCTTTATAGCACTTCTTCCCCCGTGTCTCTCTGTGCCCTCTTTTCTTCTTGTAAGGACACCAGTCATTGGTTTTAAGGCCCACCCTAAGTCTGGGATGATTTCATTTTGAAACCCTTAACTGATTACATCTACAAAGACCTATTTTATGTTTATTTATTTATTTCGTATTGATTTTTAGAGAGAGAGAGAAACATCAATTGGTTGTTCCACTTACTCACCCATTCATTCACTGACTCTTGCATGTGCCCTGACTGGGGATCAAACCCGCAACCTTGGCGTATCAGTGTGACACTCTAACCAACTGAGCTACCCAGCCAGGGCCAAAGACTCTATTTTTATTTTTTAAATATGTTTACTGATTTTGGAGAGAGAGGCAGGTGGGAGAGAAACATCGATCTGTTACCTCCCATTTGTACCCTGAAAGGGAATTGAACCCCTAACATTTTGGTGTAAAAGATGATGCTTCAACCAACTAAGCCACAACGGCCAGAGCCAAAGACCCTATTTTTAAATCGGGTTACATTCTGAGGGTCCAGGTGGACATGGATTTTGGTGGAGGTTGGGGGGATAATATTCAACCCAGTGTGCTGGGGAAGGATATCGAGGTACACTGTTTAGATCCAAGAATCTCTGAGATAAACCATAATATGTGAACCAAGAAAATCTGATCAGGAAAGAAAAAAACTAAGAAAGGGTAGAAAAAATACTGATAACTCAGCAGAGGCAGGACACACATGTCGCTCTCCAGCACGTGCACCATGACCCCGGCTCCTCTCCCCTGCCTGCCCCTCCAGGACCCGCTGCCCCTCCAGGACCAGCAGGCCACATGTTCCCTGCCCGCTCATACCATGTTCAGCAGGGGAACACGGTGAAAACAGACACAATCATCTTTCTAAAATATAATCTGACTAAGAAAAGTTAGCCCAGAAATGCAAATAAAATAGGAGTTGTCAATATCGTCTTTTCTGCGTCTGACTTCAGTTCAGGCCTAACTGCCGACTTTGATTATAGAATGCGCAGTAATGCCTGGAACTATAGACGGAGGGAGACAGCATTTGTCTGGTACCTTCTACCCCTGCCCCCCAGTCCCTACCCAGCCAACTTTACCTATATTGTATCAATTAGTCCTTGCAAGTTTGTAAGGTAAGTCCTATTACTACTCCCTTTTCACAGATAAAGACATCAAGTCTTGGAGAGATTAGGTGATTCGTTCAAGGTTATTAAGAGAAGGGCTGGTCAACAAAACCAAATGATTCTGAAGATCAAGTCCTGCCTCTGTGCCATGCTGGGTCCCACATCATTTTCCCTGTCTGTGGGTGCACGCATCCACGCGGAAAGGAGGGAGTCAGACAGGAGATGCTGGTGCCAGGGGCCGCCTCCCTCCAAGGCTTGGTGGATACAGTTGTGTTTCCCAAGGAGCCTGGGCGGGGCTGCCACTGGCCCCGGCTGTGGGAGGCAGCAGAGCAAAATCCCACCGTCTCACAGAACTACAATCACAACCCCACTCTGTAGAAGGCAGGACGGGGCTGGTTTTAATAAAGACACTACCACCCCCATACAGTCCAGGAAGGAAGGGCAGGCGCACACCGGTGGAGGCTCTGGTCAGAGCCCTCAGGCCCCTTTCTCCAGCCATGTGGTCTATGGCCTGGGGACAGGGCTGGTACCTTCTACCCGCTGGTAGCTTCCACTTCTGAAGCACTCGCTGAGGGACACTGAGATGTTCAGGATACAGGTGACGGACAGAATTCACACCTATGTCTGTGTGACTGCAGGAGTCCTATGAGTGACAGTGGTCAAGTCCTTGCCCTTCCCAGAGACTCAGTTTCCCCACCTATAAGAGGGGGTTGTATCCGACGGTGTACAAGGATCCTCCCAGTGCTGACCATCTTTACAAGGCTGTGAATTGATAAATAAATCCACAGCCCGGAGCTCTGGCTGTGGCATAGCCTGGGGCTCGATCTCTTCCACGGCTCCCTTCAGTGTCGACAAACATTCCTTCTTGGCGGCAAGGGCCCCAGAAGGAATTTTGAGTCTTTCTGTGACTAGCTGTGTGACTGAAGAGAGTTCATTGTGAATCCTCCTCTCTGATTCTCAGTTTAATCATTAGTGATTAATCTACAGGGGTGCCAGTGCCCGCCTCTAAAGGCTGCTGCAAAGAGTAAAGGGGGTCCCGTGAGTGAAGTCCGTGGTGCCCAGTAGCAACCCCAAAACACCGGCTATTATTTTCCAAGTTGCCCAGCTGCCACTCTCCCAAGTAGAAACAAACAAACAATGGTGTTCTCTTCCCATGCAGATATTAAACTTTCTCCAGCCTCCCCAACTGCAACGTGTTCCCTAATAGCCAAGGGTCGGTCAGGCAGGGAAATCTTTGTAGAACCAAGGATTCATCACTTCATCCACATAAAAACTGAGACGCAGGGCGTGTGTCAGCCTTTGCCCAAGGTGGCAAAGGAAAGTAGTTGCAGACTCCGGATTCCTGAACCTCAAGCTCCTCGTGTCCCTACCTCGGTGACAGAGAGGCCCTGCCATCCTTGGCTGACAGCACCACCCCCCTACAAAGGCAGCTCCTTGAGTCCCTACAACCAATGCACCCAGTGTTTCAGGAACTCCTGCACGCCAGGCATTGGTCAGGAACTTGAAGCACCTGAGATGAATGAGAAGGGGCCCCTCCTCCTCCGGGATTACCAGCGGGGAAGGGGCGGGAGTAGGAGGTATGAAACCTGTTCACACATTTCTAGAATATATTTCCTTGTTCCTTTGTTTCTGCTCTCTCTGTAAAAGGCCCTGGGAAGCAGACAGATGTTGGCAACATCTGGGCCATTGTTGCAGGGGCAGCAAGTGGCCCTGGGTGGCCTCTGGAGAAAAGAAGCTGTTGGTGTTAGGAATGATAATAAAGAGCTCATATTTGCATAGCGCTGTCTCTGGTTTCAAGAGACGCCCCGCCCCACCTCACTCCCATTCATTAACCCCGGTGAGCGGTGAGGGATGCAGAAAGCAGCTGTCTGAAAGCCAGGTAGAACCCCTACAATTTTTTAGAAGGCAAAACGGAGGCTCACTGACATGATGCTTCCACCCCCAAAGCACCGAGCCAATAAGAGCAAGGGCCCTGGCGGGAGTGGACAGGAAAGATTTCCAGGAGGAGGAACTGAGCATTGAAAAGCAGGATTTTGCCAGGATAAAGGAAAGGTCATTAGAGGCCGAAGCAACACCCTCCATGGCTTGTGCATGGCATGTCTCCAGAACGCGCAGTTGCTAGGGCTCTAGAGAAGAGTGAGGGTGGGGGGAGGAGAAAGAGATGAGGCTGGAGAGGCACCTCGGAGAGCAGAGGGCCAAGAGACCGGGCAGGGAAGAAGAATTTAGTGCAGGTGCTGTAAATTCAGAGCCACCACTGCAGACCTTAGCTAAACCTTTTCACAGACTTGCCCTTCAGTCTGCATCTTTCTCCAGCTGTGTGCCAGTTCTTTCTCTGGGACAAGATCTATGAAAGGGGTTCCAGGGCCAATCTAGTCCAATCCCCACTTTGCAAACGGGAGCGGTCTACAGCTCAGAAAAGGAAGGGTGTTGCCCAACTGACTGGACCCCCCGGGGGCCTGACAGCATCCACCCCAGGCTGTCTGCCTCCCAGGCAGACACTTGTCAGCACTCCACGCCACGCCCCGTTCTCTCCGCCCATTTTCTGCACATTACAAAGCTTTAGCGTAAGGCTCACTTTTGCTGCCTGGCTGCCTCAGTCCGGGTTACAGGCCTCCTCTCCATCTGAGCCTTTCCGGGCTTCCGCTTCGCGCAGCGAGTCAGAGCCACTGAAGATGAGACGGAGGAAAGGGCCATCCTCTCCGTGCCAGCTGCTCTTTCTGAGCCCGAGGCCATTCAAAGCCAGCGGGACCATCAGCCCTGACATGAACCGAGTCCAGCAAACAAACCTGCACTGAGGTGAATGTGTTTCTCTGATGCCTTTCAGAGTTGACAGAGTAGCTCCTGAGAGTCGGCGCGACTCATGACTTCTCAGCGATGGATTAGTTTGGGTACGTTTTCAGCGAGAAGGAATTTTGACAACTGCACTTCCACAAGCCACGAATATCCTCTAAAGGGTCCATCTGGTTTCACCCAAGCCAGAGGTGAGGCTGGCATTTGTATCGCTGCAAGCAGTGTCTTGTAAAGAAGTGGCCCAAACACGAGTATCTTCAAAGGACATCAATGGGGAAGTGAGTAGGGTACAATGAAAGGGATGATAGGGCGTGGTAGGGACTGTGCCAAACGAGAGTGCCTACGATCTTTCTAAAGGAGTGCCTACTACAGAAACCCAGCAAACGCTAAGGGAAATAAGCCAGTCAAGGAAAGACAAGTACCACCTGATGTCACTCACATGTGGAATTTAATGCACAAACTGAACTAACAAGCAAAATAAAGACAGGCTCATAGCGAGAGAGCTGGCTGACAGCTCTGGGCTAGGGCAGTTAGAAAGGATCAAGCAAACAAGATAAAGAACTCAGGGACACGAACAACAGTGTGGTGATTGTGGGGGCGGGGGTGGATGGGGTTATGGTGGGATAAGTGGTAACGGAATAAAATACAATAATAATAAAAAAAGAAGTCCAGCTAATTCTTGCCATCAGGAACGTGGACCCACTGTAGGTACAGCATGTAATTTCCATACACTCACACACACACACACAGAATTTATGTTTTCTTTTGAATTCTGATTTTCAAATTTTTTAAAAACTGGGTGGCCCAACTGTGGACACAATGAGACAAATCTACAGCCAAATATGGTCTTGGGGTCCCAGTTTACAAACTCTGTTCTACAGGGTCCAATTAGTTTCTTTTAATTTGGAGCTGGCTTTGACATTCGCATTACTATAAATCCTCTTAGAGAGAGTTTCCCACTTGGAATGGTTCCCCAGGCTGAGCCGACGCCCTCCTGAGCATTCCTATAGATTGCTGAACTGAAAATTGGCAAGCTTCCACCCAGAGGATGCAACCTATAAATATATCTCCAACCTCCATTCCTTTTACACTCTGCTAGTGGATATAATTGAGTTTCTCTCTGTACCAAATGAGCTCTGAGTCTCTGGTACTTGATGTCCCTCATGGAGAAAAGTCCAGAGGAGTCTAGAAAAGGATGAATAACATGGAAACGGAACAGATATACGAGGGCAGGAGGGATCATAAATGTTTTACCACCTCTTGTTAGAGAAACGCATAAGTAACGTTCTAATCTTAGGCTCTGTGTAATAAACACTTTATGGTACCCTGCCCAGGGACATGCATAACTGTGGCCGGGGGACACAGAGCGAGGCCCAGCCACTGCTAGGAGTTGATTTTCATTCAATAGGAGACAAAGGAACCTAAGGATGATTGCAAGTGATAGCTGGGCTGGGGAACCTGCTCTCCGGGGACATCATAACACTTCCCTGAGGGAGTCCCTTCAACACATCGTGAGGTGCTCACGGGTGTATGAGGCCTCCACACAAGGTTGAGGCTGCCCGGAGCACAAGCCAGTGTGGAAGCCCACAGGGGGCTGACTCCTCCGCGTTCCCCTCTGCGCTGCTCAAATGCGGCTCTGCGAGGGGGCGAGGGAGGGGTGGTGCACTGACTCCAGGCTTCTAATTGGCTCATTGGCTCATTCATCCTTTCATGTGTTCTGTCATTTATCCATAAACACTGAGGGATTCGCCCTCAGCATCATCATGGCCATCGTCATAACCATCACTGTTATTTAGCCTTCTATTTTTTAGACACTTGGTATTTGCATAGATAATTTCCTTCAGTTTGTACAAGAAGTCTGCAAGGAAGCTACTGTTATTCCTTTTTTACTAATAAAGAAACCAGGGCTCAGCAAGGTGGTGTCATATGGCCAAACTCAGGTTTCCAAAAAGTGGCAGAGCTGGGGCGTGAAACTAAATTGTCTGACCTCCCCTGCTCCCGCAGCAGCTTGCGATTCTCTTACTACAAAACACCACCTTAGCGTTCTGCTGGGTGTTGAAAAGTAATTCTTCGATTCTCATAACACAGTGTAGATCTAATTATCCTTATTTTCCAGAAATGAGATGGAGTCTCAGACAAGTTATGTGACTTGCCAGAGGCTACAGAACCATCACTTGGGTCTCATACACAGATCTTCTCACTCTAAACTCAGGATTCTTTAAAATAGGATAGAGTACTCACCTCCGTGTCCCTTCCATGATAATGACAATCATTAATAATCCTGGAAGATACCAATGGAAATTATTTATGTCTCACTATGTGCCAGAAACCCTGCTAAGAAGCACTTTAATAGAATTTACTCGTTCAATCCTTATAACCACCTTATAAAAGTCAGTGGGACAATTACCATAATAAAGAAAATGGGCTCAAAAAATTAAACAATGCTTGCCCAAGCTATACAGCTAGTAAATAGCACAGCCAGGATTTATACCAAGTTTTATACAACCTAAGTTCTTGACCCACATTTTTAACCCTGCCCATGATATGCAAGGAAGGCCTCTTGAGGGGCGTTGAAGCTGCATCAGAGCCAGACAGTCTGTCAAAGACTCCGAGGGGCCTGTGTCATGTGCATTCTTGTTTTCTTCCTTAGTAAGAAACCAGGCCCTGGTTTTATTTAAATAGGTACACGTGCAGCTAATAACTGCATCTGAGCCAGGTGACTTAGGTACTGGCCAAGGAGACAGAAGTAATTTCCCAAAAGGATGCTTAAAGGAAGCTGCTTCAGCCTGGTGGCGGGGAGGGTGGGTGGGTGGGGTTCATCTTCCTTTTCCTTTTCCTCCCTTCCTGCTGCTTAGGACTCAGATATGATGGCTGACTTTCCTTCAGTCATCTTGGACTATGAGGCTAGTTGCCACGCCTTAGGGCAATAGAAGGAAGGGAAGGAGGGTTAAGTCTTCAAAGATATATCACACAGCTGCTACACCAGCCCTAGGTTTCCTATCACCAGGCTTGTTTTTTGTTGTTGTTTTTTTTTTTAAGAGAAAAATAAATTCCATTTTGTTTAAGGCAGTTATTTCGGTTTTCTCCTTCTATGGAGTCAGACCTGGTGCTAAGTGATACAGTTCTGCTCTCAAGTAGCTCACAGTCCTATCGGGAAGATGGGTATGCAGCAAACTGAAAACCAGTGTAGAAGAAGGTGGCCACAGCCCCAACAAAGGTGAGAAAAGGGTGCAATTCACCCTCCGTGGCCTCCGCCAGAATGGCCCGGCAGCAAACTCCATGGGCCAGGGCACGCTCTCCATGTAACGGCAAGGATAAGCTGTCCGTTTGGAAAGGCAAATGCATCCATTTCAATTGTACGTGTCCAGTGCTGGGACTGCAACCAATTAATCCTGCCCTAATGTGAAGGCTGATTAGTCAGAATATTGGGCGAATGGACATACAACAGGCTAAGAAGCCTGCTATCTGACTGCCACCGCACATCTCCTCTGACACGCTATCGCAGGTGCATTAAGTCTTCAGGTGGCAGGAGGCCCAGTTTGCAGAGTGGCAGTGGGATGCAGCTCAGGCACTCTGGGGTCTGGACAGTGGAGGCCTGCTGGGTCTAGTCATAACCTCTCTTTTGGACCCAGGCTTTTCCTCTAACATGCACTTCTGCTTGCTGAAAGGTGGAGATCTGCACTGTGGTCCAGGGGGCTGGACACAGGCTGGGAGGTAGGCAGTCTCTGCTTGGTTTTAGGTCCACCCTGAATCCACTGGGTGACTCAGGCCAGTCCATCGCCTTCCCTGGCTTTCAATTCACTCATCTGTATTATTCACAGTCTTTCTTTTTTCAATTTAAGTGAGAACACTTAACACAAGGTCTACGTAGCCCCCTTACAAATTTTGAGTGTACGATACAGTGTTGTTAACTACAGGCACTATTGTACAGAGATCTGTAGGCCCTGTTCATCTTGCATAACAAAAAATTTATACCATTTGAACTGTAATTCCCCATTTCCATTTCTCCCCACCTCTGGCAACCACCATCCTACTCTTTGCTTCTATGAGTTTGACTATTTTAGATACCGTATATCAGTGGAACCATGCAGTATTTGTCCTTCTGTGTCTGCCTTACTCACTTAGCATATTGTCCCCAAGGCTCATCCATGATGTGGCGTGTAGTGTGATTTCTTCTGTGTGTGTCCATTCCTGCATCAGTGGACATCAGGTCGTTTCCACACCTTGGCTCTCGTGAACAGCGTTTTATTAACCTTGAGCCTCTTACTTCTGCCTCCTGGTATTTGCACATCGCCCCTCTGCCTAGTCCATTCCTCCCCACCTTGTTAAACCTCTTCCTGTCCTTTATATCTCTGTCTTCTTTCAGAAAACCTTCGCCAGCTGCCCCTTGTCTTGGGCTCTGTGTGCTACACAGAATCCTGTGCTGTGGGCACCCTAAAATAACTAATGTAAGAACACTCACTGTGCCCTACTGTAACTGTGGGTTACTAGTCCATTCCACTCTAAGCTCCAGGATGGCAGAGGCCAGGGATGACTGCGCACAATTTCATCATTCGCACCTAGCCTGGTGCACGGCACGGCGGAGGTGAAGTAAAAGGGGGCTTGCCCATTCCACTGAATCGAGTAAGATGCGAGTGGAGCTGGGGTTAAAAAAAAAAATCATGTTGCAAAGGTCTAAACTGATACACAAATGTAAGGAATTAGGTGTAAGGAAAAAGTCCTTGAAGGTACAGAAAGAAAGCATTTCAATTCTTCCAAGAGTTTTACACTTGCTTCAAGTGTCACCAATAATTACCCTGGCTTTCCCTTCCCTCATTCGGTGTAATTAAGACACAGTGTCTTTGTTAGGGGGGAAACCAAGGCCCAGAGGAGCGGAAATCATGCAGGCTGCGCATCCTGGCACCAGAGCACACGGGTCTTATGGCCCCGGAAAAGTCACAGAGCCCCTTTGAGTCTTGGTGTCCTCCTCCGTGCAATGGAATGAAAATCTCCACCTCCGAGCTCGTAGGCTGTTGTGAAATCAAACAGAGTTAATGTGTATAAAATGGCCTGTGACCTGTAAAACACGCTATGAGAATGTCACTTCAGTAGCTTCCTGCTGGCATCTCTCCGAAAGAGTATACGTTAGAACTCAAATTCCCAATCTCTAAGTCCTGGGGAAGAGGACAGAGGTAAAGGAGAACGGGGTGTCTGATGCATTTCCTCACTAAATTTACTAAGTATTTACTGAGCATCTAGTGTGTGCAAGGTGCTATACTGGAGAGTAGGAGATGGAGGTGAATTAAGTATGCCCTCCAGTCTGGTGGTTGGGGTGGGGGGATAAGGTGGGCAAGCAGGTGAAGCAAAGATCACCACATGGCAGGTGTCTCCGTGGAGTTGAGAGCTGCTGGGGTAAAGGGACGTTGGAGACTGATCTGGGGCAATTGTTTAAACCTGATCCTGAAGGAACTTCTGGAGTAAGCCAAGGTATGTGGCATGTACCTTGTGAGCGATTTTAAACAGGGAAATAACCAGGTCAAACTCACCAGTCAAAAGAACATTCTGGAAGTGGGCAAAGGGCAAAGCAACGATAAGGGAGACCATTCAGAATTTTGGAGAGAAAAATAGAAAAAGAATGAGAGAGACACATAAGAGTGCATCAGAAAGTAATGCTAATTGAAAATGTGAAGAGAGAATGTCTAATGAGAAACTTGTAAAGATAAAGACATAAAAAGCAAGGAAAAATGGCTTGCCTTCCTCATCCTGAGGGCTCCCAAAGCCATTCACTGCCCACATGGTCCATCCCCCAGGCTGTGTCCCCGGTTATAGGACAGAAACCTGCCCCTGCAGACCCTCTGTCACTGACGAAGACACTGGGAGCAAACGGAAAGCACAGATGTGGACTCTGACCCCAGGTCTGATCCATCCCCACTGAGTGAGGGAGGGAAGTTACGTGACCTCTCTGATTGGCAGTCCCTTCATTTGTAATAAGGGACAGCAGCACCCACTTCTCGGGGTGTTGGGAGGGTCAAAGGAAAGAATACGTACAGTAGACCGGACCCAGTTCCTAGGGTAGAGCAGCGCTTCTGTGTCCTTCCCCTTCACCCACCTCCTGCCTAATTCCTGACCCACAATCAGCAAACAACGCTGACTGCTCACTATGTAGCAAGAATGGGGGGACTAGATGCCTTGCAAGGGTCATGGTCAAGGAGCTGGCTGTGTCTAACTGGACACTCAACACCACTGAGAAGTGGGCAGAGAAGCATCAGCATTCTTGTGCAAATTCAGGACCTGAGGCCAGGAGAGGCGAAGAGATGGGGCCCTGCCCAGAGCTGGGATCTTAGGGCCAACCCAAATCTGCTCTGCCAGGTACAGCTGGGTCCTTGCACTCTGATCAGAGGCTGGCCCGATGGCTCAGAGCCTACTCCCAGGGACGAGAGATGCCGGCAGAGCCCTGTTGTGCAGTCTTGGTCCCAAAGCTCGGTAGCCCACTAAAAGCTTCCTACTTCTTGTCCCATCATCTGGTCCTGGACCAAAATAAAAGAAAGAAAGCAAGCCTGAAAATTCATCTTTATCACTTTTTGCAAAGCCTTAATTGCCTGTGGGAACCTAGAGCAAATGACTTCATCTTTTTAGAACTTGGTTCCTTCATCAGGAAAATAAACAAAAAAAATCTCCCTTCAATTCTGCTGACTTCACAGGGGGTCATTATTAGAACCATTTAAGAATATGTGAAAGTGTTCCCATTACATAGACATGAAACTTTTGGCAAGAGTGTTTTTTAACTAGATTCACAGGAAATAATTTTCAGTTTCTTGCCTGTTGAAGTTGTTAAGGTCATCCTAATTTTGTTTGGATCTAAAATGTCTGCTGTAGTTTAAGATTCATGAAAGCAGAGGCTCTGTCTTGAACATCATTACACATAGGATGGTGCCTAATGTTTAGCAGATAATAAAATATGGATGGGTAGGTAGATGGATGGATGGGTGGATGGATGGATGGACAGGTGAATGGGTGGCTGGATGGAAGGGGGAATATTTTAACATCAGAACATTGTCGAATTATGAAATGCATGCACACGCGCATGCTCCTTTTTTCAGTTGGGATCTTAGCTATAAAGTAAGGAGCCTATACAATTTGTAGGAAACTGTGGTGAAGGGATGGAGAGGGACACTGGCCAAGGGCAACAGTGAATGAGTGGCCAAGCAGGGAAACTCTATGGCTTAGCGAAATGTATCCTGGACGGCAGGGTCCCAGGCTCTGATCCTTCCTCAGCCTCTACTTTAACATATATTTGGGGCGGGGGGGGGGGACGACAAAAAAACAAAACAAAAAACCTTCTACTCTGTCTCATATAAAAGTATACTGGCCAAAAAGAAGGAAAGGATGTCTCTAATAAAATAATTTTTCAACTATGTACTGTCTTCTTATTCCCTTTCCTTACAGAGTTTCAAGTGTAGGTGAAAGGGTGAGCTAATTTCTTCTCCCTTAAGCTCCCTGAATACTTATTTCTTTTTTGTTAACCTATTTGGAGGAGAAGACAGACGCATTAAAAAGGCAAGAAAAGCAATGTACAAGGGTCTCAGATAATTTGTCCCAGACACAGTCCTGGATTAATCTGGGTGTCTAATGCATGTAGAATGAAGAAATAAGTGCTCTGGCCCAGAAAAGCAGCTCCTTCCTCATAGTTGAGGGAAATTTCCCAGCAGGGAAGGTGGAGCAGATGTGTGTTCAGTAACTGGGCTGGCTCCCTGTCCTTGTTCGGCACTCTTGAACATCAACAAAATAAGGTCTATGTTGACTGTACCTTTCTAGAGACAGGAGCAGAATGTGTGTGGTTTCTGCACAGTTTATACAACGATGTATTTGATCAAAAAGCAGAAAGGCAGCATGTCTTACAGGCATGTGGAAAAAGTAAAAGACATGTAAGACATAATGTCAACAACCTGCATTGAAATTCAAGGTCAGCAACCCCCATGTTCTCTTTGAGCCATTCAGTATCATGTCGTCCCCCCCCTGCCCCCAGTCAGGGACTACACTGTGGCTAGTTGGACTATCAGGCCACTGACAGTGTGACTTTGGACAAGGCTCTTCCCTCTACAGGCCTCAGTCTCCCATTCTGTATAATGACTGGATTAAACGGAAGTTCTCTGTGACCCCATCTACCTCTAGCATGTGATGAGTCTCACTTTCCAATAAACTTTCCAATGAGCACTTACGACGCCCGTTCCCATGGCTGACATCTATAAATCACATTTGTAAGAAATAAAAGAACATAGTTTTATGAAGTTATGGTTTAATAATCCACAACTGTTCAAGCCCTATCAAGTTCTTCAAGCAGCTACCTGGAGAGAAAAAGGAAAAAAAGGCAGTAAAATCCTGAAAAAAAAGAAAAGCAAGAAAGAAAGAGTGCTTGGGAAGTGCATTCTCCCATCTTAAATCCCAGTCACAGGGAATGATGGCAGCTTCTTCCTGTCCCCTCCCTTCAGTCCCACACCCTCCCTACAGCCTCTCCTCTTTCCTTCCCCAGTCAAGTATTTGAAATTCAAGGCTTTGTTTTTCACTCTGACTCTCCTTTCACACATTGTCCGAACTGGAAGGCCATTTCAGATCATTTTGGCCAGAGGTTTCCAAACTTCATTTTGAAGCAGAACCCTTCATTCAAATGAAATTTTATGCTCAAAATCCAATATACGAAACCTCTAAAAGAAAAGTTTCTATAAGAGCGAGGGTGTATGTTCCCTTCCTCACCACCCTACCCCACCCCCGCCTCCGCCCCGAAGCAGAGCCGCAATTCCCTAAAGTCCCAAATAACATGCCTGAAAGGCCACTGACCTAATCTTTTCTTTTTCTAACCTGGATTAAAGAAGACACTGGCTCAAGCTGTACTGCTAGAAGGTAACAGAGTTGGAACCAGGATCCAGGTCTCTGGACCCACAGGCCAACATGTATGCCCCTGTCCCATGTGCTTTCCTTGTCCCAGCCTGTTGACACCGCAGCTCAAAGTCCCTCGAGGACACATTCTCTCCAGAGCTGACCACTGCCTCTTCATCTCCTCTCTCCCTTTCCTTGGAGAATCAACTCCTTAACTGCCCACGCTCCGTTCCAACTCTGCCTTGTGGGCGGTGCAGTCTCAGAGCCTTGGGCTTTCCCACTGCCTGCTGCCCCGGCACAGACCTCCACATCTGGGTGGGACCAGAAGGTATCCTCTAAAATGCCCCTCCCCCTTATACACACATACACACACAAACACACGCACTCATACCCAGAGTTTTTACTGCTTCAGACAAAGGAACTGGCAAAATCTGCAATGAGCTGAGTCAGAGGTGGGGTTCAAGCACTGGTCCCATTCTTTTCAAGCTCACTGATCTTGTTTGATGCAAGTCTCTTTGCCCTTTGGGGGTCTCCCCACTACTCATCTCACAGGTCTGTTGTGAAGCTTGAGTGACAATAAAGGCAGAAGGACTGAAAACCTGGAAAGTACTTCACACATGTGAGGGATGATTTGGTAAATTTTTCATCCTCTACCCTTGGCCATCTATTTCAGTTATTAACAAGTGCTTCCATTTGTCTGTTAATTTATTAATAAATGCTTTTTGAAAAAAGACATAATTTGATCCTGACCTCTACGAAAACCACACGACAGTGAGCTTCGTGAGGCCATCAGAGCTGGTATTTGGCACACAGTAGGTGACACTCAGGAAGCACCTACTATGTGTCACACGCTTGCCTAGAGGGCCTCACAAATCTCAGTCTCATGAAGCACAAAGAGACTATCAATCCTGTGGGCAGTACTAGAAAGGGAAGAAACAGAGAGGCCTTGGGCTATGGCACCAAAGGCTTCCAGCAAGAAGTGATGACTAAGATAATACCTGAAGTTGAGTCGGAGTGATCCAGGTGAAGGGAGTGGGATGGAGAGAAGATAGACGGAAGCAGAGGACCATCCACATGGAAAGAAGAGCAGGTGGAAAGGGGCTATAGTGGTTCAGTGAGGCCGGACCAGGTTGGGAGTGGTCAGGGATGAAGTTGGGTCAGAAATAAGCTGGTGTTCCATGAGTAAAGCTAAGAAGTCAGAACTATCACAGCATCCTCGAATTACAGAGGAGAAACTGAGAAGAGCAGAGATGAAATAACTTGGCCTAAGGTCACAAATGGGAAGCCATAGAGGTAGAATGTCAACCTATATCTGCCTCTCTGCCTGGAAATCTATATCCCCCACATATCCGCATAGCTTCCTGGTCACCTTATTTAAAATAGATACACCTGTCATTCTCTAGCCCAATACCCTACCTCATTTTTCTTCATGGCACTTATTACAGTCTGATAATATAATATAAACTTATGTATTTGTACATTATCTTCCTCTCTCACAAAAACATAACCTCCTGAGGATAGCAATTTGGTTCTATTCATGCCGAATACCTAGTACTTACAACAGTTCCTGGCACATGGAAGAAAGTCAATGTTGAATGAATGAATGAATGAATGAATGAATTTCAGTCTATCTAAAATCCTTGCTCTAATAATCAATGCTATATAACCCTCCCATGCCTGATGGGGAGTTTTGACCTTTTAGTTGCTGTTGGCAAGAAACAAGATAAGATTTGGTTTTAGAAATCCCATGCTGGTAGCAGTGTGGAGAATGAATCAGAAAGACGATTTGGAGACCAGGAGAACAGTGAAGTGGCAGCTGCCCTATTCCTTGCCAGGGAAGATGGTGGTTTAGACCAGGGAGTAGTAAGATGAATGGAGAGGAAAGGCCCCCCCAAAGGTGGGCCTTTCTTATGAGCAGAAGAGGTCACAGAAGAACGAACCATCTCTAAGAAGGCAGATGTGTTCAGATGTCTGAAGACTGTACATGAAAGTGGCTAAAATAGTCACTCAAATTGAATTTTTTCCAGAACAGCCGCTGATAAAACGAATACCCTCTATGGGTTGGAGGAAAGATGTCTTTGGAAAAGGGAAGACGCTTGCACTGCCTAAAGATGGTGGGGATAAGTGTCTAATCATAGGGAAGGCATGGCCAGGCTGACTCCCTGGACGGTGTTCCTAGCCTCCCTGCTCTACACATACAGGCCCAACTGTGGCCAGACCTGGAGAGGCACACTAACCGATGGTGGTTTTCATTCCAGCAAAGCCCGAAAAGAAATTAAGGAGATGACGCAAACACCTAGTGCAACTGCATTCACTCATTTAGTCAATCAATGCTCCAGAGTTGTTCAACTACTGGTTACTAATACCCTTGAAATTCCAGGCACAGATCCACCGCCGAGGAGAGCACAAGCAGCAGGTCAGATCTAGTCTCTGTCTGTTTGGTGTGAATGGCCCGCTGCTTTCCAAACTGCCTGGAGCAGCTTTCCAACTGTATTATTTGCACAAGTCCATTAAAAAAAAGTCAAATGATCATTCTGTTGTTACACTGTTTTATATTTTCCATGACACCCATAAGATGTCTTGTGCCATTTAATCAACAACCAAGATGTCTTGCACCAGGCAGTTATCGTCACTCTCATTTGTCAAATAAGGACGCTGAGGCTCAGAGAGGTTTAGGGATTTGCCAGAGACGAGGCAGCCCGTGATGCTGCCCGGGATTGAAACCCAGGGCAGGTTTTTCACCAAAGCCCCTCCATGGTCTTGTGCAACCTCATGTCGATGTCACACAGTGCACACCCCAAACAGCTTGGAATGGTGCTGGCTCTCAGTAAGTGCTACATGAGGCGATCTGCTGTTGCTGTTATTTATTATCAATAGGCAATTACTTCATCTGAGCACAGCATCCTCCTCTGTGAAATGGGGATACTAGTGCGTCACAGACTTTTGATGATAATGATGACGTTTTGAAGAGATGGTATAGACTGTGTCCAGCTTGCTGCCTGATACATTGGGTGCTCACAGATAAGCAGAGCTCTTGACCATGGCTGGAGGGCTCCCTTGCAGCCCTAGAGGGTGAACCTGGGCCCAGACACGTAACGTGCCCCTTGATGAGACTGTCGTACTCCCCACACTTGGGCTACTGGTTCTGAGGGCCACGGCAATCACCCAGATCTGTTTTTGTCTCGCCCAGTTTCCCTCCAGCAAGGAAAGAGAACAGGAAGAGTGGGTGGGAGGAAGTACTGGGCCATGAGGCCAGGGGCAGCAGTGGAACCCGCGGTGCCCTGTGGTAATCCGAGCTCCAGGCTTGGGGCCATGCCCAAAGACCTTTCCGCAGCCATCGTCAAGGACGTCCATGTCCTGCTGAAGGGCTCCCAGGGCTAGGTAAAGAGGCAGCACAGCAGGAATCCAGTGACCCCAGTGCAGCTAAACATTGCCTCCAAAGGGGAGTGACCCCTGCATGTACAAAGTCAGGCCTTCGCCTCCTCCTCTGCCTGTTCTCCTTTCGTATCCTCATCACGTGTCTAAAACAAGCACAGACTACCTGCTCCATTTAGTTCAAGGGAATGGAAGTTTGAAGTCCAACGGCAGTTGCTGGCGATCTCTGTCCCCCTGACCAAGCAATAGTTCATGTCTGTGTCATGGCAGCCATGAAGGGGAAGCCAGGGCACGATGCGGGAGGGATGTGTCCTTTGACCCCAACTCTCCCTGCCGCCGGCCTGTCCTAGCAGAATGCAGAGTTCAGCTCTGGGGACAACTGGCCACGGAAACCCAGCTGCCCGATCCGCTCCAGTGCCTTCTGCTTGCCATCCCCATGCAGCCACACACCAGAGGTTTTTCTCAACACGAACTCCCGACTTGAGGAGCCTTTCTGAGCGTGAGCCCTCATGGCTGCCGACCTCGTCTGCCTGGAGCAGCTTCCAGACAGACAGGCGGAGAGAGCACGAAACTCCTGAATCCGACAGAGCGGGTGGGGGCGAGGGATCCCATGCCAGCTCTGCCTCTGGGCGATTTCTTCCTTCAGTAAATGACCCTGTCTCTTTCAGCCTCGGAGTTTCCCATCTGGCAAATGGGGGTGCGAACAGCCACCTCTGAAGGATGGAGTGAGGGGTAAATGACAAGAGGCCCCGAAGCACCTAGTAAGCACTAACTAAGTGATAGCCATTGTGGAGGTACGAGAACAATAATGAAGGTCACCATTTATTGAGCATTTACTGCCTGTCAAGGCCTTCTCTAAGCATTTAAGTGGCGGCTAATAGACTTATAAACTTAAGTAGCATTGACTGTTATGACTGCTGTTACTATTCCTGACATATCCCTTAAGTCCACTGCCCGCTTCAGCTACCACACGTTTGTGGGGACGCCTGCAACAACGCTTAGTAATTCCTCAGGTAACTGATGTGACCGACAGATCCTGAGCATCTAGGAAAGGCCAGGCCTAGGGTTAGGGGTTGGGGAAACCCAGTTAGGGATCAGTTATAGTTTCTGGTCAGAAAGCTTTGCATCAACTTAAGCACTAAAACATGGGTATGGCTGACTACCAAGTCATAACGTAGTGGCATTCGATTTATTTCCCGCTGGAGCCAAACATAATAAATACAAACAGCTGTACGCATGTGTATATACGTATGTAATTGCCCTAAAAGTTTCACACACTCAAAAATACTTTCCTGTGACAATGGGTGTATGCCAAGGTGTTATTCTCTTCCATTCTGTTCTAAAATATCCTGTTCTATTCCATTCTATCCTTTTATAATCTAGTCTATCACTTTCTATCCTCTTCTATTCTGCTTTATTTAATGCTGGTCTATTTTATTCTTTTCCATTGCATTCTATTCTATTATTTTCTATTTGAATCTGTTCTTTCATATTCTAATCCCTTTCTCTTAAAAATAGCTGTGGTGAGGCACTCAATGTTTTATGACCCCTTCAAAGGCCTTGACTTGTCTTTCAAAAAGGACTGATATAAAGAAGCTGTTTTCCAGTTATTTAAAACTGAGAAACTCTCTTGAAATTAAATCCTAGCTGATATTATTACCTTAATAATTGTTGAACAAATAATTGGAGCTTTTCCAGCTGAAGAGGGTGGGGGTCCAGAACTGACCTCAACCTTTCCTGACACCTACTAATGGGTGACAGCTACTTAGGGCTGATATTGATAAAGAACCCCCTGTAGGCTTTCAGAGAAAGGAGAGAGGGGAAATAATTTAAATTTTCGATTCAGTTTATTTGTGTGTACTGATCAAATGCCTGCTGTGTGCCAAGCCTAGGGTTGGAGACATAACAGAGAGCAAGCCCTTTCCTAGCCTCACTGAGGTTATACTGAACACGCACCATGTACTAAAGCACATTACACGCAGCATCATGTTAAATCCTCACTCTTCCCGTGATGGACTGTTGCTGCTGTGCCCACTTTATAGATGGAGAAACATGCTCGGAAGTGGCCCGTGGTCACACAGCAATACATATTAGTGCTGGGATTTGAACCCAGGTTGTTTAAAGCTCAGGGTCTTTAAAGCAGAGGGTCTCAGAGGAGGTGGTTTCTGAGATGACTCTATCAGCAGAGGTGAAGGAAAGAAAGTCTTTCCCCTGCCGCTCAAGAAACAGGAGAGTGTGAGCAAAACACAGGAACAAGTCCAGAGCTGCAAGGCATATTGGGAGAACACTACGGATCCAAAATTAGCTGGAGTACAGAATACATGAGAGGTAATTTTAATGGCACTTAGCATCAGCCATTTTAAAAGTTTTGTTTTTTATTTTAATTTATAGATTTTAGAGAGAGGAGGAGAGAGGGGAAAGAGAGAGACTGATTTGTTGTTCCACCTGTTTATGGATTCATTGGTTGATTCTTGTATGCGCTCTGACTGGGGATCAAACCTGAAACCTTGGCATGTCAGGACGAAGCTGTAACCAACTGAGCTATCCAGCCAGGGCTCAACGGCACTTGGAAGTAACACAGAGTAAGGGGAGGGGAGTAGAAAGTCAGCTGACTTCCCCCTAGAGCTGTGTCTTGCTGGGACCATCCCAGGCAAGTCCCTCATTGAAGGGCAGCATTGACAGGACCCTGGTGGAGATGAAGCTTCAGGCTTGGTGTGGGAAGGACACAGCTCATGGCAGGGAAAATTACTTCTTTGGAAGCACCCATCTAGAGGTGGCCATCTTTCCAAGAATAAAACACATTTGGTTTGAATTAAAATGATGTCCACAAAAATAAATTACTCTCATTTTCTCATTTGGATCACTAACAGACTACTGCCTCTTCCTTTCTTTTTGTTTGTTTGTTTGTTTGTTTTCCCTGGGGTTTTCTCATGTTTTATTTAACATAAATAAGAGAAGAACATTTTCTCTTTTGTGGTATGATTTTACTGAGTAAAATTTAATTGAGACTTGCTTTTGTGCTAAAAGTGCATATATATTCTATAAAATAAGTTTGGGTAAAAAACATAACATAAAAATACATAATTGAACATTTTGCAAGACATAAGAATTAACAGTACCTCTAAAATTTGGATAGGTCTACCTGCGGCCTTAGCTACTGAATACTAATGATGCCACATTTGGCTTATAAGTAACTAACTGTACTTATGCTGAGTATTATGATGGCTTAGTTTAATTTGTATAAACTCTAATATTCTTTTTTGTTGTTTTATTTTTCAATTACAATTTACTTTCAATATTACTTTGTATTAGTTTCAGGTGTACAGCATAGTCATGAGACAATCATGTACTTTACAATGTGGTTCCCCCTAATACCTCAAGTATCACCTGGCACCGTACCTAGTTATTACAGCATTGTCGACTACATTCCCCATGTTGTACTTTACATCCCCTATCCTATATTGTTGACCACCAGTTTGTACTTCTTAATCCCTTCACCTGTCTCACCATTACACCCAATGCCCATGCCCTCTGGCCACCAGCAGTCTGTTCGCCATATCTGAGTCTGTTCTTTTGTTGTTTCTATTTTATTGGTTCACTTATTTTGCTCTTTAGATTCCACATATAAGTGAAATAATATGGTATTTGTCTTTCTCTGTTTGACTTATTCGTTTAGCATAATACCCTCTAGATCCATCCATGCTGTGACAAATGGTGAGGTTTCATTCTTTTTCATGGCCGAGTAATATTCCATTGTATATACATGCACCACAGGTTTTTTATCCACTCGTCTACTGATGGGTGCTTGGGTTGCTTCCATATCTTGGCTGTTATAAAAAATGCTGCAACCAGTACCCCATTCTTAATTTCATTTGATGCTCACACCCAGCCTGTGAAGTAGTAGGCAGAGATGAGCACTTTCTCCATGTGATAATGGGGAAATGGAGACTTAGGTGTCATGACACAAGGCTCAGTGTAGCCTCACCCAGGAATCCTGTTACAGCCTTGCGCTTCCTCTTCTCAAGCCTCCCAGGAAACATGTTTTCCTTTCCTTATGCAAAACCTAATATGAAAATGAGACAGCACAAACATTAATTCCTGGACTCCTGAGGCATCTCTGCTGGCACAAGCCTCAGAAATGTCACTACTTCCAGAAGGGCATTAGAGAGAAATTTGCCACCAAAAAACCCTCTTAGAGAGATTCACACAGGAGTGGGTCTGGATTCAGCCCACTCCTGAGTGAAGGGATTGACTTCAACCTACAGGAATATTAGCCTCTCTAAGAGTGGGGAGTTGGGAGTGGGTGGGAGAGGAGAAAGAGGAGTATTAGTTATTGAGTTCTATGATGTGTCATGTATGTTGGATAAGTCATTCAATCATGAAACCTTGTCATTCGTTAGGTGCTGAGATTCCCATGTGAAAGTAAAGCAACTGAGGTTTAGAGGTTAAAGGACTCATCAAGGTCATACAAGCCATGAATGGAAGAGGCTGGATTTGAACTTAGGTCTGTGCGTTCACAAAGCCCAAGTTCATCTCATCAATCGTGATGTCCCTTGATTTAAAATAAAATAATGAGAAATCTAGGCTGTGTTAAAGTACCATACAAAGCAAAATCATAACAAAAGAAGGAAGAAGGGATGAAGAAAGAAGAAAGAAGAAAGAAAGAAAAATGTATTACTCTTGTTTCTCCCAAGACTACTACCAATCCACCACCACTATTATAGTTTGGGCCCTTTCGCACTGTAAATTACATTCACATTCAATACTGTATTTGGTCTTCAAAAAAAATGCTGTGGAGAGAGGAAATCTGCCACTTTCTCTATGTTTAAGAGACAGGGAGGGCAAGGTTCAGAGAAGTTACGTGATTGCTGAAGACATTCAGTTACAAACATAGAATTGTGCCCCGTTCAAAAAAAAAAAAAAAAGGAGGGGGGTTAGCCTAAAAAAGGGAATACTCTGAACAATGTTGCTTGAAATATTGTTACAGCACCACACATGGTAAGAAAACATTTTCCCAGATTTACTGAGATATAATTGACAAATCACATTGTGTAAATTTAAGAACCCTGGTACACTGCGATGGGAAAGTAAATTGGTACAGCCATTATGGAAAATAGTATGATGGTTTCTCAAAATAAAAATACAAATAGAACTATCATGTGACCCAGCAATCCCACTTCTGGGTATGTATCTGAAGGAAATAAAATCACTCTCAAAGAAATATCTGCACTCTCATGTTCGCTGCAGCAGTATTTACAGTAACCAAGATATGGAAGAAAACGCTTTTCAGTGGAACCCAGTCAACAGACTCCCATGTACACACACACACAAAACACACACATAAACATCAAAACCTCAGAAACAAGGCTTGCCCTTACTTTCTGCAATCCATTCTGATAAATCTCTATTGCATTCTATTCCATTCCATTCTATTTTGTTGCAGAAAATGCTGGTCCTGACTCATTAAATAGATTTAATATCTTACTAATGGATCAAACCCAGGAGTTTGGAAAAGAATCATTGACTTTATGGGCATGAAAGCATGAGAACTAGCTCAAAGGACCCAAAGGACTCCCACATGGAAATAAATAAAAATAGATTCATGCTTCACTGCCAGAGATTGCAGAACTATGACCAAAGAGTGAAAACTATACGAACACAAATAGTAGGTCAACATGAGGAGGTCTTTCTAAATAGGCAAAACTGTCCAAAAATAGAAAGACCGGGCCTCACCTTGGGAAGCAGTGAGCTCCCCAGCACCAGAGCCATGCAAACAAACTAAAGCTTGAAGGTCACTTGACCGGGATGTTGTAGGTGAAATTGAAGGTAATTTCTAAGTTTCTTTCTAGGCCAGAAACACAATTTATTGTCTTTTCTCATTTTTCTCCCTGTGACAGCAGCCATCACGGGAAATTTTGGCTTTGATATGAGAGTCAGAGGACACAGAGGAAAAGTAGAGATGCTGAAGTCTGGTTGTACCGGCAAGCTGGGGAAGGTAACACGACTCTTCATTCTCACAAAATAGAAGAAATGAGGAATGAAAGAGCAGTCTGGGGGGACAATCAAGGTGTAAAACAGAGGAAATTAGAAAAAGGGAGAGATTTTTTTTTTGGTCCCTGTCTGTTTTCTCATCGTGGGACACGGGACCAGCCTCATTTTTCCCAGCTATGCAGCAGGGATAACAATTGAACTGTATCTCTAAGGGTAGGCTGAGTTCCCACCTTTCAGGTATTCCATGTCACTTTATTTCTGTGTCCCATTGTCATCTCTCACGATGTCCATACAGCAGCCGAGGAAGGTAAAAGGAAGAGAGGGGAGTGGCTTATCCTTGCCTTTAGAAGGAAGAGGGAAGGAACAATTATGGTCCGTCCCCACGGCCTTGTGCTGCCTCATCCCATCAAATGCGTGGGTCATGAAGTTCAATTCATTAATTTTGGTGGTAGAGGGAGGCTGACAGGCCTGTTGCTGACATGAATAATGATGGTTCACCAGGAGGGAGCCCAGCAAAATGTGCAGCCTAATCAGACCTGGAGAGTCTCCTCAGGCATTAATGTAGGCCAAGTGTTTTCCAGCCAATCAGACCCAATTTCAATTTAATGTTGCAAATTGTTAGCACGCAGCTCAGCCTCTTAACGTACAACTCAGATTCAAACTGGGTTACTCATTTGTTGCCTTTCCCTGTTCATTTGGAAACACCTGCCTGGTCATTGTCTGCACTATGGCTTGTAGCAGGGAAGGTAGCCAGATGCCAGTAACAAAAATTCACACAGGGCCACGCCTGCCTGTTCTACCACTTTGTACTCTTGTTTCTAAAGCTTATTCTTTGCTTGCTTGTAAAGACCTGCTGTTTCTCCATAGCCTGCAGGAGAGAATCCAAGTCTTTCCCATTAGACTCCTCCAGCCTCACCACCCACGACACCTGCCCAAGCAACCCATTGCCCCAGTCACAACAAACCATTTCTACTCTCCCCAAAAGTGCCGTGGCCTCGCATCTTGAAGCCTCTGCTGGCTGCATGTGCTGTGACCTCTGCCTGGACCACCTTTATTTGCTCTCCTTTCTTCTCTACCTCAGCTGCACCTACCATCCTTGAGTCCAGAGGACGCTGGCCAAAAAGAAGGCACACACTGAACTAACGGATCCTAGAGGGGCAGGGACTGTCTCTTTTACGTTTTGCCTGCAGTAGACGCTCAATAAAAGTAGAATGAATAGATATATAACTTGGAACAAGACACGTCACGTTTCTAATCTTCTGTTCTCTCAGATACAAAATAAGAAAAAGAATATAAGTACCTTTTCCACAGCTATTAGTGTGACTGCTCATGAAAGACACCTTCTCGGTTTCTCAGTGACTGTCAGAGCCCTTCTTGGGGGCAATTATCAGTGGAGGCTCTGGTCCTACAAGACCCTCCCCTTAGCTGCATGCTTCCCTTCTCTGCAGCTCAGTCTCCTCACACATCAGACACATGAACAGGATCCTCAAGGATTGGGAAGATTAAAAGCATTCCTTCTTCGCTGCTTACAGTATGTGTCAGATGCAAATTACTGAAACAATGAATGTGAAAGTGAGTTTCGTAAGATGAGGTACAGGGTGGATGCTCGATAAAAGCCTTCTACCTCTTTCTCTCCTATCCTCTCCTAAGTCCTGCCCTTCCTTTTCCCCCTGCCTTCCTTCCTTCCTTTCTTCTCCTACTGGCCCCTCTCCCGTTCCTTTTTCTCCCAGGTGTGACTTTGGAGTTCTCATGGCCTTGTGGGAAGGGGATTAGTCCCAGCCTACCTTTAATCCTGAGGCCGCCAACACCACTTTAATACCATCTATTCCTTCAATGGGGCACAGTAATGCAGAGCAGCAAGATGGCAGAGATTCTACCCCGGCCAACTGGTAAATAGGTTGGGCTTTGGGCTCCTTTGATCAAGCCACTGTGTGAAGTGAGGGTGAGAGGATTGGTGTGAATGAAATAAATTGAGAGTCCCTGCTATCCATCTCAGGCCCCATCATTAGGGGCTCATCTCCTTATTCCACCCCAGCTCCTGGTAATCAAGTGCCAAGATCGAAGGAAGATTCAGAGCCATGTGGTTTCAGTTCCAAGTCTCACTTCTTGGTAACATACCTCACATCCTTTAACATACAGATCAGTTCTACCCAAACTTGTGAGAAGCCATATATATAACAGAGATCCACAACCTACCCAGTGTCAGCATAACATCGGTGCTATTGAGAAGATTCGAAAGGTCAGGAACTGTGATTTCTTGAGGTGGTCTTTAAATGTACTCACCAAAGTGAGGCAATTGAGTATCTGCAGCTAGATACTGGGTAAGAAGAGGAGGGGACATGTCATAGTTTGCCACCATCAGCTGTATGACTTTGTGCCATCCATTTCTCTCTGAACTTTAGTTTTTTTATCCTGTGAAATTAGCCTAGTTTAGTTCAACAGAAAATGTTTGGCCCCTACCATATGCCACCTAGACATGGAGCTAGACACATAAAGAGACAAGTAAGGTGCAGCTTAATTGCCTGGGAAGGTTGAATTTGAAAGTATTCCGCACATCACAAAGTGTGCTGCAGAAATGCTCTGTAGCTCTTTTCATTCTTTGTGCATCCATGCCTGTGTGTGGGTATGTACATATGGTGGTATATATGTATGTGGGTATGTCTGTATGTGATACACATGTATCTGTGTATCAGTCCAGTGAGTGAGTGGGAAAGTGGGGACGATGTGATTAGTAAATCTGTCTGACCCACACTTAGCAAGCACCTAATATAAATATTATCCTTCTTAGCACTACAGATGGAGCAGTAAACGTAACCAAGTCTCTGCTTTCATGAAGTTTACCTTCTAGTGATAAGAAAGTCACATTTGAGGGGAAAAGAAGGGGCCCTACGCTTTTTCCTTCACTTATGGAGGAGTAACTAGAGATGGGCCTTTGGTCACAAACAGGAACCAAGGTAAACTGAAGCCGTGTTCTTCCGCAGAAATCGCGCCCGGCAGCGGTTTGGCCGAGCGCATATTCAGCACCGGGGACAGCACCCCACCTGGTAGCTACGCTTCAGGCGTTCCTTCCCTCGCTGGGGCCGCTGACGCATTCGCTCTGTCTTGGGCTTAACGGGAAGCCTCGAAGCACGCGAGGCGCATATGCATGATGCGACTCCACTTTCACAGCTATGCCTGAGTTGTTCAGGGGTTGTCTATATTGGCAAAGGCCTCCCCAATAAGTGCTCAGCCTGGCCTCCTGCTTGAACACTGTGGACTCTACAGTCAGACAAAAAGATTTAACACCACATCACCTCCCCTAAAATGGCTCCCATGACTCTCTCCTCACTCTTACCTCTGCTTTCTGTTTCTTCCACCATCTGTAGCCCTAAAGTGCGCATTTGACTGGAAATGTATCACACCAGGCACCTGTGGCGGAGTAAAATTGGTTAGAATTTCCTGGTCCCATCCAATTTCAGCTAGCAGCAGGCAAGGAGGGAAAATGTTCAGTTACAGGAAGCCCCACACTCTTTGATTTTCTTAAAGCAAAGTTCGGAAAGAAAAGGTTTTATTATTGTTTTTCCTCTAGAGAACTCTGTCCATTTAGAGTTACATTGCTGAATTTGTTCATGGACTCTTTTAAGATGTGCCCTTAAAAATATCCTTCTCTGGCAAGGAAGATAGTATTCTTTCTGTGTTTCTTAAAAATATATATTATATCGACACTTCTTTTTATAGTCATCATCCTAGTAGTCAAGACTTCTCCTTGAACACTTTGGACTCTAAAGTCTGAAAAAATAAATTGATGCCACATCATGTCTCCTAAAATGTCTTCCGTGCCTCTCACTAGTTGATTCCATCATCTAGGAGCCAGGGAACCACATAAACGAGATGGTAAATTTGGGCCTAGAAATTCCCAGGGCCTTATCTAGAAACAGAGGATAAAAATTATGCCATGAGACAGGATCAGCTATTTGCTTTCTCTGCAGTTAGGATGAGCCACAGAATATGGCCCTCAAATAACAGAATACAAAAAATACGTATATTTACAATCACTAATTTCATCCCCTACCTAATACTCAATATTCCACCCCACACTGTGGTTGACTTTTTTTTAACCTTTTTAGCATCTCTTCCCTCTTCCTTTGCAACAAGGACCTGATTTTCCTTCAGGGGACTAACTGACACCCCCTTCAACACGTTCAGTCCCATGGTCTGACTCTGGCTTACCTGAGTCTAGGTCCATGGAATGCAGGGGCAGAATAATGCCCCGAAGGTGTTTATGTCTTCAGCCCTGAAACCTGTGAAAATGTCAGTGCACATGACAAAGGGGAATTAAGGTTGCAGAGGGAATTAGGGCCTCTAACCAGATGACTTATTGGTAGGTAGACTGTCACTGGTTGTATGGGTGGGCCCAATATAATAATCACAAGGCTCCTCAGAAATGGAAGATGGCAGCAGAGGAAGAGGGCGGAGTGATCATGTAAGAAGAATTTGACCTATCTTTGTTGGCCTTATCAATGGAAGAGAGGGGCCCCAAGTCAAGGAACATGGGCAGCCTCTACCAGCTGGAAAGGGCAAGGAAAGAGATGCTCCCCTCAAACCTCCAGAGGGAACACAGTCCTGCCACCTGCATGGCCAGTTTACTCCAGCGAGAACTGTTTCTAATTCATGAACTACAAAACTGTAAGCCAATAGGCCTGTACTGTTTTATGAATTTGTATGGACATTTTGATCTTACTATTCCTGCTCTAAAGGTAGGCTTAAATACTTCAGTTCCTTGAGGAATTAAAGACCGAATCTGATGGTTAGCCAAGTTTGAGTTGGATTTATATCACTTTCAAATTAAAAAAAAAAAATCTCATTAACACAGGCATGGTGGGGTTAACACCTCTTCTTGAAATATCCTATTCCAATTTTGGATACTTATGTTACTGTAGCTTTTTAAAATAGAGGTGGAATCATCTGTCATGTACCTTCTCCCCACTGCCTTTTTTTTTTTTAAACTCTCGCCCAAGAACGTGCTTATCAATTTTAAAGGGAGGGGAACAGAAGGAGAAAGAGAGAGAGAGAGAAATCCACTTGAGACAGAAACATGGACTGCTTGCCTCTCATGTGCGCCCCAACCAGGACCACAACCTAGGTTTATGCCCTGACAGGGAATCGAACCAGTGACCTTTCATTTTGCTAGATGATGTTCACCCAACTGAGCCACACTGGACAGGGCTCCCCATTGCTTCTTATGTGCTAAGGCCACACAGAACAAATTTAACTCCACTTCGCCGTGAGAGATATTTAGGATCCGAAGTAGTAATCTTCACCAAGATCCCCAAGTCTCCTTTTCTTCAAACTAAATCCTCCCAGATAGTTTAGGAATTGTGGTAATGTGGTTTCGAACTCCTTCACTACTCTGTGGTTAATCTTCCCTGGACACACTTGATTCTGATCTCTCCTTTTTTTTTTTAAGATAATGCCACATCTGAGCACAATATTCCCAAAAATGACTAACCAGCTCAGAACATCCCTGATCTAAGTGAGGCACTTACACTGATGAAATCTTAATTGAAAAAGAAAAAGTGTCATTTTTGTTGTTTGTTGTTAAACACTGTTACTGCACTCAGCTGACTGCCCAATGAAATCCATATGTTTTTCCTGGGTGCCACTGGGTCACTTCTCTGCCCCTCCCTCCACACTTACCCAGTTGGTATGAATAAAATTTTGAAGTCTATAGAGGTGTTTAGAGTAATATCTACTGAATTTCATGATACAGAGAAGCAGGTAATGAGTAAAATACAGGATTTCCACTCAGACAAGTCCTGGTTTCACCTGTAACAGCTGCCTGACCTTGGACGATTGCACGCTCCCTCCAATCTTAGCCTCCTCATGATAAAATAATAATACAGCTTTCCTCACAGGACTGCTGTAGAAATAAACAAGCTAATGTATGGGAAGTGTTTGGCACAGTGCCTGTATATACTAAGCTCTCCAAAAGTGTTACCTATTATTATATTCAGTCAGGAAAAAATAGGTCAGAGCTTTTAAGCTCAGGACTGTCCTCTTCCATGGGTGCACACGGACAAGTTTGTGCAGAGAGAGTGATGAAGAAAGATGAGGAGGGGAAGAGGAAATACAACCAGCCTTCCCCGTAGTTGGTGTTCACACGCTAGGTCTCTGACTCCTAGAAAACAGGATATTGAAAATTCCCTAACCCCAAAAGTGTTCATTAAACTTAAGAGTTGAGGTCCTTTTTCTTTCTCTTCTGGCACTAAACTTCCTGGTCAAAGGGCCCATAAAAGAAGCCCAACTGAGTTTGTCTTTCTCGAGACGAAATTCAGAAAACAAGGATTCAGGTGCACGTGGTCATTTGAGGGGTGATTCCAGGAAACACTGGTGGGAGAGTGGGGCTGCATAGGAAACCAGTCAAGGACGGTTCATTATGTCAGATACTACAATTGGCAACAGGAGGTTTTTCCTGCTGGGGGACGAGGGCAGGGGATATTATCCAGCCCTCAACAATCATTGTTTTAGGGTCGCCACTAAAAGGCCAGCGAATCCCTGGTGCTCTGGTCTGCCTCACACATGGACAGAGGATACCAAACTGTTAGAGAGCCTCCAGCTGGAGTTACATGTGTTGCTGGCACCTAGAAGTCAGGCCAGCACTCATGGGCAGGCCTAGTGCAGAGGGGATCTGGGCTGAGCCCCAACAGTGTCTGCCACACAGTTCAAATGGCAATTAGACAGAGTATAAAAGCTACCAGCCAGTGGACCAACCAACCCACTAACCAAGGAAGAAAGTTATTACTGCTACCTGTAATGGGTATTTCAAGATGCTAAAGATACAGAAAGACCATTCAAGGATGTGATCGCTCTGCTGATGCAAGTAGCCACACTCCTCAGACTCAGAAGAAAGGCCACACCAAGTGGGCAGGAATTCCACCAACATTTTAACGGGTAGGGAATTTCCTAATATCCTTCAAGTCCTGCAAGCTAATTTCTGTCTGGAATACTTCCTGTCAACCTCATCATTTCAAATACCACCTCAAAAACCACCTTTCCATTGAGATTTTCTCCAAGGGCTAAAAGTGCTGGTCTGACACGCGCTTCCCCGTGACTCACACCAGGTATCCCCACCATGTGTCAGTCTGTACACATTCCCGCACTTCCTCATGCTCGAGCTCTGAATCAGTCATATTTTATCAAAAGGAAAAAAGATCTTATGGAACCTCGGCAAGGGCTCAAGCTGCTCTACGGGGCTGCTCAAAGCTAAGACGCAGGCAAAGGGCGGAATCTGTAATCCCTCCTCGCTGAATGCCATGGGACCTAATCATAAACACATGGATAAGGCACAAAGGAAGCACACAGGACATGCAGCACACACATGTCCACACATGCATGTACACAGAAGCACAGAAACTATCAGGTTCGGAGACTTAGCTTTCCCCACTTCCTCAGCTAAGAGTATTTTAAAATGAAATCCGGGGGGTGGGGGATGGGTGACGCGATGGACAAGCATTGCCCCACACTGACCTTTTGCTAACAGAGTTCCAGAGCCTCCCTCGGCCTCAGAGGGAGCCAGTTACTGACAGACAGCGCCATGGTGATGCCAAGGAGAAGGCCCCGTGGTGGGATATGGTCGGCAGAGCTGGCGAGATTAATGCTCCTTTCTCCCTGACACCCACCCTGACCCGGGTCTACCACCTAGAAAAAAGGGTGGCTTTGATAAGTGCACATCTTTTGTTTTTTCCCTCCTTTCTTGTCTCTTCTATTCCCCTTTATGTTTTTGTTTTCATTTTGCTTTAAAATCCCTTTTCTCCCCTGCAGTAATAAATCACTGCAGGCAAGATCCACTGATGAATGCTAAAATTAGTGGGGAAAGCCTTACTGAGAAACAGACTATTTGCAGAGTCTCAAAGTATCTCTCTGAAATAGTCATTAATTACTATGGTGTTTTTAGCAAATATCCACACATTCTTTGGTACTCGTCCCTCCAGGAGGCAAACCTTAGTCCCCTTCTCTGTGTGGGCTGAACTTAGTAACTTGCTTCCACCAATAGAGTATGGAAAGAGAAAAATGTGTTCTTTAGAGTGGAGAAACCAGGTGAACGGCATCTTAAACCAGCGATGGAGGTGAAAGGATGAACAGTAAGTCCTGTGGATCCCACATCCCACCTGTTATGATGTGATCTGAAGGCCACGTCGCCTTTGTGGGGTTCTTTCTTCAAATCTGTAATCCCGGTGTAATCACAAGAAAGCATCAGGCAAACTGAAATTGGGGAATACCTTGCAAAATGCCTGACCAGTACTCTTCAGAAGAGTCAAGGTGATAATAAGGAAGGGAAGCCTGGGGAGGAGATTAAGGAGCAGGATGACTAAATGCAAGGTGGTGTCTGGGACTGGATTCTGGAACAGAAAAAGGCCATCAGTGGCAGAACTGGGGAAACAGAAATGAAGTGTTTAGTTAGCAGTGCTGCATCCGTGTCAGTTTCTCGGTTTTGACACATGGGCCGTGGTTAAGATGTTGACATCGGGGGAAGCTGATTAAAGGACAGACGGGACTTCTCTGTAATTTCGTTGCCACTCTTCTGTGTCTAAAATGATTTCAAAGTAAAAAGTTTTTAAAAAACATACCAAACCAAATGAAAACAGAATAATTCCTTCTTTCAAGGGTGTTGTGGAAAGCCCTGGGTTAGGATACCAGAGGGCTGGTTCCTGGTTTCAGCTCAGCCGCTGACTCCAGCCTTGAGAAAGTTCCTCTCTCAGGGCACCGTTCCTCCATCTGGTTCACAATGGGGGGCGAGGGCTGCGGAAGGCTGTTCAGTAGTTTTCCAGCCACATTCACTAGGGCACAGCTTTGGTGATTTGCAGGGTTAACTTAAACACCCAGCTCCTCCCCGCAGCCTCTCACCCCCGCCCAACTCCTCCAAACTTCCAGCCAGAGCAGATCCACCTTGGTCTGTTATAAAGTTTCATTTCATTAAAATTTTCTGATATAAAATGCTGAAAAGCACTGGGATGGATAGTTTACAGGATTCCTTTCTAAACTTAAATTCATCCTCTCCAGCCAAGTTTCCCTGAATTAATTAAGAATAACTTAAACACTCCTTTCTCTTTCTAATCGGTGAGCTTTCCACAGGTAGGAGCCAAACCTGTTTACCTGCTGATCAGTCCCTAGCCCTGGTTGTGGGGCAGAGTAGTCGATGCCAGGTAAACTGCTGCTGAACAGACGCTAGGAACTGAAACCTCTTGGAAAGTGAGTATGGGACACATCCCTGACTCCAGGGTCTTGCTAATACCCTCTAGGGCAAAGAGACCTTGACTAAGAGGCAGAAGTTGTAAATTACTGACTGACAAGCAAATTCACACCACAATTTAAGACCTAGAGCAAACGTCCCTTCCTCCAGGAAGCTTTCCTGGATTCTTCCATCTGGAGGTGACCTCTTCCTCCTCGGTATTCCCACTGTCTTTGGTCGGTGCCTCTGTCACTGTGCTACCTTGTCGTCCCTAAATTCCTGACTCAAGGCCTCTACCCTAAGCTGTGGAAGCCTCCATCTTGAACCCCCCCCGCAGTGTTTAAGATGGAGCCCTGGGCACATGCGATGCCCCAGGGAAGCTGAAGGAATAAATAAGCTCCAGGTCTCCTTGTTTCAAAGGGATCAAAACAAGACTCCAGCAAATCCAGGTTTTGAATCTCCGCTCTGCCAGTTCCTTGGACACGTCGCTTATTGTCCTCAATCACAAGGCAGACTCTGGGTAGTCAGTGCTGTGGTTAAACCCCACAGGCCAGGCCACACGATCGCAGGGGCCTAACGCCGTACTCCCCACACAGTGCGTGGGTGCTCAAGGAATATTAGTTGTATAAATGACTAAACTGTTGCATCTCTGAGCTTCAGCTTCTTTATCTCTGAAATAACAACACAAACACCTCCCTTGCATCTTTATGGTGAGATTAAATAGCAGAGCATAGTCGTGCATTCAGCAAGTTGCCTGGCGCATGGCAATTGCTCAATAAATGTTATTTCTCTTCTGGTCTTTTCCCATCAGGTAGTCTCTCCAATGGGGGAACTAACTTAAGCACTTCTCCCAGCCATGTGCTTCATCAGGGAAGCCAAATTAAGGCTCCAAGGTGCTTACACTGGAGGAAAAAAACAAAGGATGCTAGACCATGGAGTGCCACATGGGGTGTAATGGATTCACAGTAGCTCTGCTAAGAAAACAACCTGGCCCCCAGTTGAGAGACTAGCGCAGCACCATTTGCATAACAGGTGTTTTTGCAGCAAGGACGGGCACTTTAAAGACAAATCCCCCCAGTGCAATTCCCAGAGGCAGGAGTGCATATTTAATTACATTTAATGCCATCTTTTCCTGTAGCTCTGTGCTTGAAGGGGACATAGCACTCCACTAAGTTGGGAAGATTTTTATAGAAATGGCTGGAATCCAGAACTGCGTCTTCGCTGTAGTGCCCAGATGGAGAATGCCAACAATGGTGCTCCAGGAAAGGAGCCACGGGCTTTCGTTCTTTGCTTGAAGAATATCTAGCTGAGCGGGAAGACCGAGAAGTGGGAGGAGCAGAGCACACTGGGACCCTTGAGAGCAGAGGTTCACTGCAGGCGAGGCCCAGGGCTGATCTTTATCACCGGTTCTTTGTAATTTACACAGCGAACGAGAGGCAGAGGTACAGCCATGCTTCTAATACTGATAGAAGGAAACTGAGGTTAGGAGGACACGAGTCATTTTTCTAAGGCTATAGAGCCAAAACAGCTTAGAGCTGAACTGCGGCCTGTTTGACCCCAAGTCCATGAATTTTCCCCTTTGGCCACTGTTCCAGTGACGGTCACTTAGTGGGCATGTTCCGTGATACGCGTTGTGCCACCAGTTTCACACACGTCACCTCAGTGAATCCTTAGGCCTATTCGGGAGTGGTTTTCCTATTTTACAAAAGAAAAAACCCAAGGCTCAAATAAATTAATTAACTTGTGCAAAGTCACAAGTAGAGGTAATAGAAAATTTGGGATTTAAATCCAAATGTGTCCCTCTTTTACCCTCAGTGTCATGCTAATTCACTATGTAAGTTTGATGAACTGAATTCCATTCAATGAGCATTGGTTTTATGACGGAGATCTAAAGGTTTCTTGTGCCTCTCACATGCCATGATTGTATATGCTTCTCTGCCTTGGGCTCCTCCCCATTTGCCACCTCGGGGCGTCCCTAACCCATCAGTTATCCCCAGGGGATGCTGACATATTTGGTAAGAGGAGGCTGGCTTTACCATCGAGTCACTGTGTGATCTTGGATACAACGAATAAGTCACTGCTTGGTCTTGGACACGATGAACCTTTCTAAGCTTCGACCAGAGTTAATAACAGTGAAAATGTCAGTGCCTAAATGCCCAAGCATTCTTCTGAAAATAGCTGCACTAGTAGACGTGCCACACCGCCCTGAAACTGGCAAAGCACTGTACAAACATTAGCTAGCGTTAATATTACTATTGTTGCTAAGGTGAAATGCATTCTTGGAGAGTGATTAGCTTCTGCATCAAAAGAGTTGAACCAGGAAGGCAGGAAAGGTCCCCACTGGCCCCCAAAAGAATCCTGGTGCTTCACAAGATCTGCTCTTCAAAATTCCTCACTCAGCTTTTAAGGGATACTTGGATATCTGCCACAAATGGATCTTTCAGAGAACTTTCATCAGGAAGGTGAGGGCATTCGACTACAGCACCACAGCTAAAGGTAGAGAACTTGAAGTCCAAGAACTCTGGTTGAAGCCTGAGCAAAGCCCTTCGAACAAAGGGTCTGCCCCTCTGCGACCCAGCTGGTTCACTTTGAAAAGACAGTGACTAACTGTAGCCTCCTCACAAGACTGTCATGGAGCCTGGATAAGATAACAGTGGAGAAAGCACTGCCCCTGGCACATGCATAGCAGACCTTGCCATTATGAAGACCCCAACGTTACTGATGCCCAGACTGCGGCCACAGGCATAGGAGCACAGGGGCGGGACAAGAGGGCACTCAGGTGTTCCTCCTCGATGCCTGATTCCAGGGGTCCCCGGTCTAATACAGACCCTTTCACACAGTGTCAAAGGGTGAAAAATGCATTTGCTTAAAATTGTTCTGCTTTTTATAACTTCCAGAGACCAAAATCTGCATGGGCAGCAGTTCTTTGCTGCTCTTAATTAATTCCTAAACAAAGCCCGCTCTGGCAGCAGCACAGTTTATGAAGCCAGTTGACCTCCTGGTGCAGAAACGATGACACAGATGTTGTTGCTACTCCACAGCCTCATTTTTCACTTTGCATACTTGGTCAGACCAGCCATGTCTTCACCTTCCGAGGAGCAGGAGATGGTCTCTGGGGTGGCTCTGAGACCCCCGGCTATCACCTCCCATCGCTGTTGGCCTTTCTCCACTCAAGGGTCTCTCAACAGCAGCTTGGGGTGGAAGGGGCCAGAAAAACGTCAGCTTGGCCTTTAGTTTATTGAAGAGATGCCCAAGTTGAGGTCTCTCTCGTCTGTCTGGTGTTTGGGAGGCTATAGGTAATAATAATCAGTTGTCATGAACTGAATGTCTATTATGTGCCAGCACTATCCTGGGCATTCTGCCTGGGGCATCTCATTTCATTCAACACAATCTTTTAAGATATGAGTTACTGTCCTCAGTTTAAAGTCCAGGGAACAGGATACTGGAGAGATGTAAGGAGGCTGCACAGCTAGAGAGCTGCCATTTGCGGAGGCCTTCGTGCAGGTGAGGTACCAACAACTTCACCTCGGGACCTCGCAGAAGCCTCTCTCCACCACTGTGAGGACCTCTGACAGCTTAGACAAGTTTTCTAAGTCATACAGGTAGCAAGTAGAGAAACAGAAACCTAACAAGGTGTGGACCTCTCCTCTGAGTTAGCTGTTCTTCTCATATCATCTGTCTTAATGCATTTACAGGGAGCGCATTGGCTCAAAATGCAGATCCCAGGTCTTGGTGGCCATGTGACCTTGGGCAATCTCAGTTTTCTCATCCATCAAATGGACATATTCCCACGCACCTCATCTGTGGATGAGCGTTAACAGTTTTGTGAATCTTAATGAAGTAGTGTATGACAAAGACCGTGCTGGCATGTAAAATGTACCCTTAAAAAACTGTTGCAATGAGTAAGTGGAAGCTGTTATCATCAGCTCCTCTCCCTGCAACCTGTGACTCTGCACCCAGTGCTGAGATGCTGTGAAAAGTTCACAGCTATAACACACGACCAGATTCGATCATCCGGCTCCCAACCCATTCATCTCACAGTTTACTGAGCCGCAGTCATATGCCAGGCACTCCCTGTCTTCTAAAAACCTCTCTCTTCTCCTTTCTTCCCATTCCATCCTGTTCTCTTTCTGCTTTCAGATCACCTCCTCCCCTATTTTTTTTTTTATCCTGTTGTTCCAGGAACAAAAGCAGAGGAAAAGGAAAATACTTATCCCAGCTTTCCTAATTTCCTCAGGCATTAGTGGCTGGCGGGGGGGGGTGGGGGGGGGCGGTGCGGGGGCACTAACCATAATTCTCTGCTGTGTTAGTCTGCTTGGGCTGCCCTAACAGAATGCCACAGACTGCGTGGCTTAAACCAGAGATTTATTTTCTTACAGCTCTGGAGGCTGGAGGTTCAAGATAAGATGCCAAGAGGGGTGGTTCCTGGTAAGAGCCTTCTTGCCAGCTGTAGACAGTGGCCTCTCACTGTGCCCTCACATGGCCTTACCATTACGTATGTACTTGCACTGCTGGTCTCCCCACCCTCCTTATAAGGACACCAGTCCTACTGGATCAGGGCGTCACTCTCCTACTTCATTCAACCTTAATTACCTTCTTAAAAGCCCTATCTCCAAATGCTGTCACATTAGCGGTTAGGGCCTCAGCATATTATATTTAGGGGGAACACCTGCCACTCTGAATCTCAAAAAGGCAGTGGCCAGCCCAAATTTCACCCTGGACCTTAACTTCAGACAAATGTCCACCAAAGGCACACCCTGCCAGGTGTGCAGGGGTTCCAGAACTTCCTGTCCTGGCACTAACCAGCTGCGGGACTCTAAGCAAGCACTTTTTGGTGGCTCAGCCTGCCCTGCTATAAAATGACGCTAAGAAGAACACCTGCTTAATACATTGTCAGGAGGTCTTCATGAGATGTTAAGTAGGAGCAAGTTCTATGAACATTGGTGGTCAATCGTGTTTGAGCTTTAAGAACAGCTACAATTTCTTGAGAAATGTATGAGACACTAAGCTGGCACTTAACACGAATGCTTCCATGCCCGGCAATGATTTTATCAGAGAAGGTGCTATTGTTCCACCTATTTTGCTGGAGAGGGCAAGCAGGTAGCCCAAGATCATATTGTTAGCAATAGTTAATGGAAGAATTATTGCTTCTGAAATCCACTCCAGTCCTATGGACTGATCCAGGTCTGACTGATCCCCCTCTCCCCTCGTCCCTGCTGCTATAATAATTGTAACGGCACAGACCTGCCCTGCAGGTGAGCTTCCTTTCCCTGAGATCACCTGCCATGAGGGCAGGTGGGGGCTGCCCCACATCTCCCCCTAGAAGGCCTCTGGACACTCTGAGAACCATCTTAAACAACCCCCCTGGCACAGACATTAACATATTTCACTCCCTATTAAGGAAGGCTGAGACAGGGCAGGGCTCCGGATGCTTCATTAAGGGAACATCAGGACACAGAAGGACTGTAATAAAACAGGAACGCAAGGGGGTAGCCACGGGGAAAGTCCAGGGCTGCTCTGCTTGTGTTCCTGCAGGATTTTAGAGAAGGGAGGGTGGGGACACGGAGAAACAGGGGTAGCAGTAGATCAGAGGGGTGCACTGTGTAAAACTCAAGGGCTATACAGCCAGTGAGGCAAATGCAGGCTTTTAGAACCCAGCTCAGCCTCTTCCTAGCTGGCTGGCCTTGGGCAAGGCCACTTAACTTTTCGTGCCTCAACATTTCAATCGTAAGGTGGAGACAGCCATGCCTGCCTGGAGGGGTTTTGTGAGAAGTTAAGTGATAATGTAAACGATGCGTGGGTGGAGGCTGTGACCTCCCCCGCACTGGTCTCAGCTGAGGTGCAGGTTAGGGGTTCCCTGCCTTTGTTGCCCCCGAGCATTAAAAGCAGAGCTTGCTGTGATGCAGATTCACAGCACTCCGCACCAGGCGTTTGTCTCCAGCACAGCTGGGGCAGGGTCCACAAAACTGCCTTTTACACAAACAACCGCGATAATTCTTCCGCAGGAAAGAGATCCTGCTCCGCAGTTAACAGATCCTGCTCCGCAGTTAACGAAATACCAAAAGTAAATAGTAGAACTTAATATTAGGCAATTTTTAAAAATCTTAACCCATAGTGGTGATGCAAGGGAGGAATCGCTTGCCACTGTGGACTTCAGTCTCCTCCCAGGTAGTGTGGAAAAACCACCCTAAAGAATTGTTTTAAGAATTAAGTAAAATAATGTACATAAAGTTCCCAGGATCTTCCCTGGCGTGTGGTTAAGTGCTCGGTACTATTTCTCTATGAGATTCGTTTTCACCTAGCCCTTGAAGGGACCTTTTATAATAACCCCATAAATGTGGAAATCCAGGAGGGAACACTGAGTCACAAAAATTTTTTCTACCTTAATTCCAATCTCACATTTTGTTTAATCAAGCAATTTACAGGGGGCAAAACTAATTAGCAGTTTTAAATGCTTGGATACAAGCAGGCACTGCAATCATGATAAATCATCTTTGACATATGCCCGGCTCCTGCAAGTGACAGATGACAAACAAAAGCAGGACAAGGTCCTCCATCACAGGCAGAATCATTGAGTTAATGGAAGAATTATTGCTTCTGAAATCCACTCCAGTCCTATTGAGGGGAACGTTCCAATTTATCAAAGCCAAATGAACATTAATTGCAGCAGTCTGCTAAGTTTTCCAGACGCTATGACCTTCATTGAATTTTAATCCAAAACAGATAAGATTTCCTTCCACACAAGAGGAAACAACACAATTAGCTCAAAATGACAGCTAGATCACGGAGCAGGCACCCACAAACAACACACACACATTCACACTCACGCACACTCCCAGTGAAAATATTGATTCTGCCTGACTTGAAATTCCGCACAAAGGAGGCAGGCAGAGAAACAGTAAGTAAATATAATCACGCATCTGCATGACACCCCCGCCCTTCATTCAGGAGAGAAATTTTGGAGGCAGAAGTCAAGACACAGAAGGTGCCGGCGGGCAGCGATGGAGACGGAATTTCTGTTAACTGCTGAAATTAATGTTACGTCTCATCGGGGAGAGATTAGGGGGGGAAAAGAGAGAAAAGGAGAAAAAAACAAGTGTTACTTTGCTATTAAAAACACCCTTGCACTGGGGAATGTGAGCAGCAGAAGTTTGGACTGGGCAATCGTTTGTGTGCATTGGTGAGTGTGCAGACAGGACAATTACCACAAGAGAGAGAAGTGCTGCTGGGTCGAGCCTGTGTGTTCACGGCTCCCGCAACACAGGGCGAGAGGTCATCTGCAGAGTGCGGGTCATGGCTGCGGAGGACTTAGAGAGACACACACACGCCCCGTCATGAGATCTGGATGGGAACATGGACCTGCCGCGTGACATCGACTGAGTCACTCTTTGAGACTGACGGGCTTCATTTCTATATTTGTTTTCACTCTAACATAAAAAAGCTGGATTCAATGTGTTTTAAAAGAGCCTTTTTTTTTTTTTTTTGAGAATTATGTCAGAAATTTCCACTTTCCTCCCTTTTAAGCGTTCATGGTCAGTGAGAACCAGCTGCTTTCTTTCAGAGTTCACGATCAGGCCTGCCTTAACAACAAAGAGAGTGGGCTGGGCCCCTAAAATGTCCGTACACGCCCTTGCCCCTGGGAGAAGAAACACTGTAGAGTGAGCGATCACTGGGGATCAGAAACTTACATTTAATTCTGGGCTCTGGACCTTGCCGTGTAATCTTAGAGGGAAGCTGTCTCAACTTTTTAGGTGTTGGTTTTATCGTTTGTCAACTAGCAATACTAACAGCAGCAGTGTTAATGACGCTGAAGATATAATAATATTTGTGTAGTTATCTGGTAAGGTGTTAACTCATTTTAATTCTAGGAGGTAGAACCTATCGTTACTTGTTTGCAGTGGAAGGAGCTGAGGCACAGGGCAGTAGTAACGCAACCGATGTCGCACTGAGATTTGAGCGGGGAGGCCGGGCTTCCAGCCCAGGCAGTTCCGCTTCCCTGTCAGTGCCCGTCCTTTGTCTTCAGTTCTTTTATTTTGAAATAATTATATTCACAAAAAGTTGCAAAGTCAATACAGACTATACTCTTCACTCTGCCTCCCTTAAAGTGAGTGTCTCGCCTGACGGATTAGATTAAGAGAAACTGGGAAATTCACAAGGATACAATACCAGACCTTATTCCAGTGTTACCAGGTTTTTCGCGAATGTTCTATTTTTGGTCCCGGATCTAACCCAGGATCCCATGTGGCATTAAGATTTCATTTCTCCCTAATCTTCTCGTATCTGTGACAATCTCTCAGACTCGCCTCTCATGATCCTGACGCTTTTGCAGAACGCTGGTCTGTTGTTCTGTAGACTGTCCACACTCCATAATGACCTGATGCTTTCTCATGACTGGGATGAGGTTACACAATTAGGTCGAGAATATCACAGAAATGTCATTGTGCCCTCTCAGAGTATCCCATCAGAAGACTCATGGGACCAAGATGTCTGATTTCTGGTGATGCTAACCTCGATCACTTGGTTTAAGCAATGTGGTGGACTGAATGGCAGACCCCAAAAAGATACAGTCACATCCTAATCCCTGGAACTGGTAAACGTGAACTTAGGTGGGAAAAAGTGCCTTTGCAGTTGTAACTAAATTAAGGATATTCCAAGGAGGAGATCATTCTTAAATATTCAGGTGGGTCCTAAATCCAATGACACGTGTTGTAATGAGACACGCAGAAGAGAGGACACAGAGGAGACAGCGATATGAAGACAAAACCAGAAATCGGATTTCTGAAACCACAAGCTAAGGAACACCTGCAGGGGATGGAAACCTGAAGAGATGAGGAATGGACTGTCCCCAAGAGCCCCCCAGAAGCCTTGCAGTCCTGCTGACCCCTGATTTCGGACTCTTGGTGTCCAAATTTGTGAGGGAATAAATTTCTGTTGTTTTTAGTGTCCCAGTTTATGGGAATTTCTTAAGGCAGCCCTAGAAAGTTTATACAAGGGTAGCCAACCAAATTCTCCGCTGTAAACTCACCATTTTCTTTTTGTAATTAATAAATATCCAGGGGGTGACACTTCGAGACTCTGCAAACATCCTGCTCCTCTCAAAGTTTCACCCATTAATTGTAGTATACATCAGTGGCTCTTGTCAGTGGTAATTATTATAGCGGTGACTATCTAATGGTGATTTTCTATTTCCCTTGTTCCTTCTACATTTATTAACTGGGATTCTACTGTGAGGAAGAACAACCTCTTCTGTCTCATTTATTTACTTAGTCGATTTAAAATACTGATTATTTACATCAGTATTTTAGAGTTGATAATAACTCTTGCCCAACTTAGTGCAAAGGATGTTTGTGAATGTCCAGCATGAGGAGAGGACAGCTTAAAAGGCAAAAAAGAGCCCTGGCTGGTGTAGCTCAGTGGATTGAGTGCTGGCCTACAAACCAAAGGGTCGCCAGTTCAATTCCAAGTCAGGGCACGTGCCTGGGTTGCGGGCCAGGACCCTAGTAGGGGGCGCGTGAGAGGCAGCCCTACAGAGATGTTTCTCTCCCTGTCTTTCTCCCTCCCTTCCCCTCTCTCTAAAAATAAATAAATAAAATCTTTTTTTTTAAAGGCAAAAAAGAAAAGAAAGGGATCTTCTCTAGTGCAGTTTTAAGATACTTCATGTGTTTTTTATCATTTATTTCCCTCCTCAGCCCCATGAATACAGAATCCACAGCCACACAGAAAATTCAGGAAAAACTAAGAATCAGAGAAGTTTAGGAATTTGCCTAAGGACAAAGAGCAACTAAGTAAGAGTCATGATCTGAACCCATATCTCACTGTCTCCAAATTCATGTTATTTCCACCAAACCAGGCTGCCATCTGAGGATCAGGGTGAGGGGACCAAGGGGGATTAGTGGAAGGGAGAGGTAGAAGGATCAGTGTGCCCTAAACTAAGCTCACCTCCCATGTTTACTGGGGGCGGGCCCAGGGCATGCGGACATCGCACTGCACGGGCACACGCCCACACAGACCATTCTTTCCTCCATGGTTGTCGGAATAGCATACAAAAGCCCCAGGTTCTTGAAAAATAAACCGTGAAATAAGAAGCTGGATGAGAGGAGGTAGAGAGTGGCTGGTGAGCGGACATTCGCTTTGACTCTTCTGTCAACCTGTCTGGCCGTCCCCACTTTGCTTCTCTGCAGTGTTTGGATCTCCCCTCTCTCTTCCCTTCTGCAGGACTAGGCACTGTGGCCCCGCCCCCCTCGCCCTCTACTGCCTCCTCTTCTCAGATGCACAGAACCTGGTGCCCCACCTCAGACCTGCCCTGTCTGCCCTGACGCCGCCCCTCTGCCCCTGCTTCCCCTATAGCTTCCTACTCACCCCAGGGCCCCTCCCACCAATGCTGCAGTCCCCTCTGCTGCTCTTTCTTGGGATCGGGTCTATCTGCCCTCTCCCTCAGCTCTTTCTCTCTCCCTGTTTATTTCTGTGTGGCTTCCTCGGTGCTTTATTTTCTCTTTCCTCTTTCCCTGCCCCTGTTTTTATTGCTAAATCCTTGTATGCCTATTCCTCCTAATTTCTCTTTATTTTTTGCACGTCTCTCATTGTCCTTGGCTGCCTTACATCTCTCAATTTCCCTTATCTCTCTACGATAGTGTCTATATGCCTGGTATAGAATCGTTGCCTAATAGGTATTGATGAATGTCTATTTTTCCTGGTTGTGTTTCTGTCTGCCTCCCTCTGATTTACATGTTGTTTTTTTTCTTTTTTTCCTTTTTTCTTACATTCTTATCCTGCATTCCATTTTGGCTGGAAAAGAACCACAGTACTTTCAGGCCCCCTTCCTGAGTTACTTCTTGCCATCTCCAGACGCTTTTGCAACCTTTTCCATCTGGGCTTGACTGTGGGCCCAGACCAATGGCGTAGGTAGGGATGGTCAACACCCATGTCCTGCTCTCAGTTCCTCCAGCTGTAAAATGAAGGTAGGGGTTGTCCATTGCTGCTTGCAATGCTCGTGTGCCCCTTCTCTGTAAAGGATTACCTATGCCCGCCATTGGCTTTGGGCTTGGCCATGTGATGTGCTTTGGCCCCCAAAGTGTAAGAGAGCCCATGTCTGAGCATTCGCTATAGGAGGCACCTGGGTTTCTGCCTGGGTTTTTGCTCATTCCCTCTGCCATGAAAACCAAGCGACTCAGACTGGGGCTCCCTTCAGCTGGAGTGCCAGGATGAGAAGGCATGCAGAGCCGAGCCACAGAGACTACAACTGGGGATGTTAATGTGTGTGAGGAATGAAATACTGTTTGGTCAGTCACTGAGATGCACAGTGATTTGTTTGTAGAATGAACAAGAGAAAGCTGACTCATCTAAAAGAGTTGGATTCTGCAAGGTCTCAGGTCAGCTCCAACTTTCCAATCATATTTTATGGTTTCATTGATTTGGGAAAATCTAGCCAAATGATTTCTTGTACATTATCTCAGTTCAGTGTTATGGTCTTAATTTTACTTCTATCTTGAAAATGACCAAATGAAAAGCTGAGGAGAGGTGAAGACTTGTCCAAATCTGTACAGTTGGTATGACACAGGGTTGGAGCTTGAAACCAGGCCTCCTGACACCAAACTCCATGCTTGTCCTACTTCCCTATGCTGTGTACCTACATGTTGTGGTAGGTGAGCACATTTCCCATAGACAGAAGCCATGGCTTATTCTCCTAATTGTCCCGTAAGCCTAGTTGGAGACCCCGCAGGCTTTTAGAGAATCCTTGTTGAGATAAGGCCAAGCTATAAGATTCTTGTGATGTGCATTTTTTCATTTTTTTTTAATTGTGACTTTAAAACTTCCACTTTCTGTTAAAAAAAGAAAGTAAATAGGTTGCATGAGTTATGACCTATTTACATGAAAATGTACTTGGGATAATTGCAATGTCAAATTTTATCATGTCTTGTCAATTGATAGAAGCTTGATGACCTCAATCTACGGAGGGGGGTCCTGAGGCTAAGAAAGGAACGTGACTTGCGTAAGGTCATGGAGCACATGAGTGGCAGGGCTGGGACACCTGAGTCCCAGGCCACAGCTCTTTGTGTAGCACTGGCTTTCTCACCACTAGATGTTTCCCTTTTACGTTAGTCACTCTTAGTCACGACGCTCCCCCCACTACTCTGCCTGCTCTCTGGTGCCTTCTCTCTGACAGGCTTCTGGAGCTGAAGTCTGTGATAGCCTGGCTTCTCCTACCTGGCTGGCCTGGGCATCCTTCAATAATGTCACTTATGAATAACACAGCAATGGCATTTACTGTTATCAGTTAAATTGTGCTTCCCCCTTCCAAAAAAAAAAAAAAAGATATATTAGATTCCTACCCCCCAGTAACTCAGAATGTAACCTTATATGTAGATGGGGTCGTTAATGAGGTTATCAAGTTATAAAGAGGTCATTAGGGTAGAGCCCAAACCCGCATAGTTGGTGTCCTTATACAGAAAGGAAAATTTGAGCAAGGAGGCAGACGTGCGCACGAAAAGAATGCCACGTGAAGACTGGGGTATGCTGCCACGAGCCAAGGAGCCAGGAGACACTGGGAGGGATGTGGAACTGCTCCTTCCCTAGCTCCTTCCCAAGGAGCATGGCTCCTCTGACACCCGATCTCAGATGTCTAGCCTCCAGAACTGGGAGACAACTGGATTTTGTTGTTGTTGGGTTTTTTAAAAGATTTTTTTTATTTCTTTTTAGAGAGAGGGGGTGGGAGGGAGAAAGACAGGGAGAGAAACATCAATGTATGGTTACCTCTCGTGTGCCCCCAACCGGGGACCTGGCCCACACACAGGCATGTGCCCTAGACTGGGAATCGAATCAGCCACCCTTTGCTTCTCAATCCAGCACTCAATCCACTGAGCCATGCCAGACAGGGCAGATTTTGTTGTTTTAAGTCATTCCGTTGGTGGTACTCTGTTGGCAGCCCTAGGAAACTAAGATAGACCTCGAGAGCAAAGTGGTAACATTTATGAAGACCTCACTATGTGTCAGGCACGAGCACATGTGCTTAGTGTGTATCATGTTAGGTGATGCCCACAGCAGCCCCCTTAGGCAGACACTCCCCCTTCACTCCATTACTGGTGAGGAAATGGGAGAAGAAGGAGGTATGTGTCTAAGATACATGGTCAGTAGTCAGTCAGTTACAGAGCCAGATGTAAACCTTGGGAGGCCTAGTCCACAGTTCTTGCACGTTAGTTACGTTCTCTGTGTCTACATTTTCTCAAAAGCAGAACAGAAGTAATAATGATATGTTGAATTAGGATTGTTGTAAGAATTAAATGAGTTAAATTTGTGTCAATTACTATAACACTACACATTATAACAGTGCTGTTAGCATGATTATTTTAAGGTTCTTCACCGTCTGGATTACTTTCTCAAAGCTTTTCTAGCTAGTTATTGTTCCTCTTGACATGTAATCCCCAAAAGTAAACAAAACATTGCAAGTCTCGTAGGACCTCTAAAACTAGTTGAACAGAAAACTAGTCTTTTAGCAGTCAGAGCTCGTATAGTTGGCTTTTTCTGAGCTTGTGGTTGATTTTTTAGAGCTTTTTTTTTTTCTTTTTTCTTTCTTTTTAGCAGATAGAATTTTCATTGTTAGGTATACTAGGCAAGTACGCCATTGCATGATTGAGTGACTAAATCAATAAACTAAGGAATGCATGATATACTGTGAATAAATAAATGCAATGGTTGGGAAAGTGATCTAAAGCCATTTTCACAAAAAGCTTTAAAAACCATTATCCCTATATCACACAGATCCTTTAAACAAAGATTGAGAATGGTAATAATAATTTCCTAGATTTATGTGACATTTTATAATCCTCAAAGTATTTTTCTATATATTATGTCATGGAATCATAGATCTTCCAAGTTGGAATCGTCATCTAATTTAACTTTTATTCCCCTCAAAGTCCTGATGAATAGGGCTTCTAGCCTTTGCTTGCATACCCACAGAAACAGGGAACTCACTACCCCCTGCCTCAGTCCACTCCACTGCTGTAGAGCTCGAACACTTTGACAGGTTCACCCATTGTCCTGCCATGAATAGGAATGTTGGTCCCTTTAGCCCCACTTCAGTGGGGCTCACCAGTATATATCTGCATCATTTTCTATGGGATGGTCCCTTTGCAAAAGAAGTATCTTCAAATGTCATAATTCTCTTCTCACACATCAAATCCAGTATTTCCTTTCATCCCCGTTCTCTCTGCATCAGGCCGTCTGTATGGTTGAAGTGGGCACTTGACTGCTCAGAGGAGCTGAAGCTGGAGCAGCGGACGAGCTGAGATGATCCTCCGCTTCCTCTTTCTCACCTGGGGTCACGGCATGACCCTTAGGATATTAACAACTGAGGTCTTAAGAAACCCAAAAGAGAACGCTGGTTCCACGCCAGTAGGCATGGATGTGGCAGGCTCCAGGGGCCGAGCCAGAGCTGGCTGCCCTGCATGGACGGGCAGGAGTTTGTGCCAAGAAAACAGAATGAAGAACATTGATCCTGACCTCCGGACTTCTCTGAGATTTGACTGAGTGATTTGGATCTTCTCACAAATGATCTCAGATCTTCACCAAAGACAGAAACAATGCAAACTGGGACAGAGGGAGAGTCCTGGTCTCATGAGTGGCCATTAGGACGTGAGTTTGGAATCCCGGGAATAGCCTCCTCCTCGAACTGCCCTCTTGCTAGCCTTGTCGCCTTAGTCAAGTCAGTTAAACTCACGGAGTCTCAGATTTCTCATCTGTGAAACGGGGAGACAGAGTCGAGTCAAGGCCATTCTATATAGCTGCTTGGGGAGGAGGGAGAGGAGCAAACACTATTTTCGTTCTTGCTGAATTGTCTGTGGTCAGGACAGCAAGGACAGAGCCTGAGCCACAGAGAGACCTATTCTCCGGGCTAAGCCCCGCATGTCGGAACCTATATTTAGACCTCTGTTTATCCCTCCATGAGACGAAGGGATGTAATATAATATAATATAATATAATATCCAGCATGTCTGGATCATAAAAGTGTCTCTAATATGAAAGTGAATGCTCTTATGGCCAAAGTCCTGTGACCAGAGTACCCGGCGTACCCATACAATAAGTGTTAGCATAACCCTCATGTATAGGTGATAAAAGCGAGGCACAGCGGGTAAAACTTTGCCCAGAGAACTCAAAGTGTGAACTAAGTGGCAGATCTCGCATCCGGGCACGTGAGCCCTGGGGCCTACGCTTGCCATGTCCGCGTCACCCGAACTCCAGGCCAAGGGCAGAGCCCTCTGAGGTGTGACCCACCCATGGGAGGCTGGGCAGGGATGCCTTGGAGTTCAGCGTTTCCTGGGCATGACTCTGTCCACTGAGGATAGGATAAGGGCAGGAAGATCCAGATTTTGGAGCCTTGGAGGAGGAAAAGAACTGGTGGAACCACAAGGTGGTAGCCTTGGGCCACTTTCACGCATGGGCAGAGGGGTTCTGGACTGTGCCATCCTCCACGTGACGTGCTCTGCCAGCCACATCCTCAAAGTCAGAGACCTTCAGAGACATCTAGGCCTCAGTGGGCTCTTCTTTCCCAGCTGCTCTCACTGGGCCGAAGAGAGAGTGAGGAACACCTAGAGCCCTTGCAGACAGTCTGATGTGGGGGGACTAGCACTGGGCTTGGAGACAGAGACATCCCATCTGGATCATTTGTAACGGGGGTCGTACTATCTAGGTTACTGGGTGACAGCAAGAAGGTGTGTAAGTAAATGCTATGCCAGAACACGCAAAAAAATGCTTAATAAATATTAGTCTAAACTGAGTCTTTCTCTCAAATGTTAAAAGAAGAGCAGTCACGTCCCCTCAGTCCTTCTTAATATTAGGTGGTGCCCAGCTCAGTGAGGAACTCGGCAAGGCCCCCAAGATCGTACTTACAAACTGGCACCCCGAAGCTGGCATGCAGGCACCCGCTTGGCCTGACATGTGGTTGCGTCTCAGCAAATATATAAATGGGAAAAGTCTATCACACTCATTCCGCGAATAACACAAAGGCCTTGATTTGTTCCTCCACGTGATGAGCACGCGTCAGGTCCAAAATTAACACTGCTGTCTAGCTGGGGTTTGTGTGTGTTTTTCCAAAAACAGAAAACCTCCAAGTTCTTACTCAGCCCTTGTTAGAGTGCCTAATGCACAGTGTTAGCCGAAGAAGAACAAGGAGAACAAAGACCAAAAGCAAAGATCTGTTCCATGGTAGACTCTCCCAAAAACCTGCTGACTGCCAAACAGAAGAAACACATGAAGAGGTACGTGGTAGCCTGACCTGGTTTTGTGCCCTTATGCCAATCACCTCATCTCCTGGAGTCACGCCTTTGTCACACAGAGATTGGGGGTCTTATTTCCTACCCTCCTGCACCTGGCAGAGCTGTGCAAAAGGAGAAAAGAATGTAAGAGAGGCTTGAGGATTGAAAAGCACTAGGGGGGCTTCTAGAGCTATTATCCAATCTCTTCTCCAGCCAGTCAGACCCTGCACATTCTGCACACTGAATTTGTCTTTTTCCATCTACCTTGCAAAGTCATTAATTATAGCTTTTTAAAGAAACCATGCACAAAGGAGCCGACTTATAACTTTAGACCACCGTTTACGTGATTTTGCCCTAGAAACCCTCATTGAGGAGGATACAAATTCAAGAAAGTTCCAGGTTATGGAACCAACAGCGGTGGAAGGCCAGGTCACTTCTCTGTGCCCATAACTTCCCCTCGAGGATGGAGGTGACGTGCCTGACTGCACGCATTCTTGGTCAGAACACATCGAGTTAATGTCCACAGGTGTGCCCAGCACAGTGCTTGACCGGTGGCAGACAGGCATCAAAATCTCACAGTGAGAGAAAGAGTGTAGAAGACGTCACTCAGTCTTTGCAGACAGACACACTGGGGTTTGAAGAGCACATCCCTCTCTTACTAGCTGCGTGGCCTTGGATGAGTTTCTCTGCCCACTTTCTAGTATTCACAGCTATAAAGCAAGAGCAATGAGGGGCTTCTGTGTGCAATTGCACCAGCTATGCCCAGCCCAGCTCCAGGGGCCACCATGTAGTGTCTATGCTGCAGGGCGTGTCGTGAGGGTTAAAGCACCTGGCTCATCCAGGGCACTTCGGAAAGCACAGCCCCATTCCGCTCTTGTTCCAATTTTGTTTGTTCAGCCATTCTTGGAAAGGCCAGCTGTATTTTGGAGTACTGAACCTCAGCCCTCAGCAAAGCAGGCCAAGCACATGACAGATGTTAAACAGCTATTCCCAGAGATGTCAGCCAAAAGGCCAAGGAGTTGGAGACCCTTTATTTTCTTCTCTGAAGCACAATTAGTTTGTCACAGCTGACAGATGACGGATGGGTACGCATCAGTCCAAGTGACATCACGGAATCCATCTGACCTTCTCTTTATCATGCTTACCTCTCGCACTCGACCAGCTCTTTCCTGCTCTCTGCTGACCATTCCCTGCCTCCCGCTCCGTCCTCTCTCCACCGCCCCCTGGCCCGCCCCCTGGGGCCCCCACCTCGTTCCCACTCACTCACCATCACAGAAATGTGGAGAATGTGCATCTGCTCCTCGACAATCTCCGAGGGCTCCTGGAGGGTGGGGGCAGTGGCCCGGGCCAGCTGCCCAGAGCTGCTCATGGAGACGTGGAAGTACAAGGTGCCGTTCTCCAGCCACTGCTGTCTCCAGTGCACCAGCGAGATGTCCGCCGCCGTGCCCGACATCTCTGCAAGACAAGACCCAAGAGGCTGGGTGAGCTGCGTGCCTGGCCTCGGTGCTCTAGGGAGGAAAGAAGCCACACCTACCCTGGAGCTCAGAAGGTCCTTACTTTGTACCAGGATACCTGTCCTCACATCAAATCTATAAGCCAGAGATCATCACTTCCATTTATAGATGGGTCACCTGTGGCCAAGATTCACCCCAAGCCACAGAGGGGCAAAGGCAGGATTTGAACTTGGGTCTGTCTGGTGCCCTTTTTCACAGCACCATGCATGATAAGGCAATTCCTTCTATGCCAACAACGAAATTAAACCCAGCAAGAGGGTGAAAGTGCTCACAGACTTCTGAGGCCATAGAACACGAAGATGAAAGAAGGACGCTGTTAAGAGCATGGCTTCCCCCGCGGCGGAGTTGGAAGTACGGCAGAACAGAGCCTCAGAGCTGGAGAGGCCCAAGGGCACCGGCCAGGCCAAGGGGCTCAGGGTCATCCTGCGTGCGAAAGGCGCTGGGCAAGGAGGTGGCGCTGGGCCTGGTTCATCTCCTTCAAGTAGACCAGCTCCACTTTTTGGTAGCGTCTGTACTGCACTCCCAAGCACGGGTGTGTTGGCACAACAGTTTCCATGGCTTAAAAACACTCGGAAAGCCACTGCCGGACCCCTGTGCTCTCATATGTAACCAAAGGAAAGTTAGGACGATCTAGTAAATTGGAAAGTCGCCTGACTTGAAGTTCCCTCTATGCCGCTTTTCCCTGTGAACATACGTTTAAGATATATATATATATATATATATAATTTTAATAGTACTTCCATTCAGTATAATCATACCTACACACCTTCTTGTTAAGTAGAAGGCCAATGGCATAAAGTACCAAAAGTGTCCTTGCACTGGGATCATACAATCTTTTCACAGTTCTGTCTGCTAAAGGGATGTGTCCCTGGAAATGTCCTAGAAGGCAAGGCCTATCAGTGAGGCTCATGAAGAAAAGGGAAGGGCAGTGGTATTCTTGGAGCATAATCAGTTTTTCACTCAAGTGAGAGTCACTATAGGAGACATAGGCCACCCATCAGTAGACGAGTAGCCTTAATTGTGTCTGGGGCTTGGAATGTTGAACCTTCTTCCCAAGACATGAATCTGACCTAGAGACAGTATTTCTACAGTTCCCCGAAGGCTTTATACACACACCCATGTGTGCTTGCACACACATACACACACACACACACACACGAGGAGGACTGATGGGGAGGCTGAGTCAGAACTTCTCGTCCAGTCAGCTCTCCCCATGCCCCACCGCAGCCCCCATTATATCTTATGGCGCTGAATGCGAAAAAGTTGCTTAAAGGCATGAGATGATGTTTGTGCACGAAATTCTATTGTGTTATCCTTATATCATCCTTTTCCAATAGACTAACTCCTTGCTTGAGGTTCGCAAAAGTCCTTAGAGGAAGAGCATCTGGCACTTAATAGGTGCTATAAAAAGTGAGCTATTAATATTTATCGTCATTATTATTCGCAGGGATAGGATCTAATTTACCCTTCAGCGTCCCTGAAAAAAACCTTGGGATACCCTTGACTGCTTGCTTTCTTCCCCACTCCTCACCCAGTCCGTCAGGAAATCCTTCAAAAGCCATCCAGAATTCACCCCTCTCACCTCCCCTGCTGCAACCACCCGGGCCCAGGCCCCAGCCTCTCTCGGCTTAATGCGAGGGCTTCTTAACTTGACTCTCTCTCCCACCCTCACCTCCCCTGTCTGTTCCCAGCCGGAAGCCAGAGGAGCCCTGCCACGGCATCAGTAAGCACATGCCACCCCTCTGCTCACGGCTCGTAATGGCCTCCCAACTCGTTCTAAGCGAAACACAGAGTGACCGGAATACAGTTAAGTTCGTAGTCCAAGTGCAAACTTGCTTGGGTTTCCCTTGCTGCACCGAGAGTTAAGCAGGACGGAGATAATCACAAGCATTTGTCAGCTCCTAGAACGTAGGCCCTAAGGGACCCCAAGAGCTCACTGTGCGGCCCCAGGATAGGAGATGGGTGAGGTGTGCCATCTGTGAAGCACTCTCATGCCAGCACCTTCCGTCCTCCCACCTAGCCTCAGCACCTGAGGCCTGGGCCGTGGCTTCCCTGGCAGCCAGCCAGCTGGGCCAAAGCAAGGTGGAAACTTTATGGTATCAATAAATGGCCTCGCTCCGTAGCTCACTCATTGTTTTCTCTCAGTGCATAAAAGCCCAGAGTCAGAGGCCAGGGAACCCAAGGCTGAGAGCTGCTTCTGGAAATAGCTCTCTCTCATTCGGCAGCTCAGGAAAGAAGATCTGTGTGCCACTGGGCGGGTGGGCACTTACTGTGCTATGAGGCTCTGGGATGTCGCCAGCAGAAAGCCCCGGGGCAGTCTGCATCTGGTTGACACATCCTGGTATAGACGGGGGCAGAGTAAGTGAAGGAATACTTGCTGAAGCCTGCCTCCCTTCCTCCCCGACTTCCCCCCAGCTGGTGCATGAAATCCCACCACTAAAGATCTTCACCCTCCCCATGTTCAGAAGAGAATACAGAGGGACACAGAGGGTTAACGACTTGCTTAAGGTCACCCCTGAATTTGTACAGAGCTGGATTTCCAGTCTGCAATTTCTATGATGCCAGTGGCTCTTACAGCGTCTCCTTTTCTTTGACTAAATTAGCCTAGGAACCAAAACTAGATTGAGCTCTTTGTTTGCTACGGTGATGACTGCACAGTCAGCAGACAGTAAACATTAAATGATAATAACAGTGTGTGAAACACAGTAAATATTGAATCACAGAGAACAGTTCTGGACTTACTCGATTACAAAGGAAAGAAACTGTTGTTGGGGTGGGGAGGAAGGGCATGAGACCTCAGAGAGAAACTTGCCTTGGCAGAAACAGAAGGCCTTGGTCATTCTTTCATTGGTATGTTTGTTTTTTTAATTCACTCAACACACTTTATTAAGGACCTTCTCAACTGCAGTCAGCTTAGTAGCTCAGAATATGAAGTCAAATGAGACACAGCCTTGCTTTCAGGAAGCTCAGAGTCCTTCCGCAGAATAAATTCTACTCCCACCCTGGCCACTGTCCCCACGTGTGCACGCTCTCCATTTAATGTGGCCCAGGACACGGTGAATTATTCTGAGCCACCTAGTACTATTATCGTCCCCTCATCACGTGCCCCAGCCCTGCAGGACTTACAACTGTCCCTCCAGCCGGCCAGGCTGCCTCCTGTCTCAGGGCATGGGTACGTTCTGTCCGGTCTAACCGGAACTCTCCACCCAGAGTTGCTGGCTGGCTTCTTCTCGGCCTTTGTCTCTCAGTCCAGAGAAGACCTGCTCAGACAGGCCACCCCACTCTTGCGGAAGCACCACACACACAGCCGCTCTCTGTCACGCCCATCTTACAGAAACTTTCGGCAGCGCCTGTCACTATGAGAAATTTACCGTGTGCATATTCTTTCTTTTTTCCCCTTTTCTTATTATTCTTGTATATTCTATTACAGTTGTCCCAGTTTTTTCCCTTTTGTCCCCCTCTGCCCAACCCACCCCCCGCTCCCACCGTCAATCCCCACGCCGTTGTCCACGTCCGTGGGTCATTCATACATGTTGACTAGCCCCTTCCCCTTCTTTCCACCGTTCCCCATCTCCCCCCTCCCTTCTGGCAGTTGTCAGTCTGTTCCATGTTTTCCTGTCTCTGGTTCTGTTTTGCTCGTTAGTTTATTTTGTTCATTAGATTCTCTTATAAGTGAGATCATATGGTATTTGTTTTTCGCTGACTGGCTTATTTCACTTAGCATAATATTCTCCAGTTCCATCCATGTGGTTGCAAAAGGTAGGCATTCCTTCTCTCTTTCTGCTGCATAGTATTCCATTGTGTAAATGTACCACAGTTTTTTTAATCCATTCATCTACTGATGGACACTTAGGCTGCTTCCAGCACTTGGCTATTGTAAATAGCACTGCTACGAACATGGGCGTGCATAAGTTCTTTTAAATTGGTGTTTCGGACTTCTTAGGGTAGCATATATATTTTCCTGAGCGTGTGCTCAATGCCTGTCTTTCCAGGAAAACAGGGACCCGGCATGTATCACTGCTTGCCATATCAAGTACTTCAGCGGCTCTTGACACATAGTAAGAGCTCAGTAGATAGTTACTGAATTGCTGATGAATACACACACACACACACACACACACACACGTACTTACATGTATCCATGATAAGATGAGGTAGATAGTATTAAGCTTCATTAGAGAATTAAAGAAAGAGTAAGTAAAGATTCATTGGGAACTCCAAGGTGGGACAGGGCTCTCTAGCTTGGAGACCAAGAATTACGCCAAAACCATGGTGATGAGTGTTGCAGAGGACAGGTATATTGCTGGCCCTCAGCGGGAAGGCGGAGGCGCAGACGGGCTGAGCAGTTGGGTATCTCAGGGCAATGGAGCCACATGTTTAAGTAGGAGTGCAGCAAAATGTCAGGTTGAAAATGCAGTTCAGACACAGAGTTAAGGGCTTTAGGATGCTTGGTAATAGAGTTTATTTGATTCTGTATGCTGTTGGGAACCAGCAGAGTACACTTGATCAGAGAGCCAGTCCTTTGTCCATTAAAAACAGGTCAAAGAAATAGTGGCATAACCAAAGCCAGCTCTTGAAAGTCCCTGCTGATTGATTTTCCAATTGCATTTTCCCTTTCCTCTTCCCCTAGTCCTTCCTTATAAACATTTCATTGAATTCTTCAAGTCATATTACAATCAAACTTAAAGCAAAAGGGGGACTAAACACATTTGGTCGGGAACCAAGACGATTCCCATAAAGGCAGATTATGCTGACATGATGAATATAAAATGAAACAGCAGATATTAAAGTGGGAGAATTGGTGCACCATGCCTTCCGGCTGTAGGCTGATTGCAGTGTCTCCTTCCCTCCCACCACGAAGAGCTTGATTTGATATTAGAATCATAAAGAAACGCAGAGATTGTCTTTTCACCTTTTACTGTTCTCCCCCCATGGGCCGCAACTCGTGAAATATTCAACAGGCTCAAATCCCCTCAACCACTCTGCTAAAGCCAAGCTAGAGGATCAGCCTTCCTCAGTGATGCTGGGTAGGCCACCATCCTGCCTCAGCAGCTACGCATGCCTTTCTGCCTCTTGGAAAAGAAATAAAAAATCCCAAAGGCATGTTGTGCTTTTAATTGGCTTGTTCTTCCTAATCTATGGCACTCATTGTATTTTTATTTAATTCCTGAAGGTCATTATGAAAATAAGCAGCTCTCCTGATCACCAGCCATCTTGGTAACATCTCCCCAGTGGCTAACTAACCCGCCTTCTGACTCCACAGCGCCAGCTGACCCTCTTTCCCATTATTTGCGGGAGGCCAGAGAGCACTTCTGATGAGTTTGCAGATAGTCTTTGCCTGGCTGCGCGGAGCAGACATTATGTGAGATGAACTCACCGACTAGGTAGAAAGAGTTGGGACAGCAAGAGAGAGTGACATTGACTTCAACCACCCTTGCCGTGAGCTGTTCCGGCATTCATGGGTGGTCATCTCCATGCAGCAAGTCCCGCTGCCGGGGGCTCGAGAAATATATCTGAAACACATGCCCTCACTTTCATCTCTGCAATGGTTACCTTAATGCAAAGCTTTGGCATCTCTCATGGACTGCTTCAAATGGTTCTGTGGCAGTTAGGGTCACACCCAAAAATGCAAGACACACTCAGGAAGGTCACTGGAAAGTGTTTAAGAGGGGACCATTATGAAGGTTTTGGAAGTATATTAGTCAGGGTTCTCCAGAGAAACAGAATCAGTAGGACATATATAGATATACAGAAAGAGATTTACTATGAGCGAGTGACTCACGTGCCTATCGAAGCTAAGAAGCCCCACAATCTGCCATCTTCACTCTGGAGACCCAGGAAAGCCAGTAATACGGCTCTAGTCCAAACCCAAAGGTCTAAGAACCAGGGGGCACACTGTGTAAGTCCCGGGCTGAGGCGGAGTCCAGCGGTCCCAAAAGAGCAGTGCTGACACCCGTGGGCAGGGGGAAATGGACGCCGTGGCTGAAGCAGAGAACAGACTTGCCCTTCCTCCACCTTTTGTCTCTCTTCTGGCCCTCATGAACCAAGGGATGCCCACCTACGTCAATGAAGTTCTTTCTATTTTACTCGGTTTCCTGAATCAAATGCTAATCCCTTCTGGAAACACCCTCATAGACATGTGCAGAAATCATGTTCTACCAGGTCCTTGAACATCCTGTGGCCCAGTAAAGTTGACATGCAAATTAAACAGCACAGGCAGGGGTCAGGCAGACCAACGATGAAGCGCCTCAAGACTGGCCACAGAAGGGAGCTGTCGCCACCCTGGACCTGAAGAGGCAAAAGGAGGAGAAGGGATTTATAAAACTCTGGAAGAGCTACAGCTGTAGGAGGGGCATGGCCCCCACACAGGTAGTGGGATAATAAATGCTCCGACCTCGTCCCTCCTCTGCCTGCTCATCTCTTACAGGTCGCCCGCACAGGTCAACCCCAACCAAACAGCCAAGCGGGAAGTAAATCATACAGGTCAGCTTTCCAGGGCACAGAGCAGGGAGGGAAGAGTCGAGGAGTGGATCTCGAGGGGCAAATGGAAACTCCCCAGAAGACCCCAACTGGTATCGCTGCCTCCGGGCTTCCTTCCTTCCAACAGTCCTTCAAATGGACTACCAGGATTAAATTTTTAACTTGTAAATCTGGCCATGTCACATCTTTGCTCAAAACATTTCAAGGGCCCCTGACGGTCCTCAGAATAAACCTAATTTCATAAGCCTGACCCCTGTATTTTCCCCCCACTTCACCCCTTTTTATTCCTTTCCTTGTACTTTTATGTTTAATCTGATCAAATATTTATGTAATCTCCCACACATACTATGCCGTTTCCTAATTCAATGTCACTGAACATTTTTTTTCAGAGTCTGGAATAACAAGCCCCACTAAACCCCATTCCCTGCTCTGGAAGATTTCCCTGACCCCAGTATGAGCTAGGTGTTGCTTTACATTTCCATGAAGAGAAAACATTGCATGTTGTGTAAGAGCACAGACTCTGGAGACCCACTGCATGAATTAAAATCCCAACTTCCGTGTGTTCAAGCTGTGTGTCTTTGAACAAGCTCTTTAGCTCCTCTGTGCCTTCGTTTCCCCATCTGTCAAATGAGGTTAATAATAACAGAACCTAGCCCATAGGGTTGTGAGAATTAAAGGAGATGATACAAACAATTTAGCTTTCAGCATTAATCTTGATCCTTAATAACATTCATCTGTTCCGCTTGTTACCTATTATTCATATACACTGTCATAGCAACCATTTTACCAATGCCTTGGTCTTGGTATTTATCTACGCTAAAACAGTCTGTTTATACAGTGTCCTCTCTCTAGACTTTGGTGCAGCGACACATCAGAGCCATCTATGTAGCTTAGTGCCTGACACAGTGGCCAAATACAGAGTAGAGGGTCCATAAATGTTTGGTGAGCTGGAGTGAGCTGTCTGCATATTTGAATTCACATGGGCATCCCCAGTGAACAGAGAGAAGAGATGGCAACTCAGGATGTCAGTGATGGCTTGATTCCCACAGAACAACTCTACAGAAATTTACTTAGCATCTGACTCAAATTCAGGCGCCCTGGAGAATGTCAATGAAGAAGACGACAGAACTTTAACTTTCGATGAGCCTGCCTTCTCATGAAGAGAGAGAGAATATTTATATAGAAAAAGAGATGATTATCTGATTCTACTTAGACATAAGCAGGTGTATATACAACTGGAAAGAAATATACTGGAACATCAAGAATGATACTCTTTAAATGGTGGGATCAGAGGTGATTTTAATCACGGTCTGATTCATTGTTTTCTACATTTTCTACATAGAATATATATTATCTCCATCGCTGACACAAATACATGCTCATTTTAAAGATTCATTTAGTCATCCATCCTATTCTGAGATCTGGCATTGAGGGACTCTGTCCTCAAGGGGTCAGTCCAAGGGAGGGAGAAAAAGCACGATATAAATATGTATAAATCAAAGTAGGGAGCTTAGAGAGGAGATGACTTCTCAACAGATCTACTAAGCTTTCCTGGAGGAGTCTTAAAGGATGGGCAAGATTTCAACAAATAATCACGCAACACAGGGTATTTCAGATGGAGGGGTAGCACAAAGGCAAGAGGGCAGGAGGGCTGCAAATGTGCAAAGGGGTGCAGTGGGAGGAGGCCATTAGAAAATCCAGAGGTGCATCGCTACAGAGGAAACAGACAGAGACTGCTACAGCAAGTCTGTGCAGAGGAAAGTAAAAAGGATTCTACCACTTCTTACCTTGGACTGTCTCCTAGCATAAGAAAAAGTGCCAGGTCCCACTTGTGACTTGTTCATGCCATCAGAGGAAGCCCTAGTTCAGAGGCTATTGAAGCTCTTTACATGCCATAAATTAAAATAACAAGGTGGATGGGTGGGTGGGTGGGTGGATGGATGGATGGCCTGATGAACGGATGGGTGGGTGAACAGACGGATGGATGGATATATCCCAGTCTTTCTGACGTAATCGATAAGCATACATCTTGGGTTAGTGGAAAGAACACTGAATTTGGAGTTAGAAGCTTAGATTTGTGTGGCGTTTCCACACCAACTAGCTGGTTTACCTGAGGACAAATCACAAATCATCTATGATTTTCTTTCTTTTTATATGAAATGCTTTGGGGGAGTGTCAATGATCTGTCCTATTTACATCACATCTAACTTTGAATTAAGAGAAAATAGGCCATACGTAGCAATATGCTTGGAACTGTGCAAAGTACCACAGCTACCCTGAAAGCAAATGCAGTCATTATCCTCATCATTCAACGATATATCTCCCATAAATATTTATCTGCTGTCTAAAATGTGCCAGGCACAGTGTAGGTCTTGTGAATAGATCGGAGGAAAAGGTCAATTTGCTGGCTGCCCTCACAGACCTCCCATTCTAGCCTGGATTTTCCTCGGTTCCCTCTAAGCAGCCACAGCATTTCCCCTTGCTTCAATGTCTTCATTTATTCATCCATTTAATCATTATTAATTCATTCATGGCAGACTGTGTCTGTCTGGGTAATTGCCATCCTCAGTGCTTAGCATGCAGTAGGCGCTCAAATATTTGTTGAATAAATGCATCACTCAATGCACATTTTATGAGTTCCCTGTCCTCAAGAAAATATCAATCTAGGAGAGCAAAAAAAAAGGAAAAATCAACGAAGGAGACAATCGTGTGGTACTGGCCAAGAAAGAGGGCGAGAGGGGAGTTATAGGAACATGCGTGAGGGGTGAGGTAAGACTCCTCCTTTATCAGGGGTTTGGATGAGGCAAGCGGGCATAGTTTACAATCTGGATGCTTCATAAACCTAAGAGATCCTGATGCCAGGCCAGATGAAATGCCCACGAGGATGGCACCACGGGGGTGCTGGGTTTGGGAGGTTGCCTGGGGTGGGGAGTGGAAAGTACAGAGATAGTGGGGGCTGTGACACAGCCAGGCCCTGCAGCAGCACAGGAGAAGAATGTCCCAGGAGCACCTCAGACCCCCTCCATCCCTGCCCCATCTGTCAGTTCTTATCTCTGCCTTTGCCTCCAATCTGCCCATTCCCACCTCCTTTGGGAACTGCATCTTTTACACAGAGCTGTTTTCCCCAGCCATTCGGTGGAGATAAATAATACAGTTATACCCGATTAAATAAGGGAGGGGAACAGAAGAATTAAGAGATATTGGCAAGGGAGAAAAGCATATCATTTTAGATTAGATTTGAAAATAGATGGAGGGTTGACGGAATTGATTCTCATTACTCCTAGTTATTCTCTCCTGAGCCATTTCCCCTCGCTTCTCGCTGCATTTTCTGCCTGGTCTTTCTTTGCCATTTAGCGTCACTCTGTGTCCTTGGCTTCTCTGTGTGCTAGCTGTTTCTTTTCTTTTCCCCTCATCCTCCTCCTCCTTTCTTCTTCCTCTTCTCTTCCTTCTTCCTCGTCCCCTTTGCCTTTGCCTTCTCCTCCGTCACCTTCTCCTTTTAAAATCCATCTGGTCAATGACTTTTGCTCCTTCTTCCCCCTCCCCTACTGCACAACAGTTTGCAGACAAGCACTAACTTTCACCAATACTTACATATGTGCCAGGCACTAGGCTAGGGGGCTTTCATTCATTGTCTTAGGTGGCCTTCATGGAAACCCCACATGAATAGGACTGATAGTAGAATAACCTTTTTTTTTTTTCCGGCGGAGGTATCTGAGGCTTCAACAGGTGACTGGACTTCCCTGAGGTCTTCCATCTAGTAAGTGGGAGCATGAATTCAAGCTCTGGTTTCCTGACTCCAAATTCCACGTTGTCCCTGTTATCCTGACTGGGCTGAGAAAAGGAGTTTCCCGGTTTAAGTAGAAAGGTTGAGGGATCCAGTCCCCACTGGGGGGATGTGATAAAGTACCAAGACGGGCATCCTCCCGGTCAGTCAGATGCTCTTCATCCTTCATTACCGTAAAGTCATCGCTAGGTTTAAGTGTTGCTCCCTCTGTTTGTAAGATGCGAACTTCTCCCGGGAGAGAGAGGTATGAAGCATTCTGTTTTATGGGAAATGTATTTTTAAGAGCACTTTGCTCCCTCCTGCGTTTCACTGGGTGGCCTTTAGCAAGCTGATCTTACCTCTCTGAGGCTCACTTGCCTCCGATGGAAAATGGGAATTGTAAAAGCAACCTCTTAGGATGGCTGTGAGTATTAAGGGAGAGAACATGCTCGAAGGAGCCTGGCACAGGGTTTAGCATTCGCTTATTCCCTGTCAGCTGCCTGTCTGCTCTTCGCTTTTTCTACCTCGCCCCTGTCAAGGCAAGAAGAATCAGGTTGTTTTGAGAGTAATGGGAAATGACACAATATCCAGCATAGAGAAAAAGGTGGCAGAGGTCACTGACGTGAAAGTTCACAATTCAGTTGGAAAAAAGTTTCTTAGCCCTTTCCACCTGGTCCCCAGTGTCCTCCACCCTTTTGAAATCATCCCTATTGTCTATGGCCTGGAATCATGGAAAATCACAACAGAAAGAAAGCATGAAGGGATGGAGATCAGCGATCTAACCTACCATTTTACTCATCAGGAAAATGAAGTCCTGAGAGGGGTGACAGCTTCCCCTAAGTCACACAGCCTCATAATTCAGTGCCCTTCAAAAATGACAAGGGGGTCAGAGACAAGGACTTACAAGGGGGCCGGGACAGAAGTGAGAGATGGATCCTCTCAGACTCCTAGAAGTGACTGAGCAGCATGGGGCAGGGGAGGGGAGGGTGTAGAGTTCCCTCCTAACTCCAGGCTCCCTCAGCCTCCCTTGAAGATGCTATTAAGATGGTTCTACAGGTCCCTGTTGCTAGGTCTGACTTGTTAATCCTCAACACCCTCACCTCAACCCAGAGGGTTCCATACCTGAGTGCCACACACTTGGATTAGGACCTGACAGGTAATAAAATGTGATGAATCAGGGGAGCATGGCATCGTGCAGTGCTGTGCCGCGTGGGAGGGAAGAAATTACCCCGGAAAAAACCAGCCGCTGAACAGAGCCTAACAGAGTGAACGTACCTGCCTTGGACTCCACCAGCTATTTGCGACAAGGTGGGACAGGATAGACTTGGAAGAACACTTTGACATGATGAACTCATCATGACGCTAGACACTGGACTGAACCCACTGCCTCCATACTCCAATCCACAGTTCGCTGGCCCCAAGCAGCACGCCAGCCTCTGAGTCTTTGTTCACGCCGGACCTCCTGCCTAGATGCCCTAATCTCTTCTTCTGTCCACAGAGACATTGCCCCCCTCCCCAAACCCAGCTCAAGAGACCTCTCTGAAGACTTCTGCCCAAAATGCCCCGCTCCCTGCTCCGAGGTCTGAGCTCTGAACTCCTCTGGCAGGTATCTACTCCCTTCCCTGGCTCACTACTAGCACCGGTCCTTGATTTAACAGGTGCTTGACAAATATGAGCTGATACAAGATTAAAAATAGAAGCCCAAGAGGGTGAGACTCCCTATTCCAATTTCTCAGAGGGGATTACTGAGGCACAGTGGCTAGAAAAGACATTTAGAGAGACTGAGACCCAGCTGTGGGCGGAGCCAGGTGACGGTCTCCCAGCCTAAGAAAAATGTGGGTCCACTCGCCTCTGCCCATCCCCTCTTCCTACTTTATAGCTCCTTGCAGCATCTATCAAAATAGCAGCAGCCTGGATGAAATGGCATTTGCTACGGTCAAACCATGACAAGAAACATCCCGTGGCCTGCCTGTGTCTCCTGTTGTGTCGTTCCCTCCCTGGCCCCCGCCTTTAGGAGCGGAACTCCACGCTCTTGTTCACGCTGTTGTCTCCACCTGGTCCGATCTTCTCACTCTTTTTGGTCTGCCTAAGTCTTAATCTTCAGAACTCGGCTGTAAGTAACCCATCTTGACAGCCACCAATTCTTCTCCTTGCATCTACACCAGGATAGGGGACATTGCAGATCCCCCATTAAGAGGACAGTCTATATCTTCTCCCCTTGAATCCACGCTGGCCGCATGACTCTCTTTGTCAAAGGGACAATGCCAAAAACGATATGAGTAGACACTTGCAAAGTGTTCGTGTAGCAGCCCTTACACTCTCTGGCTTCTCTTAAGAACGCTGCTGGATGATGAGAGAAACATGGCCCGTTTGCCCATGTCGCCCCGGACAAGCCCGATGCTAACCAGCAGACATGTGAGGCAAGACACCTACACCACCCAGCTCCGAGCAAAGCTGCCAGCTGACCACAGACCCATGAGCAAGCTGGGTGGAGATCCACCAAGACCAGCAGGACTGCCCCACAAAGCTCAGCCTGAACTACCAGCCCACGTAATTATGACCTAAAAAACTGTTTTAAGCCACAAAGTGTTGGGGGCGGGGGGCTGTGTTTGTTATGCAGCAAAGCTAACTCAACGGGCAATGCAGAGGTCTCCTCTGTGAAGCCTGCCTTCCCCCAGGGCTGGGTGGGTGCCCCTGCCCAGGGCCGCCTTCCACAGCATTGTAATCGCCCCTTTAATTATTTCACACCCCACCTACCACCTGCTCCCCAAGTCTCCCAGCTTCTTAACACTAAAGGTTCAGTCTCCCTTGCTGCGTCACCCAACTCAAGAGTAGCTGCTCAATAAACAGTACAGAATAGGAATAAACGAACACTGAAAATTTCCCCGAGGTGGGATGCTACCAGCGTTCCATCAGTGCCTCCTCTCGCTCATCAAAATCTCTGTGGCCCTGATTTGAGAGAGTGAGTAGGTACCGATTGGCTCCAACTGCACAGTTTTGGGAGCACAGTCAGCCCATATATTCCTTAAACAAGCTCTACGCCTGTTCCACGCCTGTTCATAGCCGCCTGGATGGTAACACAGCATCTCCTCCATTCCCATTACTTGTAATGCAGCCCCGGAGCACAGAGGCCCAGACCATTGGTGGAATGATGGTGGGACCCTTTTGGCTAGCAACTCCACACCATTTAGTCCAGTTTAGATCTGACACAGACCAATGAGAGGATGCCGGGCTGGGGGTGGGAGGAGGAAAGGACGCTCTTGATTTTCTGACAGCATCAGAGGAAGGTGAGAAAAAGGCTCAGGTGCCTAATGTCCCTCCTGACCAGGACAGTGATTGATAGAGCCAGGCACGAGGACTCCTGTCACCACTCCCTGGGCGCCTTTTTAAGTGATTCAGATGCCAGACTCCTCTCCTCAGTGAGATGATGGAATGTTGTTCCCACACTGCCAGGTTAGCAGCAGACCGGAAAGTCGAACTCCACTGTGGTCGCAGCTCTGTGACCTCAGGTGAGGAGTTTGTACCCTGCACCTGAGTCTTCTCCTCTGCTGAATGGGAGGATGGGTCCCTTGCCTGATTCTTTCGCTAGGTCTTGGAAGAAGTAATGGGAGAGACTTGTGAGTAGATACGTTGAATAAAACATTCCCTGTGCCAAGGTTATAATTATAATTTTAATACTAATCAACCTGATAGAAGATGTTTGGAAAACTGAAACCAAGTGACTCAATGAGAAAGGCTACCACCCCACCCCCCAGCACTCTAACGCTCCAGCACTCTAACAGAGTAGAGGGTCAGGCTCAGTCCCTGAAACCAGCCGCCGGGGTTCTCACCTCTGACACTCAAGGTCTTGGTTGAGTAACCTTGCAGAAGTCACAGAGCTTCTCAAGGTTTCCTTTCCCTCATATAAACTGGACAGAATAACGTCATAATGATCAGTGGCGTGTGAATGCCAAGAAGGCAGAGACTACACTGCCCTATTCATCCCTTGGTCCCAGTGCCTAGAACAACACCTAAAATCGTGTAGCCACTTTATCTGAAATAACGGAATGACACTTATTAAGCAGTACAGTGTGCAAGGCTCTGCGCCCAGCTGTTTGCACATATTATGTCATTTCATCCTACCAGCATCCTCATTGCTGATGGATAGTAAGTCCACGTGTACACGGTGTTGAGATGAAGTGTCAGCATAAGGCCCAGCACAGGCCTTGGCTCCATAAGGTTTGCAACAGTGGACGCTGCTCCCGCTACCTAACCTCTTCCGTGCTCTACGGATACAGTGATTCTACTCCAGGTAATATGGACTTGGAAGCACTAAGGCCTTTCTTTATTTGTAAATTTCTGCAGCATAGAAATCACATCTATCCAATGACCTCTCCGCAGGGCACTATGGTTACAACCCAGACTATCACCAAAGTGTGAGGTTAGCAATTATCACACTTCCGACTTGTCACTCCGCCTCCACCCTCACCTCACCCTTTGGCCCCACTTCGAAAATGCAGAAACTAAACACAGATTGAGTCAACTCAGCAGATGCGTCTGGGGAGCCTTCCCTGCGCCAGGCCCTTTGCTGGGAGCTTTCAGGCACCATTTCCCTGAGTCTCCGCTGCTCGTTTAGGGTAAAAAAACAAAACAAAACAAAACAAAACAAAAACCCTGAAACTCAGAGCAGACAGGGAGTTGTTCCAGATTACACAGTAAGTCAGGAACTGGGCTGGTGAAAATCCAGCCTCTTGACCTCGAGGACAGACTCTTGGCCTTTAGTGGCCAGCTTCTGACCAGCCACCTGGCTCCGCTACTGACGTGTGTCTCACCAGGAAAAAGGTGCTTCCCTCTCTCAACCTCACTCTCATCACCTATAAAATGGGAGCAGTCACGCCACCCTCAGCGGCTGTTTAGAGGATTTACTAGAGAATGACAATCGTGAGACAGGTGCTTAGACCTTATCCTCTATCTTAATGGAAACCGTCACGCTATCAGAGAACACAGAGAATGACGCCCTCCACTCCACACTTTACAGGGCGGATCTCGGTCGTGGGTTGTCAGTCTGTCACATGACAATAACAAACAGGAACTGAGAGATAGGGCCCACTTATGAGCTATCCCACGTGCTCCTCCCATGAACCTCCATTACCGGCTTTTTACCTTTTCCGAATGTTTCTCTTTAATGACTCAGTAGTTTAACTCCTGCCACCACCACCATGGTTCCTGTCCATAGCACGATATAAAATGTACTAGAAGGAACCCCATTGCCAAAATGCCCATGTGGTGCACAGGTGCGTCAGGCAGTTTGTTGGCACTGGAACAAAGTTAGATATATCATCTCTGGAAAATATACAAGGGAATCAGGTCAGAGGAGTCACAGATACACAGGAAGTCCAGCTCGCGCAACCTAAAAATGCCTTCAGAGACGCCCAGCCAGGGGAGCATACCGGTCTACCTGTCTGTGCTCCCAAAGCACAGTGTGCGCACGGACACATGCGCCTGCTCAGGAATCTCTGCATCTGTGTAACGCCAGGAAAACATCTGCATCTCTTTGTCCACACAAACACTTGTGCTCAGATGCTGCCACTGTCTCATGCCCACGCATCAATGCACAGATCGATGTGTTCATGTATGAATACAGACACAAATGCTACAGGATATGTGGTGCTGCGTGTCGACTCAAGTGTACAATCTGCAAAGCTGCTCCCTTCCTTACACTGGCATCGTGAGCATCTGTGCATGCTTGCCCATCCGCACATTCCCTGACATGTATAAACAGGTATCTACATGTACATACACGTACATATATGGACATTTCAGCATGGCTGACACATGCATATGCAGGGCCCCCACACATGCACATATTCACAGTGTGTTCACCTGGTTCGCTCCATTTACATACTGCTATGCATGCTCCATTCTGCATGTTCAAATTCACATTCATGTACATGCACCAGTGTCTTTACACACAAATGGCTGCACTCATGAGTGGAGATCCACACATTTGCTCAGATACATACAGGCCTACAGGCATGGGTACACTTAGCCTAAGAGCATACCCAAGCTCTCGTTTATGTCCTCACATTCACAGGCACATAATTGGCCAAGGAAATGTCCCTCTGATGCCCAGGAATATCTCTGGATCTGTCCTCCAAAGGGCCTGGATTTATGCTCAAGGAGAAAGACCAAATCCTCTCCCACACAGTCTCTGAAAGCTATTTCTTCTTTTCTGGTATGACTGACAGGTCATCTTGGAGCAGAGGAGGGTAGAAAAGTCTCTGTTCCAGAGCTGTCCATCCACTTAATCCTTTCTGATTTTGTTATGGGGAAAAAAAATTCCACCAATTTGTTATTTCATCCCCTCAGCCTGATGTCCTTGAAAGAGACAGACTGACACTAGGCAGAAAGAGGCCTGCTGACACCAGGCCTCAGGCAGTCCTAGTGACATTCCTATGGGGCTTCAGCTCCCCAGTCTGTGTGCAGGAAGCCTGGTGGGAAAGCCAGGGTCGATGCCCTGGACGTGGGGGCCGCAGAATTCAGAAGCAGAAATAATGCACAAATACTCCTCACTCTCTGCTTACAGCCACACGCCGCTCAGCCCCACCGCACACTGCAACTCATTCAGCAGCAGCACGTTCTCAAGGGAGCTAGATGCCAGCCCATTTGACAGAGAAAGGGACTGAGATGGCCAGAGCGGAAGCCATGGACTTCAGGTGCTGCTGCAGTTAATAAGGAGCAGAGTTGAAGATCTGAATTCAGGCTGGCTTGCCCCAAAGCCCAGGTGAATCTGGAAGGGAGCTGGCCAGCCATGTGTCACTGTCTGGTGTCTGCAATCTTCCTCGTTTCAAACGCGCTTTTAAGAGTTTCATTGCACAGATGAGCACCCAGTGCTCCGAAGAGGCACCTTCCCAGCTTGATGCAGGAACGGGAAACTGGATAAGGTCAGGAAGGAGAGAATGTTTAGGTGAAAAAATGGGGGAAAAGAGCAAAACAGGAGAATGAGACAGTGTTGGGGAGAGAAGATGGAGCAGTAAGGAAACAGCTTTAAGACCCAGTAGAGCTCATCTTCCCCCCCCACCCCACCACCAATAACATGCTCTGAACCGCTTCTCTGTGCTGGGCCCTGTAAGAGACGCTGACGATGCTGAAGGGACGGGGTAGGATTTTCCGAGACTAGCGGCGCTGGTGTCTGTTTTATATGTCATGTTAAACCTTGATCAGATATTTTTTTTAATATTTACAAATCAATGAGGAAAGAAAGATGCAAAAATGCCCTCCAATATCCCCTGTCCCCTGCCATGAGTCTGCTCACAATGATGAGAAATAATTAATTATCCATCGAGCCTGTGACACACACCTTCTCACACAACTCTCACAACTATGTTTTAATACAGTTATTACATCCCGTTATCTATTCATGTATACGTGTGTGTGTGCATGTACATAAATACCTGTTCGACTCAGAAATTAAGACACTAAGTAAAAATCACACTGGACTTCAGCAGCAGGGGCAACATGCAGACCCCTTTAGCCTAACTCCATCATCTTTGCCCTAAGGTATTCTTACTGCCCCTCCCACAGCTGCACCTGCTCCCCGTGGTGGCCAGTTTTCCATAATATTGGCTCCTTAGAGCAGCACAGCAGAGCTGGAGGAACCCTAAGAGATCATCCAGAGAGAGGAAAAATGAGGGTGGGTGACGAAAAGCGGCTTGGCCAAGGCCCTTGTACAACAGATGTCCCCGCTGAGACTAGGGCCTGCCCTTCGGACGCCAAGCCTGACACTCTCTCACGGGTGCTTTTCGGCAGGCGGTGCATATTCGGGATGAGAAGTCCTCAGCCTGAGGTCACTGACCCAGAAAGCAGGAAAGCAGATAGCAAAAGGCCAAAACGGCGGGGCCTGGGAGCTCTCCGTGGAAGCAAGGGCGAAAGGGCCAGTCCTTCTGTCCCTGGGGCAACAGCGTTAGCACCTCTATTTTACAGATGAGCCAACTGAGGCCCAGAGAGAGGAAGGGCTTCACCTAAGGGAAAAACAGAGTAGCCTTTTTAAACAAAATCCGGGGTCCCATCCCATGGGATCTCTTCTGAAAATTCCCAAAGCCACTGAGGGCAGTGGTTAAAAAGACCAGGGTTGGAGACGAGTGGTCCGGTGGCTGCAGAGGTGTCACTTAATAGCCCTGAGACCACTGACCGGGGCAGCTTCATGGGTTTGTGACTTGTGAAGTCACACAGTCTGGCAATGAGAAGCCCACCAGGCTTGTTGGAAGGCTCTGCTGTCACCATCTTGCAAACCTTACTAATTTTCAAACAAGGGGCCTCATGCTCTCATTTTGCAATGGGCCCTGCAGTTTTGTAGCTGTTCGTGTCTTTGACACATCCCCTGTCTGAGCCTCAGTCCTCTCAAACTGAATGAGGTTAGTAATGGTGCTAACTTGGCAGGGTGCGCAGTGGACCCTGTCTGTGCCTTGCCCACGTCCTCCTTGGCACTCGCCTTTCCATGCAGGTCAACAGAGCTTCCTCCTGTCGACACTTGCACTCAGCCCAGGGCTTTCAAAACCCTCACGTGCGGGACAGGCCAGAGATGCCAAGGAGTTACGCCCTCTCACCACCACTAACCCTCCCCGCCCCCCACCCGCCTTCATCCCTGACCTGGAGTAGCCCCTAGCAACCCCTAGAGTAACTTCCTAGTAACCCCTGGAAGTCAGGTGAAGGATACGTGCCTCAGCTTGGGATAGTCCTTGTTCTCTTCTGTCCCCCAGCATTCCTCTGGGGACTGAGCCCCAGTTGCCCACAGCAGCACCCTGGTCAGCTGTGTACCCTTCCTTGGCTCACTTCCCTCCCCGCGTCACGTGTCCTCCTGGCGCTTCCTGGGACCACCTCCCAAAGAAGTTACCTGCACTCATGTCCTCGCCCCTGGGTCTGCCGGAGAACCCAATTTAAGACAGAGTTGTCACGAACTTCATTGAGATAATGCATGTAAAGTGCGCAATACAGCATCAGGCAGACACGAGCCCTCAATAAATGGTAGGCTTATCAAAAAAGAAAAAAAGCCACTTTACGAGAAGACATGAGGAAGACAACAGAACATTTATAATTGATTCCTAAAATTTATCCTCCTAATGAAATCATCTCTGGCAGACTCGGCTCATGACCAGTCAGAAATGATTTTCAGGGCCCCGCTTCCCACCAGAAGCAGGTGCCAGTCATTCTGGCTCCTCGGACCCGGTGCAGAGTGAAAGTTCCTGCAATCGTCATCCTCAGCCTCCCTGGCCTCAGGAGCAAAAGAGAAGCACCCACCTGCATCTCAGAAACTGGCAATCAGACATCTTATCTACCCCTTTGTTTCAGAGATGCAAAGACTGAGGGACAGAAATATGCCCAGAGAAACTAACATGTGAAGGGCAAGTACAAAAAAGAACCAATCAGGTGGTCCGAATAGACCTCATTACTTACCAATGGATTAATTCTTTTTAATGGCCACGCACACATGTACAGCCTAGCAAGTAAGCTCCAAAGATGCAAGCCATTTGCCTGTTGTAGTCAATACTGTATCCCCCGGAAGCCTAGCACAGTGCCTGGTACATAGCAAGCGTCCATTAGTATTTATTAGGTGAGCAAATGCTCACTTAAGGAAGCTCTTTCTGGCCTGCCGCCAGGAGAGGAACATATCTGAGGAGCCTGAGAGCCCCAGCCTCGCCATGATCAGAAGAGCATGGTCAGAGCAGGGCCCGGGAGCCAGACCACCAGAGTGAAACTCAGCTCCACCAATTAGTCCCTAGGAGATCAAGTTCCTAGGAGACCCTCAGTCTCCCCATCTGTAAATAGGGCAGCTGCCCTATTTATTTATCAAAGGAGGTACAGTATGTAAAATACCAACCCCAGGGTAAGCACTCAAGTAGAGATGAGCTATGATTAATGTAAAAAGAAAAGTCCTTCTGCCCCTGAGGCTCCTCTCTTGCAGCTGATGTATTAGGGGAAAGTTTCCAAAGTGTGAGGAAATGTACTAACCCTGGTGCAGAGCATGAGCACATGCAGTCCGTTTTCAGCAAATGAATGAACAGAGTATCACAAGGGCAGAAAGTGACATCCATGCCTGTGTCTTCCAGTCCTTACGCTGACTTCAAGGAGGAGGAATCACTGAGGTGCTACACTGTCTCTAATGACCCAGAGAGGCCAGGCCCCGGGCTCACGTGGCCCTGGCTGCTAGCCCAGCTGGCTAGAATGTGTACAGCATTGTTTGCTTTCACTGTATCTATTTTTATAGTGGCCTTCTAATTTTCCAAGTGATGCTCATTTCCCATTTATGGTTATCATATTAAAGTTTCCATTTAAATACATACATTAATTTAGAAAAATAAATATGAAGTAAAAAAGAAAATGCAGATATATGTCTGCAGAATACCAGATAATCAGATGATCCCGAAAGGACTGAGGTTTGGGATTCTGACCTAGTCTTGGCTTATACAGCCCCTCAGGGCAGGGGCGGGTACTCCAAGGCCCTACCCAGCCTCATGCTCTTTGACTTTGAGCAACCCCTATCCCTTCCCTGGGCCGCAGTACTGCTATTTTAAAATAAAGGGATCAGAAGTCCAAGGTTTCTGAAAATTTTTGAAATGTGTTCATTCCTTTCAGGATTCCAATAAAAATGGTAACAGACCAGGGGAAAATGCATCAAGGCCACATGACCACCCTGCCTGTCTCCATGATGTCGCACTCCCAGATGGAAGTTTGCAAATTTCAGAGACTTGTTGGAACCCATTTGTTTATTAACATGGATTCACTTTTAATGTCACTTCCTCTCTCCCTGCCAAACTCCTGACAAAGGAAACGAAGCCAGCACTGAAGAAGAAGCCATGTTTAGAAGCCTCATTCATTATATCACTCAGTTTTTCACACACAAGGCAGTGGGGCCACTTTCTGTCTCCTCTGCCCCTCTTTGTCAGCACTGACGCCCTTATGTCGTGTTGTGATGGAAATAACCTTGGAGAAGGCACCTGTGTGGTGACAGCTGATTCTCAGGACACTGGATCGATACTTGGGCTTTGGCTCTTGGGTTTGGATTATCTCATATTTACTAGGCTCCAGCTCCAAGGCAGCCTGTGATAACAGGAGACTCAAAAGACAGGGAGATATCAGACCGGGTCTCCCTCTGCCCCAGTGAGGCCTCAGGTGGCTGGGGTGGACGTTCAGTGCATCGAATGCATAAGAATGCAGCATAAGAAGTGCAGCCCCAGCAACACACACCGGCAAGAACAGTATTGCAGAGGAGACAATGATTAATTTTGCCTAAAGGGGCACCATGGAAAGTCCCCTGGACTAATGATGTCTGAGTGCAGTCATGAGAAGACCACGTTTGCCAGATGAAGGTGGGGAAAGATCTCTGGGCACAAAACTGTAAAATCCGGTGTTAAAGATAAACTTATATATACAAGTCGCTGGGTGCCACTGGCTCGCAAAGCTGAGGCTGCTACCTTCTGGCAGACCTCGCAAAGTCACAAACCTCTCTGAGACCTGAGCTTCCAGTACTGCCCAGCCCGACAGGCACTGGACACTGAGGAAGGACTCACACTGAGACGTGTGATCCATCTGTGAACAGTAGATGGCTCAGGATACAGTCGTGGCTGAGCACGGAGGAGCAGAGCCTCGGTGTCGCGGGGCAAGTTGGAAACAGGTAGGTACAGAGAGCCTTGACAACTGGACTCAGTGAGACCTATCTCCACCTTCCCAATTTTCTCTGCATCTCCCGTTTTTTCCTTTGTTCTTTTAAACTGATGTCCTTGCTTCCTAAATTCTCCTTCCCACCCCTCCCTTCCTGCAAACCCCCTCCTTTTCGGGAACAAAAACACTATGTATCTCCCTAACTAACAGGCAGAGGCTTTTAACAGGTTTTTAATGCACTGCTAGACAACGCCTTAAGGCTTGAATCCCCAAGGACACCTCGCTGCAAAGGATAGAGAATCCGATCCGTAGTTACTGGGGCTTTGGATTTTATTGTTTTCATAAAACACTGCTAACAACTGTCTGTTTCACTCACTGGTAGATACACAGAGAGTTATTCTACTCACCCTCGCCCTAAATGTTTAAGGGGAGTGATACGTAGATGAACAAACAACGTCTTAGGGGGATTAGGGTCTGCACTAGCAATGATGATACAGGGTTTGGAGAATGGTGTCAGTGGTCAGACCTGAAGGTCACTTTCCACCTCCCAAAATCTCATTTGGACCTGGGTTTTCTCAATGTGTCCCTGTTCAGCTCTAATCTGAGTAGGGTCATCTAATGACAAATACTCTCAGATCTTTTCTCTACTGGTCACCAAAACCTGCCCTTCCTGTAATATTTTTATAGGTGATGGTACAGATTCCTACTGATTAAAAATATACCCAAGACTATTTCCGGAGGCCACGTATCAGGAAAGAAAACTCTTGGGAAGTGTGTCCCCATGGAAAGAACTAAGAATGATCTGAACATGAGACACTGTAACGGGTCCCCGAGAGAATTTCTCAGCATGGTTGGCTCTTTCAAACACATCCATGACTCTAATAACAAATACCCAATATACCCTGGTGTTTTCCATCAAAATCCCCTCAGAATTTAGAACCGCTAGCCTCACTGGAACCATAGTGATTACACCTTCCTAAACAGCCCAAGGTATTTCACAGTGTCATATGAACTTTTCTATGTTTCAAGTAAAAACTGAACAGTAGAGCCAAGATTTTAACTCACGTCTCCTGACCAAAGGCTCATTTCCTGCTCCCCTCACTATCGAGACTGGGGATCCTGGGCCTTTTAGGAAAGGTGCTGAAAGCACCCCTGTGAGCCTACAGATTCCGTGGGAAGGAGCAGCACGTCCACTCATCAACACTGTGGCAGAGACCAGCCCCTCAGATGCCCAGCCTCGGGAGAACGGATGTCAGGATTCCCTGACAGCTGGGCCCCAGGTCCAGGAGCGGCACAGCCAAGACCCCGACACACTATGATGGCGGGCCGAGTGCCAGCCCTTATCTGTCTACTCTAGACACGGGCTGTGATCCGGGGCAGAGAGCCGGCAAGGCTGAGTGTGGGAAGGGAGGTCAAGCCCCTGGTCAGAGGTGCTGGGAGCTCAGCAAGGTACCAGGTCCCAGGTGGCCAAAAATATCTCCCCTTTTCTTTGGATCCCCATTGCAGCCAAAGGAGAATGCAGGCAGAGTGCAGCTGTGCTGCCAAGTTACATCATGCTCGTTGGTGAGGCAGGGTGGTACAGAAGCAAGGGCGTGGTCTCTGGGGCCACCCTGGCTCGGTTCAAATGCCACCTCTGCTAGTCTCTGATTTGCATGCTTTTCAAAAAGTTGCTCATGTTTCCTATGCCTCAGTTTTCTCATCCGTAAAATGGGGATACTAATAACGCCTCTGTCTCTGAATTTTGTGAGGATTAGATATATTATTATATGTGACACAGTTTATAACTTTGTCTGGAAGGAAAATCTACATTTCATAAATATTAGTTATTGTGGTGCATCTGGATCCAACATGACCACAGCAGTCTTACAGTGTAGGTCACTCCAAACCCCCCCAGGCCCCCACTCGAGGCTTGGTCTGTTTAAACTTCCCTTCTTTCTGGATCCAACATGACCACAGCAGTCTTACAGTGTAGGTCACTCCAAACCCCACCAGGCCCCCACTCGAGGCTTGGTCTGTTTAAACTTCCCTTCTTCCTGCCCAGAGGAGGAAGACACTTGGAAGAGTTACCAGACGCTGAAAAGCCTCTGAAACAAGGCAGGCCAGCATTCAATGACTAGGCTAATTTAGTCTTGTGCTCTCTGGACAATGTCACCCTTTTCTGTTTACCCAGCTTTGGATGCTGTCAGTCAGACTCCAGGTGTGAATGAACCAACACAGCCTCTGGGCGTAACACTGGAGGGGCTTGAGAATGAGCATAGCCAATGCCCTTTTTTTTTTTTATGGAAAACTGAGGCCCCCAGTGGGCAATGGTCATCTCCACGGACCCGCAGCAGGTACCCACACGGGTGATGACGTGAGTCCTGTGTCTCAGTCATTCGCTGCTGCTTCTTCCACGAGGTACAGCCTGGCAACAGCCTGGGGTTGCAGAACTCCCGAGACCTTATTGTTACAAAGCATTTTGTACAAGTTAAGCACTCCAGGAGGACCTGCTCTGGCTCTGGGTCTGCTAATTCTCCGAGGGGAGGAGACCCAACTAGTCACTGTGGGAGGCAAATTAAGGCACATTTGTTTTATACAGGGCACCACTTAGAAAATTGCTTCTTCCAAAGACTCCTGGGAAAACTTCCTTCTCTTCCAAGGAAAGAATCATTTGCTTTAAAAGAACCATTTATTCTGATAAGATCGAAGTAATCATTAGGGCTGTGCTCCTCTCTGGACGTATTTTTTTTCTTTTTTATTAAATACGGTGCAAGGCCCCATAATGGGGTGTTTTATGCAGATCTATAGTTTCACCTTCCATGTGAAAGTATAATACTCAATCAGTTTTTCACCTGTATTTAAGTCTAATGCTTTCTCTCAGCAGCACAATAAGGCATTTAGTATGGCAGGAAAAATAAAATAAAACCTGGATTCTACCACTTTATTACTGTACAGCCTCAGACAAGTTACTTTACTGCCTTATAGAATGGGCGTAACAAATTTGTCCCACTCTACTTCACAGAATGGCATCACAAGTAAACAAGGGGCCCGGATCCACTCTCTGTCCGTGGTCCCCCTTCACACATCAGAAACCTGAAGCCAAGAGATCTGGCCATGGAGACAGCAAAGCCCAAGATCCACAAGACATGTAGAGACAGACACAGGCCACCCAACTCCCAGCCCCCTACCTTCTCCTTCTAACCCACGATGCCGTGGGTTAGAGTTAAGGGCACTGGAAGCGAGGCACTGGAAGCGAGGCACCGAAAGCTGATTCAAGTGAAGGGCCCTTTTGTTTTGGTCTGGATAATTCTCACTGCGGGGGTTCTGTTGTGCAGTGCAGGGCGTTGAGCAGCGTCCCCGGCATCTACCTACTAGCAGACACTAGTATCATCTTCCCGCCCCCCAACTGAGATGACCCAAAACATCTCCAAACATGGCCAAATGTCCCCAAAGGGGCAAAACTGCTTCCCACTGAGACCTACTGCTTTAGAGAAAAATAATAATAATAAAAAAAGAAATTGCTAATCTCATAACACAAAACTAACCCCACGTCCGTGGACACAGAGCGGTATCTCTTACCACCCATTCCTGCATATTGATTCTTCGATCTGGAATCTCTCCTCCTGCCCCATTCCTATCACACCACCTGGCAAACTTTTATTGTTCTTCAATTCTGGGGTCATTTCCTCCGCTAAACCACCTGGGGTCCCCTACAACTGGGATGGCAGAGAGACACTTCTCTGGTTTGAAAGCAAGCTGTAGGCCTCCCTACCACACTGTGGTTATTTTTCTGCACCCTTGAACTAAACCTGGCATTCCTTGAGGACAGGGTCTCTGACTCGTTCACAGTGAAATTCCTACCGCCTAATGCTATGGACTAGGATTGAATAAATAAATGTGAGTAGAATGTTAACACTTAATCATCATGGCTACGTGTCAGGCCCATCCTGCCTCCTATCGCACCACATCCTCACACAGCTGTTGATGCCGCATCACGGGCTATCATTGCCCCATGTTTCTAGAGAGTAATTAACTCCCCGAGAGCAGAGATAACTCATCCAGTGTCACGTAGGCTACAAATGGCACGACGAGACTTGTGAATTTGTCGGTGAGGCTCTCGCTCTGCCAGTCTGACCTTCTCTGTCTTTCCGCGTGCGGGCTCTGCTGCCTTGTCCCTGCAAGGAGCCCCACAGCAGAGCCACCTGCCTTCGGCCCTTGGGGCCTGAGACCACCCGCTGCTTCCTCTCACCAGGGCCCAGCACGTGGAGTCAGTCTGGGCACTGGAGCAGCAGGCAGGCAGGTGTGGGGAGTGATGATGTCTGTGCCCAACCTCCAGCATAGGCACAGGCTGGCCCCGGCCAAGCAGCCCGGCTTCTCCCTGCAGCAGCACGAACCTAAATTAAGGACTGTGGGCATTTTAAACACACTTTCTCGTCTCTGGCGGTGTTATTACACTCCTTCAACCTACCCGGTAATGGGGACCTTCAGGGGCTGGAATAGAAACAATGATTTTTTTTTTCCTTTCTCCTACAGTCAAGACCAGAATTTAATAAAGGTTAAAAAAAAAATACTAAGGTGTTCCAATTCCTCCTCTCTGCAGATTTTTTTTTTAATTTAGTTTTAGCCATGATGATAGATTGACAGTCCTGAGGGCTGAAGTCCATCCATTTTCATAATGGGTCTGGTGCAGACACAGAGCGTGCCATTTTTATGTGTGTGCACACGCACACAAACACCATGAAAAGAACAACTTCTTTTTTTTTTAAAGTCACCTGCATTGAACTGATAGGGCGCAGTCTGACTGCCCCACCTCTGACCCCGGAAGCCACATTCTCAAAAATAAACTGACATTCCAGGCAATCAATTCAGACCTTCCCTGGGGCACACCACTACCGCTGCCACCATTCGATCCTCCCTGTTTTCATTCAACGTGTAGAATCGATCTCTTCGCTCTGGCTCGTCCCACGTAGAGTCTCTTTGGGGAACGTGCATCTCGGCTTCCAAAATGTCATATGACTTTGCCAACCTTAGGACCCCCAAACGTCATAGGCGAGGGAGCCCACACCAGTCCCCATTCTGCAGAATTCAATCTCACCTCCTGCTCCCCTTCTACGTCACCAGCATTGGATTCACTCAAAGAGGTTGCGAGAGGCTGGGGGAGGATTCAGCAACCACAAAGAAACCATCAGTGTTAGAAGTCAGCACACTTTCATTGTAAAATATTAATCCGAATATTAACTATTTCCCTCATACAGAATCATGTGGCAGGTATTCTGTTTTTCTTACTTCAGGCACGTTTTTACTTCTTTGTCCTTGTTATAGGCAGTAGACGTTATGACACACACTTAGTAGATGAAGAAATAAAGACTCGGAGTAAAACTGAGTTGACTCTACTTATACTTAAATCCATTCATGTAATCAATCAACAAACTGCCTAACAGTCGGCCATATGCCCGTGCTAGACTCTGGGGACACAGTGAAAAATAAGACAGACGTGGCCTTGTGCCCTCCTAACTGGGGAGAAACAGGTGTCAGTCATGCCCATTTGGTGCCCAATGCCAGTGCAAAAAGGACTTGATGGGGTGAGCACAGTGCAGCTGTGGGAGCCAAAGGAAAAGAGCCCCCGCCCCCGCCGCCATCATGCAGGCTCACAGGAGGACATGGCACCCACCCTGAGAGCTACAGGGCAAGTAGAGTTTTCAAGGGGAAGAGGAACAAAGTGTGCCATCCACAGGAAGCAATGTGAACATCCAGGAAGAAATACTGACTGTGGATCCTTCAAAACATGGTGGGAAAAAAATCTCCGCATGGCTGGTACATGGGTATGAGCAAGCAGGGACAGGCCACAGCAAGTGACAAGGTTGGAGAGGTGGGCTGGGCTGCATTGTGCCAGGCCTCGCAGGCCATGCCCAGGATTTAGACTTTCCCCTGATGCCCAAGTGGGACCACTGCAGAAACGTAAGCAGCTTTGAAAGAAACAGGGACTTCTGACTGGTGTGGTTCACTGGGTTGGGTGTCATCCCACAAGGCGAAAGGTCACCAGTTCAATTTCAGGTCAGGGCAAATGCCTGGGTTGTAGGTTTGGTCCCTGGCTGGGGGGCCTGTAGCCAATCGATATTTCTCCCTCACATCCACGTTTCTCTCCCTCTCTTTCTCCCTCCCTTCCCCTCTCTCTAAAAATAAATAAGTAAACAGAAAAAAGAAGAACAGACACAGGACATACATAGGCCAGCTCTCTGCCTCCAAAAGGAAGAGAAAGGACCTATAAGGCAGTGGGGAAGGCGGAGGGTGGAGGGAAAGTTCCTACAGAAGGCAGGACTTGTCCTGGATGAACCTATAGCAGGAGAGGCAGGAATGGGTCGGGCATTCTGAGAAACAATGTGTCTAAGACACTGTGTGTTGTGTTTCAGGGACATTAAACTTGGGAAGACAGGAGTTAGATGTTGCTGGAGCAGCTGGTGGGCGAGACTGTGGCATCATCCACGTAACTTATTTAATAATAAAACAGGCAGACAAGAGACGCCATCTGAAGTGTAGATTCTTGGCCCTGATCCCTGTGGGAGAGGCCGATGACAGGCCAGACTCCTGCAGGTCCAGACAGCGCAAGACTACTCCAGAGGATCCACGTGAGGATGTCCGGGCCACAGTGCAGGGCTCACCTCTCACCTCCGAGCCCCCAGACCAGACACAGACGGCAAAGGCCTCCTTCCACCTCCTGCATCGCCATGGGCTCTCCAGGCGGCCTCTCTGATGTTCCTGAGAGCAGCCAACCCAGGCAGCCCAGAGTCGGAGCGGGTCCGCCTAGACTGATCATGTGACTGAGGAGCTGGGCACGTGGGCCCAGAACCCGACTCTCCTTCCCGGACCCGGAGTCTCCTGTCCCTGTCTCCCGCTACCACCAGGCTCCGTAAGGATGAAGACTGTCTCATCAATTCCCCTTCTAATTTCCTGCTGTAGGTCCTCAGGCAGACTGATAAGGAAGTCATTAGGATGGACATGCAGGGATTACAGGAAGGGAATATGTTCCATTGTCAAGATAATGCCACTTTCCCACCACCCCTTCCCTGACAAATGATGGAGTAGGATTTAGGAATTTTTAAGAGATGGAGAAAATAAAACGGGTGTGAGAGAAATTACATGGAAGAAGGGGATGGACCTGCACATTCAGGGCTGAAACGGCCCTTAACCATCACCAGGTTCGGGGGTTCCAGCCTCAAAGCCTATGGACACCAGGCAGGTACGTCAAATGAATGGGACAGAATGAATAGAAGACAAATCGACAGGACCTGCACGATGATAAATGAAGTGACCCTGGGCTTTCGGGAGTTTACACGCCTTTCAGAAGAGACAGCCCAAGGGCCCCAGTAGCACACCTCCAGGCAGGAAGGAAGCCCAGGTTTGGCAGCTCTTCTACTGCTCCCAGGGAAGCTGGGAATCCAGCTGCTGTGTGAAATTTCGCAATTTTTTTTTTTCATTTTGGAAACCTCTCCACTTTTTTTAAAAAACAAACTATTTTATAAGCCAAGCAAAATGATATCTGAGCACCAGATGTAGCCTGTGGGCAGCCAGTTTGTGACCACTAATTTCAGTCCAGTTCCTCCTTTACGGACATGAAACTAAGCATGTGTTTGTAGTTAAAGGGGGTCTTGTCCAAGGTCACACAGCAAGTAGATAGAAGAGCCAAGAGTCAAACAAGTTTTTGCTCCCTGCCCTCCCACCTTTTACAAAACGAAAACCCGGAAGCTGATCACACATCACACGATCAAAACAGGCATGTAAATAATACCAATGGGTGCGGGTGGAAATATCAAGCTGCACAAAGGAAGTTCTGCAGTGAAGAGGTCACTTCCAGTGGTGGCTGTGGGGGAGGGAGGAAGGGCAGACAAAAGGCTTCATTCATACAAAGGACTGACCATGTATCGCTTCGATCCTGTAAGACGATCTTGGAGCACCCACTTCTGAATTAAGAGCCTGGAACTGGGGATAGGGGCGCAACCCCAACCCTTCAAGCCACTAAAGGAAAGTAAAGGGCGGGGAAGTTCTGCAAATGCCAAGAGTATCTCTGGGTAACTGGGCTAAGTCAAAGAAGAGTAGTGAAGTGATGGTGACAAGAAGGGCCTCAAAGACAGGATGACACTCGAGAGGGAGTGCGAAGAATAAACCTTCTACCAGTGGACAGGGGCCGCAGACATAAGTTAAACCCTCAAGGAGGCTGAGGACTAGAATATTTGGGATCTAGAGGGACCAGGGATTCCATACAGTGGGAACCTATAGGCCATGGTCCTGGGATGGAACTGCACGGGAGTGCAGGCAACTGGGAAACGCAGGTCATTTTAGCTACAGTGTATATTCAAGAAAGTACCCATGAGGGGAGGGAAGCCGATCCCACATCTGACGAGGCTGAGTCTGCCGGGCAAAGTACGCATATGTCAGTCAGGAGATGGGCAGCTACTAAGTCTGTGAGCAAGGAACAGAAGTGGTAGCGCTCTCAGTGCTGTGTTTGGGAGAGGCTCACCTGGCCATATGCCGTGAACTGCAGGAGCCCCTTGGGAGGTTGCTAAGAGCTCACTCATCCTCCTGCAATAAAAATCTGTTGAACAACTACCATGTTCCAGGCACTGTGCTTGGAGCTGGCGATGGGATGATGAAGAATGCAGTCATTTAATACATTGGTTGTGCCTCTAGTATGTACCAGGCACCCTTTGAGAGAAGGGTTTCAGTCATTTTAGAGCCAAGCACAGGGCTTCACATATACTAACTGCTCAGTAGCTGCTTGCTCCGTCTAACTGAACAGGATCAAAGGGTCAGTTGAAGGACCAAGCTCGAGTAATTCCAGCAGAGCCCAGAGGCACGGATGAGAGAGGGGATTCGTGGCAGGATTAAAGATCTCTGGTTCTGAGAGCAGGCTTCTGGGTTTTTCCGGAGTCTCTGTAATTGTTATAGAACCCTGAACGATTCCCTTCCCTGGTCTGGGGACAGTCACATCTGCAAAATCAGAGAGCTTGGGTCAGTTCTGTGTCCCTAAGGTCATATATAAAATTGAAAGCATGATAAAATGGGGTAGATTGGGATGGAGGAAGGTTGTATAGAATATGCAGAATCTCCGATGGTGGAAAATAACGCCAAAAAGAGGAAGGGAAGGAAAGCCAGATTTGGGGCTACCTGGAGCCACAAAGCTGGATATATGTATGCCAACTTCCGAAATCACCTTTCTACCTTGAACGGCCACTGGGGAGACCTTGAGCTAAATGGCCACTGCCGTTTCCCATCACTTACATTATTATAATTACTGAGTTCTCTAGGTATTCTATACATGGGGGAAAAGCACTTTCCTGATGACTGTTAATTAATCTTTCACCACCACCCCCCACCCGCCCATGCATGGCAGAGACTGCTAAGAGCCTCATTTTTCATGCCAGGGGAATGGGCACAGAAAGGGGCTGAAGAGGCCACTCAGTCTAAGGCTGATTCAGGGTTGGAACTCGGTGCCTTTGTCCAGCCACTCATCATGTGCCTGGAGGTCGACCCAGCTAAGGAGGCACAGAGTGATGGGGCTAAGCAACGAGCTGCATCGTGAAGGAGGTGATGGCAAATCTTTACACCACGTGAGGGAGGAACAGCAGTCTCGTGGAGAAGACCATCAGAGTGGGTGCCTTTGGAGACTAAAAGAGAAAGGAAGGTAATTTGAAAGCTTGGGTCACATCCCAAGAAGTCTGGGCTCTGCAGGAGGGGTCTAACCCAGGGTTCAGGGTAGGGAAAAGTGACTTCCTGCTGTAGAAGCAGAGACAGGTGACCTCTGGTAAGAGCATCATGGGAGGTTCACCTTTCACTGAAGGGTCAGGAAAGGGTGACCATTGGCAGACAGAGCACAGAAAGGTGACCTACACCTAGAAGAGCAGCGAACGGTGACGTCCAGCTGTAGGATCAGGGGTAGGTGACCTTCAACAGAGGGGCTAGTAAGACTTCCAGGAAGAAGAGGTATTTGAGCTGACTACCCTTAAAGAACTGCAGATGGAGAAAAAAAAAAAGCAAGCAAGCAGACCAAGCCACTGTGACAGCTCTCAGCAAGAGGCGGCTGCCCTGCCTTCTTTGGACGAAGCAGTTAATTTGTCCGACTCACTGTTCTCTAGTTCCTCACTTTTTAACATGCATTCAAGTCCCTGCCGCTGGTGGCTTCAGATGAATTAAAATTGAGTTTTCAAGGAAGGCAGAGAGAAGGAGAAGCAGCAACAAAGGGGGACAAGAAACCCTGCTGTTTTTAATCAACTATGAGGCACAGGAGGCGAAGGTTGGGGAGCAGGTGAAAAGAGGGGCTATATCCATACATTCACTCTCCTCTCCAAGATCACGTGGCGAAAGGTGCTAGCTCTCAGGACGCCACATCAAGGGGCCTGCTCGGCTGCTGCCAGGGTCATCAAGGCTGGGCCCGGAAAAGCCAGGAGCTTGTCATGATAACAGCCGCCATTTATTGTTTACGGTGTTCCAGGAATTGGGCTCCAGACTAAAGTAATAATGGACATGACAACCATTTTAAAGCACACACTGGCCAAGGAGCCGTGCCTGGCACTGCCAGTGCATTCCCACGTTCCATCCTCAAACTGCCCTACGGGGTGTGAACTGTTGCCGTTCCTATTTCCAAGCAAAGAAATGTGGATTCGGAGGCGTTAGGGAGTTTCAACAAAGTCACCTGCAGCTGGCAGAGCATGGCCTCAAGCCAAGGTCTTTGGGACACCACAGCCCTTGTTCTTCACCGCCGTGCTCCCAATTGAAGGACTCGCTTCTCCATTCCTACAGCTTCCGCATTACCAAGGAAATGCGCTGAGGGGCTGCTGTGTCCCTGAATGAGAGCCTGCCCAAGCAGGCCTGGATGTTCCCGTGATACCTTCCCATGAGGCCACTGCAGCCAGTTCCCAAGAGGAAGGGATTCTGAGACCCGAAGGTGGTAGAGAGCTCCTGCTCATTTGACACACTCTGCCTACGGCTTCAGGAAACCCAACTGCCATGGTGAGAAATGAGCCCGGTCAAGACACAGAGACAGAGCTGAGCCACACGTCCGGGACGAAGGGAAACACAGCGTGGAGCTTTTCACCCCGAATCCCACTCCACAACCCTCGAGGTCGGTTCCTGAAGGACTTCCTGAGGGTTGGGCAGTGATTCCAATGCAGAGAACAGGGAGGGAGAGAGGGGGCATGAAGCCTTGGACTCCAGACACAAAGGAAACCAACAGCTCATGCTCCCCCATCCTGAATTCGGCACTTCAGCTTGACCTTTGGTGCAAGTCCCTGGCTCACATAACCTTTCCTCTGCCCACTCCTCACAGCTTACCCCCTTCTCTGTGTTAGCCTCCTTGAGTACAAGTGAAGAGAGAGAGTATAGCATAGCGTGTTCATGCCCCTCCCCACCCCACCGCACCAAAAACACCATCTTCCCCTTCAGCAACAATAGGACCCTCTAAGTTTAGCTGGGCAATTTCCACCTTCCCTTGGAGCCAGCTGTGACCACAAACCTGAGTCCTGGCTAGAGGGATGTAAATGGAACTTAGCTTAACTTTCAGAAAATTCCTGAAACGAGGGGACATGCCCTTCTCCTACACATTTCTCCTTCACATGGCTAGACTTCAGACACAACAGGTTTTGCTGGGACAGTCATATTGGCCTATGAGGTGAATTTGGGGATGCAGGCCATGTACAACAGATATGTACAACAGTGCAACAAGATAAAGAACCCAAGGTCCCCAACTCTGTCCCACAGCACGGAACACTGATGAGAGAAACAAGCATCTCTCTTGTGCAAGCCACTGGAATGTTGGATTTTCTGTCACTCAGAGCTGAATCAATACCAACACAGGGAGAAGGAATTAGAGAGTGGAGGTTAAAGGTATCTTGATACGGGAGTCCCATTTCCTATGTCTTGTTTACCCCCAAACAGTGTGGTTTAACAGAAAGAACAAGGACTTTGGAGACAGACGAGAAGTCCAATGGGGTTCTACCACTGACTCGATGGGCTTAAACTTACTGAGCCTTAGTGTCCTCACCCATGAAATGGGGCTCTGCGGATTCAAAGAGATAAGCTGTACCCTTGCGGAGGAAGGGCTGTGTCTGCCTGTTCCCTGGCCTACCTATCCAACCACATAAGCAAAAATCAATTTACACATGGTAAATGCTTGATAAAGGACAGGTGACGAATGACCAGTGCACGCTAAGCACATGGCCTACTGCAGGTGCACGTTCCGAATGGCATTCCCCACGCGAACTTTCAAAGACTGAACCAAAAGCCCATCGAAGAAGGGGGGTGCCTAGGTCTGTGAATGAAACGGCTGGGTTTTGCTGAAAAAACCAGTTAGGGTCCCTCTGCCCTTTTGAAGTTGGGAAGCTAAAAGAAAATTACCATCTTCCCACAGCCTTCCTAGGCGCTCTCTCCTTAACAGCCCTCCATTCATGCTCCATTTAATTTTCACACATATTCGAAGATGCTAATTTCCTTCCAGACTTCACTGGGCTGGCTCCTCAGCCTCTGCCTGAAACAGACAGAGCCGCAAAAGCTGGCAAATACAAGGTCCATCACGGGAAAGCAGCTGCCTGCCACCAAGGAGCCTCTGGATTTAGCACAAAAGGGAAAGAAGAGAAAGGAGGACCCCCTTTTTTGTTGTTGTTCTCGGAGAACCCGCTTTGTCTCATAGTAATAGGAAACAACCACTTGTCGGATATCTATTCCAGGTCAGGCTCTATGCCAGATGTTTTGCCACACGTTCCTTTGTATCCACCACGACAAGCCCACAAGTATCAACATACAAGCTCAGCCTATCCAACAGATGGGGAGAAAAGGTTCGGAAGGCTTAAGCTACTTGCCAAAGGCTCGAGGCCTGCCTACACACAAGCGCATACACAAATATTTATAACAGCCTTATTTACAATAGTCAACAGGCTACCATATAATGGAATATTAGATGGTCTTAGAAAGGAATGAAGTACTGACACGTGATGCAACATGGATGAACCTTGAAAACATTACGCCAAGTGAAAGAAGCCAGTCACCAAAGACCACAGATTGTGTGATTTCGTTTACTTGAAATGTCCAGGCAGTAGATTAGTGGTTGCTTAGGGATGTGTCAGTGAAAGGGTAGAGGGTCTCCTTTGGAGGTGACGAAATTTTCTAAGATTGACCAGTGATGGTTTGCACATATCTGTGAATACACTAAAATCCACTGAACTACACACTCTCAATGGGTGAATTATACAGTATGTGAATTAGATCTCAATAAAGCCTGTTTTTTAAAACAAAGATGTGCTGCCCGAACCCATGTCTGGAAGGCTCCCAACTCCTGTTAATCCCACCTCATCACCTGGCCTGCAGCCTGCGCCCCTCACTGAGCTCTCAGATGGCTCCGGGAGGTGTAGATGGCTGTTCTCATTTCATAAAGGAAGAAACTGAGAGCCAGAGAGGAAAAAGAATGTGTCCTCTTTCCAGAGAAAAAAACAATTTACATTGGAGCAAACTGATTTTCTCAGTATCTCCATACATGAGCTACCCACCCGTGTTCATTATAAACAGAGAATTCGAGAGCCAGGGCAGATGCTAAAATGATCTAAAATCATGATTTTCCCATTGCCCTCAAAGTGCCACACCCTAAAGATGTCCAGGAAGGTGCTCAGGGGCTGCTGCAGGGAGCTTGGGAGGTTCAATTAGAGCAGTTTATTTTTATTGTTATTTGTTGAATTTATTGGGGTGACATTGGTTAATAAAACTATATAGGCTTCAGGTATATAATTCTGTAACACATCATCTGCCTATTGTATTGTGTGTTCGACACCCCGAGTCAATTAGAGCAGTTATAAAATCCTATTTTAGATATTGGGCTTCCACGTAAGGCTTAAATTGAAAATACTGCTAAGAGAGTTCAAAAGGTACTGATCCTGTCCAACCTTCCCATTTTAAACATACGATAACTTAGGAGAGGAACAAGATCTCTTTGAGTCACATGGTAAGTTAACATTACTGCTGGGCAGGGGGCCAGTTTTCTTCCCTCTCCATATCACATGTTCCTTCATCCAGGTTAATGGCCTAATGCAAGAAGAATAGGCTAGGGAACTTGGTTCTGCTCACCAACTCATGTTCCAAATCAGAGGTCAGCAAACTTTTCTGCAAAGGGCTGAATGGTAAATACTGTTGGCTTTGCAGGCCATGTGATCTCCTTAGCAAGAACTTGGCCACTGAGGCGGGACAGCAGCCACAGACAACACATAAAAAGGGGGCGTGGCTGTGTTCCAGTAAAACTCTGGGGGACGCGTAGCTTGCTATCTCTTGCCCCCAACAGTCTCCTCCTATTGGATCACTCCTCTACCCAAGGATGAAAGGGACAGGAGACGATGGGAAAGCGGTCCTTCCCTCAATGCCTTTGCCCGCGCTGGCCGTGTGGTTTGGTGGAAAGCACTGCACTTGGAGTCAGGTAGATCTGCTTCCAGGCTGGGGCTTCCATGCACTTACCTCTGAGTCGAAGCTAAGTCTCCACCTCTTAGAGACTTTCTTTTATTTGCAACCTGGGACAACAGTGTTCACCCTAGGGGACAGTGCAACATGACATGAGACGCGCACGTCAGGGCTTCCTTTGACACTGGGTAGGATAATGACAATGAACAGAGCCAGCCCCGCCTTCACCTTCGCCTCTGTCGCTCCGCTTTTACCCACCTGACTCTCTCTCCTCCAGCCACAGGGGCCTTCTTGCTAAATTTCTTTCACACATCAAGCTTGCCCCAATCTTGGTGGCTGTATGTTCACCACTGTCTCTCCTTGGAGTGTTTTTTCCCCAGACCTCCCCATGGTTCATTCTTCTCGTGTTTCTAGCCTCTGCTCAAGTGCCACCTCCTGGCAGAGGTTTCCTGATGACACTGTTGAAAATAGCACCCCTCACCCAGTACTCCCCCGGCACTCTACCATGTGATCCTGCTTTATGTGCTTCATACATAGCCCTGCTATCTTAAATGTCAATGCATATGCATTCCTTTGCTTATTTATTGTGTTTCTTTCCCTGCCATAAGTACCTGACTGGATCTTTCTGGCTGCCTAGAATCAGGAACGGAGGCTGGAATAGTCGGCACTCAGGAAATATTTGTGGAAAGAAAAATAAGAGAATGGGGATCTCCCAAATTGCTACAGTTTTCTAAACTGCCTTCTCCACCTCAAGCTCCTGTGTTTGGGAAGTGCTAAGCCTGAACACAATACAGACACCCCCCTGTTAGGAAGGTCGACCTAAGGATACAGCCCTCAGATAGGTACAGGTTTACATGGAACACAGAAACCCTGTGTTTGGGATGATCTGAGTCTCTACTAACATTGGCAGGGCACCCAGACTGCAGGAAGGCCATTTCATTAACCTCCGTATTAAATCACACCTGCAAGAGTCCTTTAACTCCATTCCTATGCAAACTTTGTTGACAGGAAAACTAAGGCTCAAAAAAGAAAATGGACTTTCTCAAGTCTTATTCTTCATTGAATGAGGAACCTTTTAAATCAATCATCATAAAAAGCAGCCATGTGATAATACAAATGGAGAACTCAGAGCAATAGAAAAAAACGGATTCGCCCAAGATCCCGCAGCGTATCAGTGTCGGATTTAAGGCTCGAACCCATGTTTATCTGCACCCAGAGTTGAAACCTCACTGCCCGCCCTCCATGCTGCTCTTTGGACAGAAATAGAAAGGAAAGAAAGGGAAAAGAAATTATTCCAGGCACACATTTAGCAATGCTCATAAATCCTGACAACGTTAACAACATACGACAGATCCGTTAAATAAATTGGCAGCCAGCATCGGCAGCTTAAAGAGGCAGGAGGTCTGGAAAGAAAGCGAAAAGACCACCAGGCACAGAGAAATTTTCCCATTCTGCTCCTTTCTAAGTCTGCCCATGAACCAAGGGCTCAGGCAGGAGATGCTGGGGTCTGGCGAGAGTTTGAAGAAGGTTCGTGCACGGTCTGTGCGTGTGCGTGTGTGCGCAGCGCGTGTATACAAAACTCCCAAGAGACTGCACGCGGAATAATCCATTTGTAAAATGTCACTCATCTTTTATACAAATTAACCTCCACCCCCTCCTGCCTAGATTAATTTGCTCTTTGTTTCCTTGACACTCATCTGGGGTGATCTCAGAAGAATTAAAGAAAGTTCTTCAAGAGGTGAAAAGGGGATGTCAGGGCTTCGAGGGCCTGGAACCTGGGCGAGCAGCACCTGCTCCTCCGCTTCCGCACGGGGACAAGGAGGAAGCTCGCCTTAGCCCTTGCCTCCGCCTATCGTAGAGGGAGACCCATCTCAGTCTCCAGATGCTGGTAAGTCATAATGACACCTCGTATTTACTTGGCGCCTGATCGGTGCTGAGTGCTTTGCAAGCATCGTACCGACTCCCACCAGCTCACTGCCAATCAGGTTCCAGCCGGCCTAGGCCTCCCGCAACATTCCCGACCTCATCTAAGATGCCTGATTCTCTGGCAGGAAAACTCCAGCCCCATTACTCTTCCCCCTTTTCCTGAGGACCTCCCACTCCTTTGTTCGCTGCGCAGAAGCTCCAGGTCCATGAGGGTCTCTGCCCTGAGAGGGGCCGTATCGCATCGCTCTCCCACAACTGCCAGCTTTAGTCACACAGGGTGAATTCAAAGAGAAATGGGAAACACCATTCGATACACACCTCAAAACAGGAGCCTCCCATGTCTCCCCTTAGCTCCGATTCTCTTAGCCGTCGCAGTGTGCATAAATAAAGAAGCCAGCAAACATTATTTTGGGGGAGAGGAGCAATATAAACAAACACATGAGTAGGAATAAATAATGCTAATATTGAATTAATGAAAATGGGTTTTAAAAATACATTTATGCACATCACATTGAATGTGAGAAGGATCCAAGAAATCAACATATCCCCACGGTGCCTCTGCTGGACACCACCAAGTAACATGAAGTGGGTAGTTCCCACTGCACGGATGGATCCACAGAGGCCCTGGGGGAGACGGTAGCCATCGATTCAATGGCTTATTCAAGGAATTAACATTATTTAGGAGCAGGGAAATAACCTTGAACTCTGGGTTCCAGAGATCAAAATTCCTGCACATTAGGTCCATCCTAACCTTCTCCGAGGAGTTCAAACAAAGAGCAACAAAAAGAGAGGCCATTTTCATTTCTTTATCCTGTACCCTGTGTTGCCCAAGACCATGTGTGGGATCTTGCCTGGCACTGACTGACGGCTTGCAAGAATTATTCCATTCAATTTCCCTTAAAAAAAATTGTATCTATTGATTCCTAGAGAGAGAGAGATTGGTTGTCCCACTTGTCTATGAATTCATTGGTTGATTCTCCTATGTGCCCTCCCTGGAGATTGAACTCACAACCATGGCATATTGGGACGACGCTCAAACGAACCGAGCTTCCCAGCCAGGGTCTTCATTCAATTTTCTTAACAATCCCTGAATTAAAAGCAGTGCACCCATTTTTCAGATGAGGGTACTGTGGATGAGAGAGGGACAGCGACTTTCTGGAGGTGAAACAGTTTATGAATGCAGTCTGGACATCTGTCTAACTCCAAGACATGTAATTTTCCTCTTGATGATGCAGACATAAGGTACTATATTAGATTTCCCATTTTGCCAGTGAAGAAAGCGAGGTTCATAGGAGGGAACTGATTTTGTTCCACGTCACAGAACTTTTAAGGGTCAGGAAAGGATTTTAAATGAGTCCAACTCCGCACTGAGGGCTCTTTTCACCATGCCGCACGACATCGGAACTGAGATCCGAAGGACACGTGGGATCTGTGTATTACACTGGTAGGAGGAGACAAGGTAATTGTCTTCCATGCCGAAGGGTCCACTGAGATCACACACACACACACAATCTGCTGCTACCACATCCCCAATGTCATCAGACCAGCAGAGACACAACATGCTTTTTTCTGGAGAAACTTTTTCTCTGTTAAGAAGAACCAACAGCTTCCCTGAGACCCATTTTTCATACAATTAATGTCAGGCCTCCCATGTTTCCTAATGAAATCTGACACTAACGGAGAAAAATGAATACATTAATATTGAGTTCATTAGTAAATAGATTACCCAAATGTTTGGGGTGAGTGGGGGAGGAAGGTGAAGGGGGAAGGAGAAAGGTGGAGAGGGACACGTATATCCACTCAGCTCTTCTGTCAAGAGCCTCTCTGGGGACCACCTGCTGATCAAATATTTATGGATTTTTAATGCACTGATCTGTTAAATCTAGAAATAGTCTCTATGGCCAAAAATTATCTTTTTTAAAGAGAGAGAAGACCCCAGCTGATGCTATAGCATTTTACTGAAATGCAGAGCCCAGAGAAGAATCTTTGTGCTTTGTTCTCCGGATGGTAAGTATAAATAACTATTCTCCTGGACATCATACCGACCGCCCCTACCCACACACCTCCATGGCAAGAGAAAGAGACCTGGAGAGGAGGGGTGTTCTGGCCATGGCCCTGCGTGGGCAGGAAGAGTGGTCGCAGGAGAAAAAAATGCCTGTATGCCCTGCAAAAGTCTTCCTCCCCCTCTAAAGAATCAGCGAATTGCCCCATGGTCACCAGTCTCTACCATGCTAAGCCCTATGTGGGGCCTGAAACCAAACATCGGAGCAGAAGCACAGGGTCCCAGCCCACAGAGTAGGAGTCTGGTCCTGCCCCTTCCTTGCTGTGCTACCTTAAAACAGCTCTCCTCACTGCCTCTGTGTAAACAGGAGATGTTAATGGTGGTCTTCATCCGTCTCACCGAATCGCTGTCACCGTGGTCAAATGAGTTCACGGGCAGGGAAGCTCTTAATATAAACTGTACGTGGCCAAAAATGGCAGGATGTGACTGTTTTACAAGACATGCCCACCCCTTTATGTCTGTGGGATGAGGTGGGAAGCGAAAGCAAGGCCCAGCTCAGGGGGCTGTTGAGTGTGATCTTGGGCAGCCATTACGATGTGACCTTTATCCCTCTGGGTCTCAGACTGCCCATCAGCAACATGGCCCGGCTGGGCCACAGCTAGATAACCCCGCAGGCCCTTTGCACAGCCTGGTACCTACGGCAACCAGGAGAAGATTTCAGGAGGAGGTCTGGCATGATGATGCTGGCTTCTCTAGAGATCCAAGATCATCCTGGATTAAAGTTGAAGTAGAAAGAGAGAGGGGATCAGATGATCTCTGGGAACTACTATAGCTCTCACATTGTATGAGATGGGACATTTTGTGTCTCTTAAAGTCCTTGAGCAAGGAAATCTCCTGTCATGCTCCAAGGAGAAAACAGCTTAATAAAAGCGAGGACAGAAAGAAAGAAGGAAACAGCCCAGGTAGAAATGGGCCCCAGAGAGAGTCGATGTTCATGAATCAAATAGTTTCTTTTCTGGTTGCTGCATTTCGCTCTGTCATGGGCACTTTATTCACTGAGATAGGAACGATCTGCCAAAACATTTTTACACACAAGAGACACAGACAGATGGTGAGAGATAGAGGCAGACACAGCCTACACGCTAGAGGCAGAAACTTTCCTGTTCTTTGGGAGCAGGAGGTTAAGAAAACAAAAAGAGGAAGAAAAGAAAGAAAAACAAAATGACAGAAAAGTAGGAAACAATCAGGAGAAAAACCATGTTGCATTCAGAACGTGGTCCTTGTACTCCAAACAGCAGTGACATTTCCTTAAACAGCAGGATGAATTCTTTTATGAGGACTTTATTATATGGGCCTCTTGCCACCCAATTTATTAGCGAAAAGAGAATTGCATGGAAAAGAAGGCATACGATGTATGGGAGGCTACAAAGCAGAAACCAAAAATGCATTTTGCTTCCCCAAATCTTCTAATGTGACTCACTATCTCTATTGTGACAAAGTGAGAAGTCTCTGAGTTTATTTTATGTCTCATCCATCCTCAGAGTAATGGGAAATCTCACCTTGTTTCTGCAAAATATCGGCACACACTGTGTGCCACAAACACTCAATTCCATTAGACGTAATGGAACAAGATTGTCCCAGAGTTGTTTTCAATTGCTTGAGTGCATCCTTCATTTAGGGAAACAAGAATACATGAGCTGTCTGACTCAAACTGAAGTGTGGACCCAAGTCTGCAGCAATAGCTATGGTTATTTTCTTTTTTATAATTTTTCTAATAAAGATTTTATTTATTTTTAGAGAGAGGGAAAGAGGGGGAGAAAGGGAGGGAGGGAAACATCAATGTGTGAGAGAAACATCGATTGGCTCCAACCGGGGACCAGCCAGCAACCCAGGCATGTGTCCAGACCTGGAATCGAACCGGTGACCTTTTCTTTGCGGAATGATGCTCAACCAACTGAGCCACTCTGGCCAGGGCGCCATGGCTATTTTCTTATGCATGGCTAGGCGGAGACTCAGTCACCTATCGCCTCTCCCCGTGGATGAAGAGCTAATATTTTGCATCCCCATTCCCTGTCATCTATTACAAAGCAGCACACAGCTATACATTACCTGTTGTTAACAGAATGCAGGTCCCTGAATGGTCCACACGCACAGTCATTTGCATTCTGTGACTGTGACCATCAGTTCAGAGATGAAAGAATATTTAAGCTAACGGGACAGATGGCCAGGAGTTTGAATCCCCAACTCTGCCGCATCTAGCTGCCTGAGCATTGGCCAGTCACTTAGCCTTGACCAGTTTTATCAGGTGAAAAATGAAACAAAAATGGTACGTGCTTGGTGGGATAATTTGAGTTAATGTGGCGAGGATGGTGAAAAGCCTGTGGGAAGTGAACCGAACTTGGGAAAGGCTAGTTTTCAGTGAGGTAGCGCTTCCCAAAGTGAGTTCCTCCCTCTAAACCAGCGTCCCCTTCGTGTCAGCTTAGAATTGGGGTTTTAGTGCCAGGAAAGGAGCCCAGAGATCTCCATTTTATTTTATTTTATTTTTAAATTTTTAAAAAATATGTTTATATATTTCAGAGAGAGGAAGGGAGACAGTGGGGAGAGAGAGAAACATTGATGGGAGAGAGAAATGTTGATCGATCGCCTCCCACACGCACTCTGACCAGGGATCAAACCTGCAACCTTTAGATGTACAAGACAACGTTCCAACCAACTCAGCTACCCAGCCAGGGCACAGAGACCTCCATTTGAACTCCTACTGCTGCCACTAACTTACTAAGAATATTTGGTCATCTGTCTCCCCTGGCTGGGTCCCTGTTCCCTGAGCTACAGAGTGAGTGGGGTGAACTTGAAATGCCATTTAGAGCTTTCCAAACTGTGTTTTTAGAATAGAATCATTTCTTCAAACACAGCTTTATGCAGAATTAAAATACGTGTAACAAATGAGAGCGAGTATGAACTGGGCACCTGGCCAGGAACGCGTTACACCCGCGTCCCTGCCCACCTTTAATGGCGTTTCCTCTGGAGAACCCCAGGGAGTCGGGGGATACAGTGAGAAAACCACAGGCTCAATGACATCGAGGTCCAATCTAAGGACATCCTGTGAGACCCAGAAGAGAAGGGGCGTGGGAATTTCATGATGGACAATCTCTCCTGACTTTAGCTTCCAAAGCTGGCTTCTGGTCACTACGGCTACGGGGCATGGGTGCTCTTCCACCCTCACTGCAGAAAAACCAAGGCAGGGAGAGCACATGAGAGTAAAGGCTTCAAGAAACAGGAAGCAACCAACAGCAATCCTGTCCGCTCTCATTTCATCCCCACGTATGGACAGCATAGCTCCTAAGGGGCTTTCCCTGGGCTGGGCTGGAAATACGCGCAGTCATCCTTATTATGTGTCTTTGTCTCCTCCGGCTGCTGTAACAAAGTACCAGAAACTGTGTGGCTTAAACCAACAGGAGGCCAAAAACATCCACATCAGTTTCACTGGGCCAAGATCAAGGTGTCAAGAGGCCCACACTCCCTCTGGAGGTTCTACGGGAGAATCTGGTCCTTGCCTCTTTCAGCTGCTGGTGGTTACTGGTATTCCTTGATTTATGGCCACGTAACTCTGCCTCTGTGATCAGACTGCCTTCTTCCCTTCTGTCTAAAGTCAAATCTCCTTCTGTCTCCCTCTTTGCGTGATGTCTATGCTTTCTATGAGGGCCCACCAGGATAACACAGGATAATCTCCCCATCTCAAAATCATTCACTTAATTGCATCTGCACAGGCCTTTCTTCCATATAAGGTAACATTCACAAATTCCAAGGATTAGGATGTGGATAGCTTGAGGGAGGAGAAGCATTACTCAGCCTACCCCACTGTTGTTCCTATTCAGAGTCTCAGTGCAAACTTTAAGGACGCAGACAGGTACGCCTGGTAATCCACCCATGGGAGGTTTTTAAACTCTACAGACATAAAGTGAAATCTCCAGGGCCCCTTTGTCACTTTGCTCATCTGTTCCTTTTGTTAGAACTATACTCAGCCCTCACCCCAAGTTCACTGGTACACAGCCTACTCATCCTGAAGAATCAGTTTGAAAATAACTCATCCCAGAAGCCTTGTCAGATCACCCCAGCGCCTGAGGTTGCTTCTCCCTGGGACAGACGTGCAGAAATTATGAGCTGAACTGTCATGATGTCATGGGAAAGTGGTAACAATAGATCATGTTTGTGCAGCACTAACTGAGGCTCAGACATCGTGCTTTACGTGAAGAGCATCGCTGCATCCTCACAAACACCCTATGGACTGCATCCTGTTATTTTCACCCCTGTTCATAGATGGGAATGCTGAGATTTGGAGAAGTTGAGTAAATTGCCCAAGATTGCATAGCTAGCCGGGGGTGAAGACAGCATCCCAGCCCCACCCACACATATGGCCCAGGATCCCAGCTCTCAACAGCCTATCTACTGTCTACTCTCCTGCTCACTGCCTCCCTCCCAAGCCCCGTACCCAGCATTAGTTAGTTCTAGGCCAATTTTATCTTTCCTCTTAGAATGTGACTTTCTTAAAGGCTAAGCTAGTGCTTTCTGCCTTTTTTTTAACCCCTCCCACACCTGGCCTAATCCCCAGTTCCACGAATGAATGACTGAGTGAGTGAAGAATGAACAGAGAGAATTAAGAAAGAAGAGATCAAAGGAAGAAGCGCAGACCAGAGAAAGTAGATACAGGAGAGAAGAGGGAAGGAGAAAAGACGAAGGGCCGGAACTACTCAGAAACTGTCACCTGGAGTGTCTTCCTCTTAGATGTTCCGCCAAAAAATCTGGAAGCAGGAAGAGCAACTCCCAAGATGGCAGCGTCAGTTCTTGTAGAGAGAAAAACAGAGAGAGGGAGAGAAAGAAGAGAGAGATCTCCAGCATGGCATGAGAGATAAAAGCAGCCAGCAAAACCTCACAACCATCCATACAAACATGTGAAGGAAAAATCCATCCCCAAAAGTCACACAACAGGAGAAAATTAACCCCTACACCAGGGCACTGCTAGTAAGACTTCAAGGCCCTCCACGTACGGAAATGAATCCTGCAGGCAGGTTGGGAGTAGGACGCCACGCATCAAGGCTGATGAACACACAGGCAGTGTGGAGAGACTTGAAGCCCAAACAAGCCCAGAACCCCAGAGACCCTCCCCTCCCCAGCTTCAACCATCCCCAGGATCACAGGATTCCCAAGCGGCCAAGGGCTGTGTTAACTCTCAGTTCTGCAAACATGTGGGGAAAATGTCTAGGTCCTGGAAGACCGCAGCATCCAGGGGCGGCAGTGTTAATGTGTGTGCACGCACACAGCCCACGCTCACACGCCCCACAGAGCGACCGGGAATCACAGACAGCCTCTCTCCCTGCACAGGAAACTCTGTTTCCTTGATGAAACTCCCCCTAACTCCTGGATGATTTATTTTGTTTTCATGTCTTCATCCCTGAGCCTCGAGCTAAGGAAAGAGGAAAGAATAAACATGGGTTTCAACTCTAGACCCAAGAGTGATGAAAAGGGTGAGGCAGGGAGTGTGCGGGGACGGCAAACAGCCTGGCGGAGGTGTCACGTGCAATGCTGATGCGGGCACGACCCTCCCGTCGCTCATTTTTCCTAAGGGCCCAATGTATTTTTCATCCGAACATAACTTAGTTGTGTTTTTTTGTTTGTTTGTTTTTCCTGCAGAATGTGGATAACAACACCACGGACACAGGTAGCCTGCCCAAGAGTTCGGGGTCGGGGGGGTGGGTATGTTTTTCTCTCTGGGGCAGGGACAGATCGTGGCTACGTGAAGAGACCCAGGATCCTAAAACAGCCAGGGCCACCCTGGAGGGCCCATTAGGAAAAAAAAAAAGAGGTCACCTGAGTGTTTTCTCTGGGATCTGTGTTTTCTGCAGGGAGTGACTGCCTAGAGCCCAGCCAGTAGTCTACTGACTCCTCGAGCCTGAAAAGCTTGTTCTTGATGGTCACTCACTCTTTGTTTTTGGTTTGTTTGTTTTTATTTTTACATTCATTCTTTTATTCATGCAAATAATATATGTGGAATACCTAATATGTACCAAACAGGCACTAGGTCCTGGATGTTCAGTGGAAAATAAACGGGTAACATCCCTACCCTTATGGATTTACAACACAGAGGAGGTTGTGGGAAACAAAAATGAATGAAAACCACAGCTGCTTTTTGAGAGCTCTCCATGTACCTTGCAAAATCTGTGGATGATGGATGAGGAAACTGTGACTATGAACTTGCCTGGGGTCACACAGCTGGGAACTGACAAGAGCTAGGTTTTCAAACCCAGGAAGCCTGTCCTTACCCCAAAATTAAAACAAAGCAAAAATTAGTGCATGGTTACAATTGGTGGCAGGTGTCCCAGAGGAAATGAGCAAGATGCAGCGGGAGAATAGCTCCCTCCATCACGGCATCCTCAACTCTGTAATTTTTGCTTTCTTCTCTTTTACCTTCATATTCCTATCTCCCCTGCGGAATTCAGGGTCATTAAGAAATCTGTCCGAAGCTGCATGGCCCACAGGTACTGCGTCAGGTCTAGCCCAAGTGGCACTAATTCTTTGACCAGCGCAACCAACTATTCCAGTAGCTGCACTGGACACGGACCAAGCTCGGATAGCCATATTCCCACACTTAGGCTGGACCAAAAGTTTGGGTGACTTTTCAAAGGATTTGCAGATATCAAATCAAGGTAAGGCATAGAAAATAGAAAATAGAGTATGACCAGTATAGCATTTCTTAGTTTCTCAAGTAGAACTCAAATCTGTACCTCCTACTAAGCCTTGAACTTGACCACCTATTTAGACAGTATTTTCCAACCACACAAGCAACCCCTAACGTGCTCCCCTACACTCATTCTCTAGAACTGTATTATCCTAATGCAGCAAAGGTTTGCCCAGTTCTTTCATATTGTAAACATAGACACTGACCAAGCCAAGAACAGAAGCTAGTTTTACCAACACATTATTAAGCAGAAATAAGCAATTAAGTTTGGAAGAAAAACCACTCTACCATCTCATGTGAGAGAGTAAGATAGGTGCTCCAGCTTTTCTCCGTCATCTTCTTCTCCTACCAGTGGTGTGAAAGAATCTGCCCAGAGCCATCTCTGCCTTCTTAAGGCGATGTAATAGTCCCTGAGTATTGAAATTACCCAGACTTGGGTTCAAATCCTGCAACCGCCAACCTAGACCAATTTACCTATTTCCTCTGAGCTTAACTTTCATTGTCTATAAAATCTAGGACACTAACACCTATATGCTTACGTTTGTTATGCGGAATAAATGGGAATACATGTGAAGAACTGAACTAATGCTGACAAAAAGTCTGTGCTCAATACATGCATAATCCCTCGGACTCTCGGGGAAAATGAAATGCAAGGTAACTGACCAGAGTCAAAGATGTAGTTAATTATCATTAAATTGGTCATAACTTACTAGTCTACCGCCAACCTCCAACTTGAAGGGTGTCTTGCTACTTCAGTGGTGGGCGTTACCTGGGGCAGAATGATCTGGTATATCTGGTACCCATGGGCATCCAAGGAGGGGGTTTTGGAGGGGAAAACTGTTGAAAATATAATGGAGGTGAGGTCAAGGAGAAGAGGTACAGGCAACATTTTTCCACAGTCATTGAAGGGGCTGACCGTGGGGGAAGCATTCTCTGTGATGACTAGCAGGCTTCGTAGAGAGGTGCGTTTGTTGAGTGAGACACTTTAGAAATTATTAAATAAATAAATTATATGGATAGCTCCCACATAAGTGGCTCCCACACAGACACACTTCCCAGTTCAGTATCTCATTTACTCTCACTGACACCCTGGGCGCTTGTCCCCATTACCCTAAGTCAGCTCTGCACTGTGCACTCTGTGTGCTGGGCACTGCTTACATTCTCACAACAACCCTGTGGGTGCGGCCTATCACCAGTCCCATTGTACAAATGAGAAAACCACGGATCAGAGAGATTAACAATGTACTCAGAATCCTATGACTGGTTACTAAGGTCTTCTGCTTCATCTAGTGTAATTCCCTTTTTCTATTATACTCAACTCTCTGTCCTTTACACACAAATACATATGTGTTTCTAGAGACAAAAAATAGGCCATAAATAAAAAGTGAGAAGACAGTGGCTATGCCACCCAAAGAAGTAGGCTCTCGAGAGCAGAGAAGGTGTGAATTGCTAAAAGGTGGCAAAAGGTGTCCGTGACCTCACACTTCCAGAGTAAAGCCCTCAACACCAGGTGACAAGGGCAAACATGCTAACGGGCAGCTGAGGCCCAGGGACCTGAGTGCCACATGCCCAGCTTCCGGAAGACTAACATGGCATATTAATTTACATTCCAAAGCCCTGTCATGGAATCTGGAAGAAACAAACAAACAAACAAACAACAACTGCAAATCAGAGCGCCTATTACCAGATCAAAAGACTGCAGTTAACTTATTTACATTCTCATTATTTTTAATGTTTTCAACCAATACAACGCTAAGCTGAAAGTCAGAGAGGAGTATAATCTATTTAGAAGTAGGTGGGAAACTGGGGAGAGGCCTGCACAGCCCGAACCTGAAGCTCAGGCTAACCCCACTGCCAGGGTGGGGAGGATAGAGCAACTTGGCCAAAGGCAATTTTCCAGGTATCTTGACCTAAAATTTACTACTCTAACTAAAGAAGCAAGACAACGGAGGACAAAAACAAAATTCTGGCTGTATCTCCTTTATAACTCTACAGATGTTATTTCAATTTGCCACTCGGTTTGCCCAGACATGATTCAGGAGGCACCGGGCAATGCCCGTCACAGGCATTTTTCTGAAAATGTATTCCAAGGAACCCTGTATTCATAAGAGGATAATAGGAAATAGGATATTCTATGGTCAAATAAATTTAAGAAATGTTCAAATAAGCAAAGAAAAATGGGTCTATTGACTAAAGCTGCTCAGAGTCTAGTCACTTAAAATGCTGATTTACAGCATGAATCTCTAATGTGTCTGCGTACGTGTTGGGTTGGGCTCGGACAGCCATATTCCCATACTTATGCTGGACCAGAGCTTGAAAAGTTCTGGTTTAGGTTGTTCCAGGTTTACTCTACTGTGGGAGAAAGAGAGGCAAGAAAAGACACCGCGGCTGCTATTTAACAAGTGCCAAACACTTTGTGCAAGGCCAAGGATTTCATTGCTATAGTAGGTTGGAGTATCGCGTTAATAACTGATCGCTTAATTCATGTTTTATGATCCTATCAGCACACAGTGGCATTTGTCTTTGCCCAAAAGCAAAGTCTGTGTAGCATCTAATTGTGTGCCTCCCTTCCCTCTGATCCATCAGCTTGGAAAAGAAGAATCACTGAAAGAGGTGGACGAAAGTCAAAACAATGGAGTTGTCTCTTTATGGATTTATCGAGTGGCAAAGGGTGCCATAGTGAGAGTCAGGCGGAGCAGTGAAGCATGCCGGGAAGCCCATTGATCATCAGGCGCCAGGGTCAAAAAGGATTTTCTCTTCTGTCCTCAAACCTAAAAGGTAAGCTCCAAAGCAGATCAGACGGAAGGCTGAGGGAGTTGCCAAAGCCTTAGTCCTCCCCTGCCTTTGGGAGTCCACTGTTCAGTGCGGGGAGGACAGACAGTTGAATGCCCAACAGCCACTAAAAGGTAAGAGCTTGCTAGTCCTCGAGGGGCCGGGAGGACTCTTAAAAGGTAACTCCTCCCTCCAGGAACTAGAGCTTAATTCTCCTGTCCAGTGTAGACTGAACTTAGTGGCTCAAGTCTAATAAAGAGAGAGTAAAGAAAGAGAAAAAATGATAACTTTGCAGTGGAGAAACCTGGGAGATCTTAACCAAGTGATCAGGGTTAACAGCAGGTTGACACGATACACTCTCCAATATGACAGGTTGACATGGGTCCTTCACTTCTGCGGTGCGCTACCCCAAAACCTAGAGAGATTCTGTTTAATCATGAGAAAACAATACCCAATCCCAAGCTGAGGGGCATTCTATAACACTTGAGCAGTGTTTTTCTCAACTGTTAAAATCATAAAAAAACAAAAAAGAAAGAATTAGAACAGAAGGAAGGAGGAAGGAAGGGAGGGAGGGAGGAAACTGTCACATATTAGAGGAGACCAAGGAATCATAATGACTGAAAGCAAAATGGATTGGGTCCTGGGACAAAAAAAGGACATTGGTGGAAACTGAGAGCAATCTCAATAAAGTCTGCAGTTTAGTTAATAGCAATGTACAAATGTCGACTGCTTCGTTTTGACAAACGTACCACAGTAATGTAAGGTGTAACATTAGGGGAAGCTGGGTCAAGGATATATAGGAAGTGTCTGTACGATCTGTGCCAACTGTCTATAAATCTAAAACTATTCCAAAATAGAAAAGTCTAAGAAAAAAAAAAAGAAAAGACAGTGCTTTGGAAGGGTTTTGAGAGATTAATTACTCCTGTGAAGCAGTGTCGGGGGGAGGGAAATGAACCTCAGAGAAAGACGCTGTGGTCCGAGGGAAACGTGCGGAGACACAGAGAATGTGTTCAGGTCCCTCCATGCCCTTCCTGTGGCGGGAGAGCACCCTGGGTAGAGGGGGATGCGGCTGAGAAGGACGGGCAACCGCGGAAAGGCTCTTCTGGGTTAGGCAAAGAATGTGAGTGAGTCAGTGCAGGATTTAGAGCAGGGAAAGACTGCTGGATATGACCAGAGTGACTACAAAGCAGGTGAGTTGGCACAGACAAGCAGCAAGTCGTGTTGAGTACTGATGCAGCCAAGTGGGGGAAACAGCAGTAAACTCACAAGGAAGCCCCTGGGCGGCCCTGCACTGACATGATTTCCCTGTTGGCCAGGAGCAAGGGAAGCTGCTTGTCATACTGTTGACTTGAAAGCATGAAAGTCGTTAAGATGGGAGCCGGCATGCTCGGCTTAACGCCTAATGTCTACACTGCTATTTAGCGAACTTGGGGAGAGGTACATGCCGCTGGGTACGACTAAGAAATGGAGTCCCGAAAACTTAAGATCGACCCATGATGGGAAATCTATCACCAGATGTAAAGAAGTAGCAGGACTGGGGGGAACCGATCATGGCCATCCCAACTCAGAAACCTTACTATCTACCCAGTGTCTTCAGAATAGTCCCAACACCTAAACCTGGCACTCAAGGCAATAAACTACCTTTATGCCTCACTTCCCTCCTTATTGCATTTTATCAAAGATATTCCACACCCAAGCCTTAAAAAAAAAAATACCTGAATTCCCAACTCTGTGCTTTTGTAGGTGCTGTTCCCTCAGTCTGAGTTGCCTTGACTGGAGCCCACTTCCTTCACTATCACTGAAGGCCTCGTGCATATGGCCACTGCCTCCAGGAAGGATTCCAGGAGGACACAGACAGTGGGAACCATTCCTCCCTTCAATTTTCTAAAGCCCAGCTTTCTCATGCACCTTGTTTTAGGACTTACTCTGTTTTACTACGTTCGTGGTTCGCTGGGTGCAGGCATGTCTCTCTTCTCAGTGTCCATGTTTCCATTACACCTAGCAACACAGGCGTTCAGGTAAATAGCACTGACTGGCTGTCTAATGCTCACTCTCTACCCACACCTCCCTTATCTGATGCTCCCTCTAAAGCAGGGCTGGGCTGTCCAACCTTTTGGCGTCTCCCGGCCACACTGGAAGAAGAAGAGTTGTCTTGGGCCACCCATTAAATACATTGCGACACGTAATCACAAAAGAAATCTCATACTGTTTTAAGTAAATGTACCATTTTGTGTTGGGCCGCATTCACAGCCAGCCTGGGCCGCACATGGCCTGTGGGCCGCAGGATGGACCCCCTGCAAAGAATGGAAAAGCCCACTTCCCCAGACGGCACTGCACACAGAGGTGGCCGTGTGACTCACTCTTGTCTCATGAGTCACAAGGTGAAATCTTTGAAGCTGCTTCTTCAAAAGACTAAATTGTCTAATAAAGGAAAAAGCTCCCAGGGAGAGTTCTGTTTTCTGCTTGCCTCCCCACTTCATCCCTGCTTTAGATGCTGTGTTAGCTCACGAATCTCGGGGTGCTGTAGGCCACCTTGGAACCTCACGACGAAAGCCAAGGCAAACAGAGAGTTGCCAACCCTGGGCAGTGACATCTTGAGCCGAAAGGTCATCTTTTTCTCATGTGATATCATCAAACGTCTTCTTTATCTAGGCCTCTAGGATACAGGTAAAAGTATCTGAAGTAAGACACTGCTTAATATCTTTTTAATTGAACTGAATGTAACAATTTCCTATCAGTTGAGTCCACTCAGAGAAGGGCACTGGACTTCCTAATGGAGCTCCATCAGAGAGAAACAGTCACTTGGAACTCAGAGTCTACGCCTCCAGCCTTGGGCTGGAGAAAACACGGGGTCTGACCCCAGAAAACAATTACTCTCTCATGTGATTTTCTAATCTGGTCCAAGAAATGTTCTTCAAGGCCAAGTCATAATCTCCTTATGACCTCATCTACCTTTAAATGTCAAGGGCTGATTTTCACCACACTTCCCCTGAGAGGAATTATTACCTTAATGAGGAACACGGGTCATCATCTGCATCCCAGGACTTGTGACACTTGAGAGGTATTATCTCCACCAACCTGAAACCTCCTACGCATTAAACGTGCAGAGATCAAATTAAATATTCTCCTCACATTCCACAGCCCGAGAGTCGGAGCTGAGCTACGGGGCCCTGAGAGGGTCAACAACGGGCAAGCGGTTACTGAGCTTCTAACGCACGGGGTCCAGGTACCAAGGCGGGGATGGAGAAAGATGGGACGAAAAGGGGAAGGAAAGTTAATGACTGCAAACTGGGAACTTTATCCCAAGTGCTTTATGTTCGGTGTGTCTTCTAATCCTCACAATAACCCTAGGATTTAAGGATTAATATACCAATTTCATTGGCATGAAGCTTAAGAAAACTACAGTAAGTAATAGATTCTTCCAAATTGTATCACTAAGCCAAAAGGTAGAAAGAAACAGTTCAAATGTCCATAAACAGGTGAATGAAGCAACAGAATTGTGACATGTGATAGTGGAATATCATTCAGCCATAAAAAAAGGAATAAGTTCCCATACATGATACAACACGGGTGAAGTTTGAAGACGTTATGCTGTACATAAAAAGACAGATAGTAAACAACTATAATTATGTGAAATATCTAGAATAGGCAAATTCAGAGAGACAGAAAGCAGACTGAGAATACCCAGGGTTGGCTGGAGAGGGGGCTATTGTATAGAATCGGCAGTCCTTGCTGGGGTGATGAAAAGGTTCTAGCACTACATAGTAGTAATGGCTGCACAACATTGTGAATAATTAATACTACTGAACTTTACACTGAAAAATAGTAAAAATGGCACATGTTATAGATATATATTACCACCATAAAAAAATGACATCACTAACAAATATTTGGACAACTTATAACCTATTTCTGACTCCAAAGTCTGTAATCTTTCTAGCAAGCCATAAAGAGGTACTCAAAGACTTAGTCCAGCGTCGGCAGAGAGAGATTTCTGCTGCGATGGGAGGCTCCACACCTGCACAGTCCAGGACGGTGGCCACTGACCGCACATGGCCACTGAGCACTTGCAATGTAGCTTATGGGCCTAAGCAACTAAAATTTAAATTTAATTTAATTAATTTATATTGAAATAAAGGTCACCTGTGGGGCAGCATATATCGAGTGAAGCACAGATGCCTCAGGAGACATTGTAACAAAATGATGACAACCTGGCAACTGAAAAGATAAAAAAAATGTGGACCCAAAGCTCCAGAGATTACCAGCACAGCCGCCCACCTGTCTCCTTGATTTCGTCTCACCTCTGCTTCTAATCCATCCATCAGGAAGGGTGGCCTTGACAATCGCAGACCTGCTCCTGTCATCTGCGTTACAAAAACGCCACTAAATAGGAACCTTAAACGCATATAGTAAGTGAAAGAAGCCAATCTCAAAAGGCCACCTAATATATGATTCCAATTATGTGACATTTTGAAAAAGGCAAAACTATGGAGACAGTAAAAACATCAGGGGTTGGCCAAGGGTTAGGGAGGAGGAAGGGATAGATAGGAGAAACACGAAGGATTTTTAGGGCACTGAAACTATTCTGTATGAATAATAATGGCAGATACATGTCATTACATAGTTGTCAAAACCCATAAACTGTACAGCACCAGGAGTGAATTCTAATATAAATTATGGACTTTGGGTGATAACGGAGCATCAGTGTAGGTTTCTCAGTTGTGCATGCACCACTCTGGTGTGGGATGTTGACAGCGGGGAAGCCTGGGGGTAGGGGTAGAGGGAAACTCCCTGTACTTTCTGTTCAATTTTGCTGAGAACCTAAAACTGTCCTAAAAAATAAAGTCAATTAAAAAAAAAAAAAAGGCCACACGGTAAAACCCCGTAGAACTCAGCATCCCATGAAACTCATCATCTGGCGCCTGCCTCCCCTCCAGTCCCCTTTCTCATGGCCCCTTTGCCCCATTCAAGCCATGTGCCAGCTCCCTAAACCCACCGGCAATTTGTTACCACAGACCTAGCAGGGGTTATTCCCTCTGAGTTGGATGCTCATCCCCTTTCTACGAGAGCTGCTTGGCAGACTCCCTCCTATTTTTCAAAACCACAACTTCCTTTTTGAATATTTTCTTAAAGCCAAAAATAAAATAAAATAAAAAAAAAACAAACCCTGAAATAACGACTCCCTCCTTTGAGTGCTCATGCTGTGAATAAATACTGCAGCTTTTATCCTTGTTTTGTTACTGACCTCTCTTCTAACAATCTCTGGGTTGCTTCCAGGTAGGTCTTATTCCTTTCCACCAGATCCTTCATGATCTGGCCCCAGCCACTCTCTTAAGGGCCCCATCACTCCTGCTTCTCTCCAGCCACACTGGCCTTCTCACCCTCCTGGAGCACACCCAGCTCTCCCTGCTGCAAGTCTTCAAGCCTCTGTTCCCCACCACGGAACCCACTCTCCCACTAACTTAAACCGCTCCTTCAGTGCCGACCCCGCCTCCTGCTTGCGGAAGGCTTCCTTGACTTCCCAGAGTAAAATAAATACCCAGCTCTAAGTCCTCAAAATACTCGATGCTCTTCCCTTCAGAGCACTTACTTTTTAAAAAAAGTGTGTCTAAATAATTATTTATGAAAGTCTTTGTTTAATTTTCATCTCTTCCTTTAGGTTTTAAGCTCCTTGTCCTGTTTTTTTTTCTTTTTCCCCCCTCACAGTTCTATCCATGGTTCCTCTCATATCTAAAGTTCCCAATATATATTTGTGGATTAATTACTCTAGCCCCCAGGGTCCAAGTGGGTTTTTAATAATTATTTGTAAAGGAACTATATTTCTTTTACCCCCAGAGTCTAGGACAATTCCTGACACAGCATAAGAGGTCAACAAATTCAGTGTTTGTTGAATGAATGAATGGGAAACTCAGCTATCCTTGCATAAATGGCTGTTCCACCTCTTCATGGTAGTAACTGTTTTGCACCATATACAGAGTTTCAGGCTGAAGAAGTTGTTGCAAGTGTATACAAAAATAATGCTTCTGACTATGATGACAACAGCTCATTTACCAATTATTTTTCAAGCATGCTTTCCTACCTTATTTGTTCAGCCATGTTACATGTCGAGTAATACAAACCCCTATATGGGCGATGGGTTTAGAGAGAGAACCTGGCCCGCCACATGGAACACAGTGAACAAGGGGCTGACCAGATGCCAAGCTGCCTGGCTCCCAGGAAAGGCACGGGGTGACGGCTGAGGCTGAGAAGCAAAACAAGCCGTCCCCATTCTTGAGGACCAGAGCGGATGGGGAGAGAGAGAATGGACCCTGATTGCAAGCTGAAGGGGATTTTTGCTCTGAAAGAGAGTTGATTGGATCGTGCTGTGATGCCAGAGTCTGTCGGCAATCAAACTTCCTCCGGCTACCTCTGAGCAGCTGAAATTAGAAATCGGGGGCAGAGGCTTGCCTGCTGCTGAGAGACAGGCTGCAGGACACAGGACCAGCTCAGCGTCAGGCTGTAGCTAAC
>PVJD01002159.1:0-217251 GCA_004026545.1 Mormoops blainvillei | reverse complement strand
CATAATAGTCAGGATTTGGAAAGAAACCCAAATGCCTATCAATTGATGGATATACAAATTGTGGTACATCCATGCAATGTAATACTGCTTTGCACTATGAAGGAATGGACTATGGATATACACAGTATGACTGAATCTCAAAAGCAGTATGGTAACTTCAAGGATCCATAAATAAGACTACATTCTGTAAAATTTCACTTATATGAAATTCTGGAAAAGGCAAAATTTTAGTGATAATAAGCAGATTCCTAGTTGCCAGAGGGTAGAAGTGAAAAGAGTATTAATTATAAATGACAAAGGGAATATTTTAGTGTGAGCGGAATGTCCTATATACTCATTGTATACCTTTTTCAAATTTTAAACCTAAATTTGATATATTTTATTAAATATTAAATTGTATACTTAAATTGACATATTTTATTGTGTATAAATTATAGCTTAGTAAAATTGATATCCTTCTCCCGCCCAAAAATATAAACCTTGTTTTGGATGAGTTAAATTTGAAGTATCTGTCAACATCCCTGTGAAGATATTTAGTATGACACTAGATACAGGGAAACATCCAAACTAAAGTTCTGGATCTGTGTGAGTCATCAGCATGTAGATAATGAAGGTAGCCATGGGTCACTTAGGGGAGAATATTTAAAATTAAAAGATCAAAAGTCAAAGATGGGAACATGTATAATGTTCACATTTTGGGGGTGGATCATCACATAATCTGATTGAGCTGAATGGTTAGCATTGATTACGACCAAGTCAGTTTAGTCAAATTAGCAATATTAAAGAGGTTAGTGATTATTTCATTGTGTTTGCATGCTAAAATTGGTGGACTTTTCATTGACATTACTGTAAATGCTTTTCAAGAGTTTAAACTAAAGGACATAGATAACTACCTTCAAATCTTACCAGTTCTCCTTAGGAAGGAAGATAAAGTTCCTTCCTAAGGGCAGATATAATAATTAAGAATAATTATCAAAGAGACAATAGAGCTCTTATGCTTTCTAGGTCTTATATAATTATTAAAGTAGGCTACCCCTCAATTACATTTCATAGACTTTTTCCCTACTAGCAACTACCAAAGATAAAATACAATATATGTCCACCACCTCTTTTCCAGGTTTTATTTATTTTCTTATGACTTTTCAGTTGCCGAAATACATAAAAATTCAGTAGCTTACATGTAAATTCAACTGAAATTATGGTTTATATATTGTTAAGAATAAATGTTAAATATAGCTACTTTGAATCATTACTCTTTTTTAAACTTTTTAATGTATTGATTGATTTGGGAGAGAGAGAAACATTGATTTATTTTTCCACTTATTTATGCATCCATTGGTCGATTCTTTTATGTGCCCTGACTGAGGATCTAACACTCAAGCCTTGGAGTATTGAGATGATACTCTATCCAGCTGAGCTACCCAGCTAGGGCACCACTCTTTTTGTACTCCAATTTCTGACTCCATTCAAATTGACAAAGTGCAACTATATAATGTTTTGTTTATGATCTTTAATAGAATTTTCAGTTTATTTACATTGTTCATTTAATTTTACAAGTAAGTTTCCTGAAGCTCTAAACTAAGTCTTTTTATGGAAACAAACAACTTAGCATTTGTATTAATTTTCTGTGTTAATTCTCTAAATCTATTAAAAGTAAAACATTGAAAAGCCTACTTTTTGTTTTTATCAGAACATAATTTATGTATGTTATGAATAATTGATTCCTCCTTTACTATTCTAAAAAGACAAACAAACATGTGCATCACCTGATTGTACCAAGAAGTGATACTAGAAGACCATAGTGAGGCCTCTTTTCTTACTTCTGAAACAAGGCACTCTTGCTCAGTGTGCAGTACAGTGCATTTTATTGCATCTCTGCATTTCTGGGTATCTTCTGTTTCTGACTATATGCTGAAGGCTAAAGAAGTGCTCACAAAGCCTCAAGGGATACAACATAGCTACTCTTTAAGAAAGTGTCCGTAACAATTTCTTTTCTTCTTAAACTACTGTAAGTTATGAAGCAATTGGAAAGAATGCTGGAACTCTTACCATAGCTGATTGGAAGGGAACCGATGCAGGTGTGGGGAGAAGTTACAAACAAGCTAAGCAGGAGGGATATCTGGGGCCTCAGCACAGGATCGACATCAAATTTGCCATTGCAGAGTGCTCCATCGCAGACAACTATTTGTTGTCACTGAGGGCAAGAGAACAGGACACCTAAGTTCAAGTTGTTGATTACTTTTCTAGTTCTCTAAAAAGCCAGCTGAATATCTTCATGTTGGAAGGGCTAGGAGCTTACGCTCTGGTAAGATACCATCCTGTATGCATTTAGCAAATCCAAGAAATCTTCATTACCCAAAGTCAGTTGTGAAAGCCTCCTCCATAAAGCCCCAAGGAAGCTGACGCATGAGGAGAATTATTAAAATTAAATGCAACTAAACAGATAACCAAAACAGAAATATCAAAGTGGTATTACTTGTAAGTAGGTCTCTTGATACAATGAAACTTTCAAGAAGGTATTTAAATACTGACATTTTTAGCTTATATCCTCACATGTTTATATCTGCTATTTTTTTTAAAAGTAATTCATCAGGTAGATAGCAAAAAATCATAATTTTGGATATTCCTCATAAGGTAAAGACTTCTGATTCAATCCAGCTCAGAATCAGGGAATGTAATAGAAAATTTACATAAATGTATTAAACATGTATCTAACATTCTCAATTTTATATAATATCCAATAGGAATTTTATGTAGTATGATATTCCTGGAAAATAATTAATCCAAAAAAACCCTGCACTAAAACAGATTAATTTTTAACCTCCATTACGTCCAAAGACAATGTTTGTCTAAGAAGTTTAGTGAATTGGGTAAATGTGTCAAAATCAACAATTCTGAAAAGGAATAGAATAATACAATTGGAAAATTACAAAATTTTTGACCCTGAGATAAGGTCAATTTTCCAGCATTCAGATCTAAAATTCAGTATCTTTATTACTGGGCTTATAATATAAGGATATAAGGCTTATAATATAAGGATTATAAGGATTAACATAATATAAACTACAAGGATTGTATAATATAAGAATTGACAGACACACATTTTATATAAAATTCATTATACCCTAAATAGTTAGCACTTATGCTCGTTACTGACTGAATTAAGTCCCCACAAAAATTTGTATGTTCAAGTCTTAACCCCCAGTAACTTAGAATGTAACCATATTTGCAGGGAGGGATCTTTTAAAAATGTGATTAAATTAAAATGAAGTCATTATGGTAGGACCTAATCCAATATGACTGGTATCCTTATAAGAAGAGGAAGTTTGAACACAGACACAATGTAAAGGCATGGAGATACAATAGCCATCTATAAGCCAAGTAGAGGGGCCTGGAACAGGTCTTTCTCTCATGCCCTCAGAAATAACGAGTCTAGCCAACATCTTTATCTAGGACTTTTATCCTCTGGAATTGTGGAAAAAAAAATTTCTGTTGTTTAAGCCACCCAGTCTGTGGTTTAAGTCACCCAGCCTTTGTTATAGCTAAGACAATGCTTTGGTTGAAATCAGCTACAATAGGAAAACAGAAACTATATGGAGAATTTTGTACTAATAAAGGTAAGTATCCACTTTGAATGGCTTTTTAGAGAAAACTGTGTTCCCAACCACAGTGCTTGGAAGCTATTTCATAAAACAATTACATGAAAATAGTTAATTGTAATGTGAAGAACATTCATGATATATTTTATAACAATTAAAAAAATTTCACATATGGACCTTCTTAGTTTACCTTTGACTTATAAGAGATTGTAGTAAGATACTCAAAGTCCTCTCTTTAGTGCCACTAATGCACATCACCGAATGAAAAAGAGCCATCTTAAATGAGTAAAACATTGTCACTTAATTTAACATAGTATTTTAATACTTGTGAGATTCATCTATTGCATTTTGAATGATTTTGTACTGTGCTATCTTTATGCAATAGGTAAAATTAAATCCATCTATGAGAAAAAGTGAAAAAATTCTTGTACATGGATTTAAGGTCAATATTTTTTTTTATTAATGAGATATGATAGAGCAGAGACTGGCAAGCTTTCTAAGTAAAGGACCAGATAGTATAAATTTTAGGCTTTGCAGACTATACGATGTCTGTCACAAACTATTTAACTCTGACGTAGCTTGATGTTAAGTATATGGTAGCATTCTGTGGGCCAATAAAACTTTATTTAAAAAAAATAGATGGTAGCGGGATTCAACTTGTATGGTGTAGTTTACCAACTCTGTAATAGAGTATAGAAGACGAATGCTGTTTTATATGTAGGGTTTGATTTGGGAGAGGCCTTCTTTTCTTTTTCTATTGAATTTATAGGGTTTACATTGGTTAATAAAATTATGTAAGTTTAGGGTGGACAATTTTATAATACATCATCTATATATTGTATTGTATGTTCACCACCTCGTGTCTCTTTCCATTACCATTTATAGCATTCCCCCTTTTCCCTCTTCTGACTCCTCCCACCCCATTTCCTTCTGATAATGATCACACTGTTGTCTGTTTAGGGAGATATTTTGTTTTGTTTTGCTTAATCCCTTCACCTTTTTCAACCAGTCACCCTACCTCCTGCCCCTCCGACAGCTATGAGTCTGTTTCTATTTTGTTTGTTAGTGCTTGGAATTTTTTCTTTGGCCTAATATTAAATCATCAGAATTTCTTCCTTCTGATCACACTTTAAAATAAAAACAACGAAGTTGATTTCATTGGAATCCCTCTTTGGTGAAGTATATTTATAACACTGTTTGTCTCAGACTTGGGAAAGTAGAAAATATCATTTTATCGTTTCTAAGTAATTAGTGTGCAATCTCTTAGGGTATCTTTAAATATGATTTTCCCTAACTATATTATGTACTCAGAAGGAAAATTATTTAACCAGACCAACAGCATGAGATGTTTGGGTAACAGTTACTATATTTAGTTCCTGGTCGCTAAGGATTCCATTTAGCTTTGTATTATATATTCACAGTACATTTCTGCCAATCAAAAGCAAAAAGTGCTATTTTTTTCCTTAGGTGTTACTTTTCATGTATAATGTTTGAAGAGGTGTATGCTCACATGGAATGCTGGAAAACTACATTAGTTTTTATTAAATGTCTCTGTTCTCTTTATTGATAATGAAAGCAGAAAAATAGCAATTATAAATTTTTACCATCCTCTTGCCGGGCAGGACAATGAAATGTGGACAAAAGCCTGTAGAAGAGAGAGCGGTTGTTCACATCCCTGGTGGGTCAGGAAGAAACAGAAAAGAGACGAGGCAGCTGCCAGAGGGAATGGGAATTTGGGGAAAACAGATGTTTAAAGAGGATTTGTAGAAAGTTATCTTTTTATGTGATGTAATCCCCATTCTGCGTCTCTAGGAAAGAAAAAACCTTGAAAATGTCTATTACTTGCATGCTGGTAGAGGAGTCTGAATCCTCTTTTCCTCCTTTCATGTTACAACAGATGACATTTTGAATTTGACATTATCCTGAGACCAGTGTAGCACAGTACTGTTATCATTTTTTCTGGGTTTTTTTTTTTTAGCAGTGATGATTTCATGAATGAAAGTTTCTCCAAGTTCTGAATCTCAGGGATCTTAGAGATTTGTTTGTGCAAATCACTTTTATAATGGGTTAAAGAGATTTCGTGTCTTGTTTTCTTTTTCCCAGAGAAAGCTGTTAAGTGCTCTCCACCTAAGCTGAGGCAGGAAAACACCTGGGAACAGATTTTGTGTGTCCTTTCTCACTATGCAAAAATATAACAGAAAGGCCTTTGTCTAATGAAAAGGAAAAAAAAATACATTACCGGACTTTTTCTTTGACTTCTCAAGTTCCTTTCAAAGGTTTCTGAGCTTTAATTTGCAAACAATGTTAGAGGTTTCCTGGAAGTGAAGGACCTGACGTCCCACCCACCCACAGTTCTCCCAGGATTTACAGGTACGGATGCTAGATGGTCTCTTGCCAAGGCCCAAGGGCAGGGAAAGGCAGTAAGATCTGTGGCCTAAAATTAGCAGTAGGCTGGCACTTGGACAAAGGGGTAAGAGGAACAGTAACCTGTTCTCACCTGGCTCTTGTGGAAAGTGGAGCTGTTTCTGAGTGGAAAAACTTGTCTCCCAGGAGCTGTGATATTTGAAACAGGTTTACCGTGGCAAGCTCATCCACCCTCAGACTACAGCAGCAGCTTTAACGGAAGTCAGCCAACAGTTCACTGTTGAAATACAGTTTTCAGAAGCGCAAGTGCCTTATAGGGGGAAAAAAAGAGAGAGAGAGAACATCAGCTATGTTTCTAAATGTACCATTAATCATTAATTTTACAAAGATGGAGGTAGAGAATTTTCTTAGAACCTAGTTTAACTTCGATGTAAATTTCAAGAGCAGTGCCTGGTGGTCCTTCATCCTCATGTTCCCAGTGTTATTTTGATATAAGAGAGGCAGTTAATATGGGTTTCATAAACATATTTCTCTGTGGATGTATTCTGTCAGATAAGACTAGACTGCTACTGCTCCCAGTAAAACCAGCCACCTGAATGGTTGCTTTAATTGTCTATAAAGGTAAAAATTTCTTTTAAACCTATTTACTTTGCAACAGCTTATTGCTTTTTAATATCACATAAAATATTCTAAAATAGATTAATCTTGTATGTGCCTGCATCAGTTCAGAGGACATGTACATTTTAAAGGTTTGGAAAACAGTTTGGTACAGGAGGTATTTGTTACAAAACTCTTTCTCATGAAGCAAGAACCCATGTTTCATGGTACACGGGTTTCAACGACCCCAGTAAATAAAGGGAAATTTCTCAAGGTCAGAAGAGAGGAAAACCAAATATATACTTAAGTAGGGAAGATGTCCCATGTGTGTAGAAGGAGAAGTGCTGATGTGTTTCTGGTAACTTGCCTTTTCTTGAAAGGACATTTTAGTAAGGAAAAACCATGAATGATTTAGGGTTATTTTGGGGGCATTGATACATGCTCTTCAGTGAAATAGTTTCAAGAGCCAATAGCTTTTATCCAGAGATTCTGAAGGGGACCTAATAAAAATGGTGGACTCTACAAAACACAGGAGAGACATTAAGAACCCATTATGCTAAATAATATAAATGACATACGTGCAATGAAATAAAACTTTTCTAACCTAAGGTTGAAAGTTCCTGTGATTTTCTGGTTGTTTGATAATTGTAAACAACTTCTTGTGCCTAGAAACACATTCTGTACGCAAGTTATGAAGTCCTCTTGTGGTCATCTTGCTATGGTATTAGCATGACATTTGCCACTAATATGATGTAAATATATTGTTTATACACTTAGGATGTCAGTAAATTTGATATGAGAGTAAAATATGTAGCTGAATGCCTCTGGTGTCAGTTCTGGCTCATTTAGACGTGCCTTTGAATGAATAAATAGCTGAGCTGATGGCACCTTTCAGAAATTTTTTCTACTTGATTTTAATAGATTATTGCCTCCCTCAGTGCTATTTGAAATGTTTTTCTTCATTCATTTACAACATAAATTAACATGTCATTTTTTTTCATAAATTTTTGAAAGCAGAGAGGCTAGTGACAGAACTTGTTCAGTGTGCATCTGTATTCACGTTGGAAGACTTTAAATAAGCCGTTTGAAGAAGAAAAGGCCTATGTGAGCATCTGTCATTGCTATGCGATTATTGTAGCTAAAATTGTAGTGTCACCATTAGGAAATGGAACAGTGCCAGAGTTGTGGTAAAATAAGAGTCGATTCTGGAACTAGAAACTACTGGCTGTTGTTTACTTTGCATATCCTGAGGTTACCATATGACCTTGAGAGAAAAATTTTTTGTGAGTATTGATCAACATGATTCCCAATAACCTTTTCACATTATACACTGACTCCTTTTGTTCTTGGTGCTTGAACAAAATGAAGATAATGAAGGAAAAAGGAAATATAGTCTCTCACCCGTTGGATAGAAATATAACCTTTAATTTGCAAATATTATTTATGATGATTATTCTCTGTGTCTTAGTATTCCATATCTTGACATTTATTGTAATTTTTAAAAAGCATATTAATTCAGCTTACTTTTCTCTTAGTCTTTATGAATTCTGTTATTCTATAGTTTTATTGGTTACCATTTTATTTGACTAAACTGAAGTTTCAATGCTTGTGCATCCTTTCTCTTCAATCATCCCTTTGTGGTTATTATGAAGCAGTCCTGCTTCCCAGGATTCACACAGCAGCCAATCTAGAATCAACCAGTATTTGCCATGATTTAGCTTGTATTTGTTCTGCTCAAGATATTTTAGTATCCACTATACCTACCTAATGATCCTTTCTCCAGAAATGGACTTTATTGGTAGTCCTAGATGGCAAGACTTACCTAGCCCAACCAATTAGCTTCACTTAAGTAAATCTGCAGAGAAGTTTCTCTAACTCTTATCTCTGGAATGTTGTCATACCAGCCTTCTCTGACTTGGTAACTCCCCCATTCTTCCAAGCAGGGAAAAAAATATATATCTTTCAAATGTTTTCTGTGATACAGTTGTTTTGAAACAAATTAGTCTCCCATTTGGAAGTCAAATTCTACCTTTAATCAGAAAAATAATTAACATTGTCTTTTTACTAGTACTTCTATTTTTACTTTTTTCATTTATTTCTTGGGAATATGTCCAATCTTATGTTGAAACTTTGTTGTTATTTTCATATCTTTTATCTTCTCTTATATCATTTTAATTTCTTTGATTTTTTCCTGTTAATTCTGAGAGAATTTATATATTTTGTCTCTATTTTGATTAAAATGATTTCCTGGAAGTCAATTCTGTTTTTCCTGACCATAGTTTAGAAAGTAATTTGTTTTCCTAATTTTTAATTTCCTATAGTAAATTTAACCTTATTTTTCTCTTTGCCTTTACATTTATTTTGGTGTTTTAAAAATTTTACCTGTTTCTTTCCTTTCAGATGTTTGCTTCTGTTTTGGATAACCATGTCTTCTTATCAACTCTTGTGATTTCAAAGAGTTTTATAAATGTTTATGCCTTTGTAATTTATTGTATTTAGACATAAGTTATTTCTCCAAATGTTCACTAAAGAGGTCCAATTTATATTTGATTTGCAATATTATTTCATAAATTTTATGTTTAACTTTCTCATTTCTCCTTCTCACACATTAAACTCTTGACCAATGGATAACAAATGGCTATATAACCCTTGGTTTGACACTTTTTTTTCAATTGGATATTTGTCAAGTATGTTCTTAATCGCATAGATTGAGGTCATTTTGGTGTTCACCATTCTATTCTACTTGCTAATGTCTGGCAGGAATTCATGATGGTCCAGCAGAAGTTCACCAGGGCTCTGCCCCTCTCTTAGGATAGTATCACCTACCTATAGTTCCTATTTCCCTCTCATTTTGATCCAGGGTATTAGATGAAAAACTATAATCCTGTAATTCACTGCCTCCAAGGGTTTATTTTTATCTCCAGCACTGCTTCTCAACTCTATGTTCTTGTTACCTTTGATTCTCACTCCGATTTTTCTGTCACTAAGACCACAACATACCTTGCATTCCTTTAAAATTGTAATTTGGATAACTTTATGTCTGTTCAGTTCTTTCTTGGCTGGAACTGACTTGTTTATGCCTGGGTCCAAGCAAAATAATTATGCTGCCCTCTTCCCTCTGTAGTGGCTAGATATAGATGATAACTTTTTGATCACTCTAATTTTTAACTAACTGATAAACTATACTCTTAAGAATGGCCTTACGAGTATACATTGTAGTGTGAGTAGCCCTAATATTTTATTTCTTTACATTTTTGTATAACAAAAAGTAGAATTAGAATATAATCTAATTAGAATTAGAATCATAAATTAAAATCATTTAATTTTTTCTTTTAGTGTTCTCCTTTTCTTTTTCTAAATCTTTGCATGCCACAGGACAGAAACTTAATTTTAGTATGACCTGAAACAAACAAATCACAGAGGAAGGAAAAACAGAGTTGAGTTGGTGGAATGTTGAGTGAAATCTGCATGAAGAACTAATTTAGAGAAACTTCAGATAAAATTTCACATCCCAGAAGACTTATGTAAACAAAGAAACTAGACATTTAAGTGGTGTTTATTACTAACGACAACATATTATATAAAATAAACAGGGAGATATGTTTTAGCTGTCATGATTATAGATGGTTATTTTTTAATCCATAGAAAATGTTAATAAGCATTTCAGAAATAGCATTCTTTTCTTGTGCCACACTATCTATTAAAATCAGAATGAATTTAAAGCAATTATAAGGAATAGATTCATCTCCTTGCAAAACCAGAGTCTTAGATATGTTCTTTTATGTGGGATTAAGGAATGAATCAATATTTAGCTATTTAATTTTTAAATAGCGAATGATACAACAGACACTGCCAAATCCATATAACAAGTGTTATTCTCTTATGATGCCTTTAAAAGCTTTGAGTGCATATATCAAATGAATAGACATACAGTCAAAACTTACTGATAGATCAATTCGTTCATTAGAACTAACACCACTAACGAGAAAAATGGGGATGGACTCATAGATGGAGAGCAGGATGACAGCTAGGGGTCGAGGGAAGGTTGGGGTGCCGAGAATGAGAAAAAACAGAAAGAGACTCACGGACATGGACAACAGTGTGGTGATTTCTGGGGAGAGGGGACATAAGGAGACTAAATGGTAATGGAAAACATACAATAAAGATTCAATTAAAAAACTTACTGATAGAGCGTACATCAATTCAAGCAGCAGCATTAAAGATATGATTGATGAAGTGGTAGTGTGTCATAAGAAAACTACTAGTCTTTTTAGTATTTCAGTTTACATTTGGAAATATGAATATATTTGAGCAATAGGTGTCCAGATTCTGTAAACTAAAGCTTAGTTTGAATCTTGAGCCAGTTTTTAACTCATCTCATCATTTCATACACTACATATAAATGTGGGATTTGTTTCGAATGACACTTTCCATCCCACCTATATACCTTTAAATAAGTAGTTAAAAAAATTAGCTACTCTAAAATTTCTAATGGGAAAGTTCCCAGAACATTTGTTTTTAGTCAAAAAGATAAAAAGAGAAAGATTGTAAGAAATTATTTCAGGGGGGCTCAGTGGTCCACAATGATGATAAGTTTCCAGAGAAATCCTCAGTGACTTTCAGTTTCCTGTCTTTGTCTAGGGCCATATCTCAGGGCCTGTGTCATTGATCTTTCAAGAATAAAACAGAAATCTTATGTACAGGGATGATTCAGTTAGTCAGATATTACTTATCTGATAACCTTGAAGATAAAGAATACAACCAAGTAATAAGCAATTTTTTTAAATGTCAAAAATAAATTTGACATGTAATTTCTCATTGGGCCAGAGCTATTTGTCCACCAAGTTTAAGTTACTTAATGTTTGGAAACAATTCTATCCAGCTTGAATATATGATATACAATTTCCGCATGTCCTTAATACAACTTTAGAAAGTGTATGAAGAGAGGATATTTCTAAAGGCAGGCAAATCAGAAATAACAAGAAGAGATATATGAAAGTGAAGTAAGACAAAACTGTTAAACAGAGAAGACAGTGCCATATTGTATCAACAACAACAACAACAAAATCATCTTTTTCTGCCCTGATTTTATTGGTTATTTTAGTTGGGATCTCTCTTGTCTCTCTCTTACTGATATCTTTACTGATAAATTACGTACCTGTATCCATAGTATCTTAACTAGTCATTGAGACTGGCCTTTCTGAGGTTAAAAATATCTAGACTGTTGTTAGGTTCAATGACATTTTTTTTCAACTCTATTATCTTTAGTGTCTCAGATGCATTTCAAACAGAAAATAAGTCCTGTCTTCCCTTGATTTCTGCAGCATTTCAAAATCCTGGTGCTCTGACCCATCTCCCTTTTCCATTTCTTTGATTTCAACAGTCCATCCCTTTTCCTGTCCTGCAGACCTCCTCCCCCTATTCCACAGTAATTACTTACTACAGGGGTCAGGCTCTTCCCCCCCTTTTTTTCTTTTTTTGCTTTTTGCCTCTTCCTCAGGAATTTCTCCCATTTTTTCTGACTTCAGCTACTGTCACATTAATGATAACCCTTAAGTAGTAAGGATAGTGATTGAAGAGGAATGAACAGACACAAATCTAAAGCTTTTCATTGAAAGAAATCAGGCAACCAGTATTTGATTTTTTTCTGCAGTGGAGATTTGTGTGGAATTAAGATCAAGCTTTTTTGTTTTATGTTGCTTGTTTTGAGGGGAGGGTTTAAATTAAGAAAAACTTTCTGCCTTTTTAAGTAGCTTACCATAAAATAAAGCAAATTGATTAAGGTCAAAATGTTGAAGTATATGGAATGAAAAATGTTTAAGTGGAAAAATAAACTGGTGTTTTCCATTGAAGTTCAAAATTTGTTTTTCTTATAACTCACAGGTCTTAGAATAAGATCCTGAACATCATTTAAAATATTACTCACAAAGCAGTTTTTGAAGGGATTTTTCACTGAAGTCAAAATGTTCAATTTAGGATATTTTACATTTGCTTATTATATGTGATTATTTGCCTAGGATTCACTTTCCACCTTTTTAAGGATGGAAAATTATGAATATGTCTTCAAAACTTTGAACAAAGCTGAATTTCTCAAATGTTGTTCATTGTGTAGTTAGCACCATGCCCAAAGAATATGAGTGATGTAATATTTATTGAGAAAAATGATAGAGCAGGTATGAGGAGGTATCTTCATGCCTTTCATAATTTATTTCTTATTATAAGACAGACTGTCATTAGAACAAAAGAAAAAGATGATACTCTCCCATCTTTTTTTTGTATCATTTTGGTGAAGACTGAGATTTTTTTCCTCAGCATAATCAATATGAGTTCCTTATAAAGATTTTCTATGTTCCTTGATATTTGAATGACTTGCTTTGCTGACCATCTCTGTGACACTAAAGTCACAACCCCAAAACTGACTACATAATTTTCTATTGTACTCCAAAATGGAACATCATACTATTGAAAAATTTTCACAAACAATATCAAGAAATTTTAGATGGTCCTTTGGCATTATACCTTTCCTGGTCACATGATGGTGGCTAAAACACAGACATCAGAAGAAAAGAAAGTCAAATTCTGCCAACTATTCAGGGTTGTTTCTTAAAGATACTTTTTCAGAAACCCCACTGCTTACACATCACTGATCAGAGTCTAGTCACGTGGCTACCCTTATCTGCAAGGGAGGTGGGGTCTGTAAACACATGTCTACATTTGAGGGGGAAATGCTATTGGGCAGACAACTAGCAGTCTGCTCAGCAACCCTGAACACTTATCTTAGGGCCAAAGTTGCATGCATTTTCCTATTTGTATCTTAAAAGGTAGATATTGTTAAAACTCTCATTTTGCAGACAGGGAAACTGAGGTTTTGGATGGGCTAAATATCTCGCCTGCAGTCACAGAGCTAGCAGGGTGTAGGGCAAGGAATTGAACTGATTTCCACCTGCCGCAACTGCCAGACCCCCCGCCACTGTACCTCACTGCTTCTGAGCTGGTGCGCCTGGCTTTATTTCAGGGAACCGGCACTGGATTCCAAAGACGAATTAGTTTCTCTGGAAGATATACAGGAAACCTGGGCTGATATACACATATAGTAACCTTTTAAAAATTCATAGGTGCAGAATGTCTGCAAAGATTTTTAAATCTGCTTGCTTTGCTATTTCTAGATTTATTAAGGAGACCAGGCACCATGACTTGGCCTAATACTATGAAAGGTGTTTAAGGATAGGATCGCCTTTATGAAGTGAAATTTTAAGATTTATGCTTTTTGATAGTTGAGGCATTTTACAAACCTGCTTAACTTTTTTAAAAATGATTTTATTTATTTATTTATAGACAGAGGGGAAGGGAGGGAGAAAGAGAGGGAGAGAAACATCAATGTGTGGTTGCCTCTCATGTGCCCCTGACTAGGGACCCGGCCTGCAACTCAGACATGTGCTCTGACTGGGGAATTGAACCCATGACCCCTTGGTCTGCAGGTGGGCACTCAGTCTACGGAGCCACACCAGCCAGGGGTCTGCTTAACTTTGTTTAAAAAAGAATCTCTGGATCAACTGGTAGATAATTGGAGTAGCAGATACAGTTGGTAATTAACATCAAACCTGTCCGGGGTTCCCTTCTCCCTTTCTTGCTGTAACCTAAGGGCTAGGACAGCTACATACTTGCTCTTACAGTCTCTTCACACTGTGAATGGCCAGGCAATACAGTTCGGGCTAATAGTATGTTAAAAAAAAAAAAAGTGCCTTGGGGGTGTTTCAGGGAAACCTTTCAGACCGTTTCCTTTGTTTTTCCTGCCTGAATTTAGACCCTGTGACTGGAGCCATTTTACCAGTATAGACATTCAGAGAGGCAACTGGGTTAGATATTACTGACTTGCTGAATCAATGCCTACTTCCAGATTTCTTTTTCCTTACTCTTATTTATGTTATAATTTACCCAAAGTTAATTCTAAGTTAATCAGTCATTACCTTTCAATAAGGGATACAACAGTTAGTGAATTAATTTATTTCAAAGATGAAAAAAATATTGGCTGTATTGGCTTACTGAAGAGACATAAAGTGTCCTGTAAGTCTTTTTTAGACCCAGAAAGTTACATATTAAATTTAATAACCACAAAGGAATTAAAAATATGACCCCCTGCCAAGCACTTATTTTGTTAGACAATATTTTTCTCTAAAGACAAAAAGCATGAGATATTAACAAAAACTGATTTCCTTCATAACATATTACTAGTGCTTGATTGTCTAAAATTGAATAAAGTAGTTGTCTTAGTTCAGGCTGCTCTAACAAAATACTATAGTCTCAAAGTTCTGAAGAATGACCAAGATCGAACTCCTGGTTTATTTAGTTCCTGGTGAGAGCTCTGTTCCTGGTTTGCAGATGGCCTTTCTGCTGTGTTCTCACATGGGGGTGAGAGAAAGGGGAGAGAGAGAGAAGTTCTGGTGTCTCTCTTTTTATAATGGCACTAATTCCATCATGAGGGCTTCACCCTCATAAAATCATCTAAACTTAATTACTCCTCGAAGCACTCAGATCTGAATACCATCATGGTGAAGATTAGGGTTTCAACATAGGAATTTTGGGAGGACACAAATATTCAGTCTTCCAATGTACAAATCATTAACAAAGATTCTCAGCTGAACTCATTCTGCAAAAAAGTCCAGTCCATCCTCTTTTTGTAGGAGACATAAGGCTGGTGATGATCAGTATGCTGCTTTATCCCTCTCTTTTCAGTCTGAGCTACAGGGATAAGAGTATTTTCTCTGTAAGTTTCTCTAACTCAAAGTTTCCTTTGTTCATACCGAAAAGAATTTGTAAGCAGAAAGCAAGGAATATACTTTAATCTTTGCTATTTTTTTCACCAGAACAATCTTCAGTTTTTTTCTCCAAATCAGTATTGTTTGAGAAACATGGATCATGTCTAAGTTTATTTTTAGCTCTAAAATTATGATAAACATAAATAAGTGGATGTACCCTTTTATTTTTCAAACATAATTGTGGTTCATTTACACTGTGTTTGTTATCATTTTCTGTCTTATGTAGGTCATGAAAATTGTGGCTGTGAATTTAATATTTGGAAATTAAATTCAGAGTTTATAATTTAGACTGTGCATTGATTGAGATAAGAGATCACGAGGTTTCAATGAAGACAGAGGATATGGTGCAGAGGGTGAATGTGATGATATTCAGGATGTCATCGACAGTCCTTGGTAACATTTTCAGTGGTGATGATGGTGGAGAGAGAGTGGGAGTAACTTAGGATGGTTCCCAGATTTCAGTTTTTGCCTGAGAGTGGCTGGTTTTGGCACCACCTTATCTAGATGTGAGTGAATTTGGGCCAATGAACAATTTGTAGATATACTGAGTTTGAAGTATTGTGAGGTTATCAGATATAGACCTCCAGTAAATAATGTATAGGGATTTAAGTTGGTAGTTTAGAAAGAAAAACTAAGCTATTGGTCTCGATATGAGAACCAGAGCAAAAAAGGTAATTGATGAAGCCATAGATTTACATGAGTCTGTCCAGGCCTAGAGTGTAAATTCAGAAATATACAAGAAGTGAAATTGTTAAGTAATGCTATCATGAGTAAAGTGATCATTTAAAAAGCAGATGTAGAAAGGACAACTAGCCCACCCCCAACACACACACATAAACACACAATTAAACTGAGTAGAAAAAGAACAAGGAGAGTCATATGATGAAAGTCAAGCGGATGGAGTTCTTTTTAATAGTATAATATGATTGCCTCTATTTACTTACTCTTCATTAGAACTTTATAGCTTATTTACTACTCATTACAAGTTCGTACCCTGAAACACCATCATGCCCCCCAGCTCCCATCAATGCCCTGGTAACAACCATTTTATGCTCTGTTTTTGATGGGTCTTTTCTTTTTAGATTCCTTACATAAATATCATACAGTACTTGTCTTTTTTTGTCTGACTTATCTTGCTTAACATAATGTGCTCGAGGTCTATCATGTTGTTGCAAGTGGGACAATATCTTCCTTTCTCATGGCTGAATAATATTCCATTGTGTATATGTACCACATGTTTTCATCCATGCATCTTTTGATGGACATTTGTGTTGTTTCCATATCTTGGCTGTTGTGAATAATGCTACAATAAACATGGGAGAACATCTATCTCTTCAAAGTCTTATTTTCATTTCCTTTGGGTAGATACACAGAAATAGGGTTGATGGACCATATGGGAGATCTATTTTGAATATTTTAAGGGCCCTGACCCTCCATATTATTTTCCATAGTGGTTGGACCAATTTACAGTTCCACCAGCAAGGTATAAGGGTTCCGTTTGGGGTGGAATTGTTTAAGGAGAAAGAGATCAACAATATCAAATCCTGCTGAGTGTTTGTAAAGGATAAATACTAAAGGACGCCAACTGAATTTGTCCTTAGAAGAACATTGTCTAACATAACTGGTGACAGAGTAGACAGAAGAGTAAATGTAGAAAACTACGAACTAGAAAGGGACATAGATATGGAGGAAATATATAAATCTTAAATTTAAAACATTATAATCATGTCCCTAGCCAGTGTGGTTCAGTTGGTTGGAGCATGATCCTGTAATATCAAAAGGTTGTGGGTTTGATCTCTGGTCAGGACACATACCTAGGTTGTGGGTTCAATCCTGGGCTGGGGTATGTGCGGGAGACATCCAATCCATGCTTCTCTCTCATATTGATGTTTCTCTCTCTGTCCCTTCCTCTCTCTCTAAAAGCAATGAAAAAAATATAAGGTAAGGGTTAAGAAATAAACACTATAAGCATGTATCTATGCTGATGAAAAGAGCTAATAAAAAGACATTGAAAATCCAAAAAATATAAATGAAGGTAAACGAGGTTGTGTGCACTGTGTGTGTGGGTAGGATGGGGAAGGGGCTGCAGTAAGAATTTTGCATGCACTGGTGCTCCATGGTGAAGAAGTTGAATTATATACTGCATACAACAGGGAGACAATGAATATTTATGATTTGAAAAAGTGAATAAATTTTATTTATTTTTTAAAGATTATATTAGCTCATAGCAAGAAGAATGAATTAGAGAAAGTAAAACTCAGGGCAAGAACAACTGAGGAAAATGAGACAGAGGGAGGTGGGCACAGGGGATAATTGTTGAAATATTAACGGGTAGGTCAGTAGGGTTTAGTAATCCACTGGGGGTAGAGAATGAATGGCAATGGGAATTGAATATTTGAGAAGTATTTAAATTTTCTAACTCAGGAACCTGGTGAAAACATGATAAAAATAACTATTAGGAGTTTGAGCCGTGTGTTCCATTTTAGACATTCTTAATTTTGACTGCCTTTGGAATGTCTAAATGGGGAAATATCATTTCGTTGAAAAAGTGGGTTCAGAAGGTAGATGAAGAGCAAAAGTGGGGCACTGGGCTATCTGAGCATCTGTGATATGGATGAAGCTGAAAGCACAGGAAGAGAGGAGGTCACCTGGTAGACCACGTATGGAGAGAGACGATGAGGGTCTTACATGGACTTTGAAGAACAGTAACATTTATAAGCAAATAGCCAAAGGGAAATCAGTGAAAAGGGTGAAAAGAATATCCAGATGGGTAAGAATTGAACCAGAAGTGAATAGAATTGCAAAATATTATATCCAATGATAGAACAACATCAAGTTATATAATTTAAAAGTGCCTATTGGACTTGCCATTGGAAGGCCATTTGTGATTTGAAGTGAGAGCTTCTTAGTTAAATGATGAAGAAAAACAGGATGTTACAGATGGCTACATCATTAATAACAGCTGAGGAAGTACAGACAGGGTATAAGCCACTCTTCCAAGACTTTGATTAATGAAGGGAAGGACAGAGAACACTGCAACAGAAGAGGAGTTACTTTCTTCCTGCTCAAGATCCTTTTCAGGAGAGGTTTTGATAACTGCCAAGAGCCTATGTTTACTGTTTTCTATTAAAGTAGCACATGCCTCAATACCAGTGTCAATGATACTGCGTATTGTGCTTTCCTGTTGGACTCGTCTTTCAAAAATTCAATGACGTAGAAGTACAGATGTTCATGCAATAGTGGGTGTCTAGTTGAATGCAGTGATGGGCTGAAATCTTTAAAACGCTGTTTTAAGGTATATTCTAGTTTGTTAGTGGTAGATATTTGTAACTTTTTCTTCAGGGCTTTTTTGTAGTCCTATAGATAGCTTTCATTTGTTCACCCTAAACAAGATTGAGTATTTTAATAAAGTCTTGTCTAGTGCTAAGTACCTTGTGATGATAGCATTGAAGAAATATCAGTTTTATCACGGAAAATGATGAGTGTCCTGTAATTACTTGTTTTCATCAGCATCTTATTATTTCTTGTTATTGCTTGTTTTCCTCTGCATCTTATTATTTCTACCTATATTAGTGACTGTTTTAGTTTAATTTTTCTTTTACTGGCTTACAAGTTGAGTTTGGGAATTTTATTCCCAGACAATAGTAAAATCCAGAAAAGCTTTTCTTCTAACAGATGCCTTTGAATATTCTAGCTGCAGATTTCATCATTGGTCATGGACCTAACTCTACCCAACTAAATATTTGATGCCCATATTAGAGTCCCTTTAAATGCTGAATGTACATCATATTCAAAATATTATGCTATTCCTTTTTCTTAGAAGTTTTATTTGTTTATTCATTTTATATTACTTCTTGAAAATTAGTGATATATTTAAGTGAGGTCAAAAGCAGCTAAAATTATTTTCCTGTGGCAAATATGTGTGTATGTATATATACACACATACACTAATGCTCATATATAGAATGTGCTATCAATTACATATGAAATATATATGTAAAAATGAAAAGATTTATATGTGGCAAAAAGCATGTAGCTATATATCAATGGTATAAGAAAAAATATCATATCTACTTAGTTAAAATGTAAATAGGGAAGCAAAAGACCAAGGGATCAATTTATTTTATTATGTTTTTCTGAATATTAAAGTAAACCATAAAATAATGCCATTTCAATGTTAAAATCCTTTGATCATAGCTGACTGTTAATATCAAACAAGGAAATTTTTGAACAGGGATAAAACATGGTTTATTTCAAAGATATAAATCTTTGAAATTTATATATATATATAGAGAGAGAGAGAGAGAGACAGAGAGAGAGAGAGACAGAGAGAGAGGCAGAATCCCAGATAGAGGTGAAATACCATTTTGCTCAGGCTGGTTTGGTTATTTTGAAAGTTGATTCTGAGCAATCTTTGAAGGTATATGAAGTCACCTGAAAGGCTGGCCCTGGAGATACGGGTTTGTGTGAAGATCGGGCAGGAAGTTAGTTAAGCTACTGTTAGACCTACTGAAATCTTTCCAGCTGAGAATTTATTTCTGTTACATATTGAGATTCTCAATGGACTTTCATTAGTTTAAAAATGTTTGAAAACCATGGATGCAATCTCTTATTTTTCCTTCACCGATAGATATTAAATGACATCTTCAAGGTTGTTACATAAGTGAGTCACAAAGCCACAAGAGAAAAGTCAAATAACTATTCCATTCCTCGGTGGTTCTCAATATTAGAAAGTACTTTCTCATGTTAGCTAAACATGAGATGTCATTTCTATAACATCCATCTATGAAAACTCACCTTTTTAAAAAGTAATAAAGAATAAACCCAAACAATTTTCCACGTAGTAGTTTGGGTTAGTCATTCATGTGAATGTAGAAATGTGTTGCTAAGTGAACATTCTGCCAATTTTTCTGCCCAGGCTTTTGGCTTTTGGTCTGAGGGCTGTGGGAGAAGGCAGATTCCACTAGAGAGGGCTACATGAGAAGCGGTGTCTTCACAGCAGACCCCTCAGGTGGAACTAGGAGATGATGAAGGATGATGATGTAATGATAATGAAGACAAGAGCTGAGACTTTCTGTAAACTTGCTATGTTCCCTTCATATATTTACTCATTTAACCTTCAATATACCTTATAAATAAATGCTATTATTATTATTTTTTTATCCTCACCAGAGGACATTATTCTTCATTGCTTTTAGAGAGAGATGTAGGGAGGAAGAGAGAGAGAGAGAAACATTGATGCAAGAGAGAAGTATTGATTGGTTGCCTCCCATATGCACCTGGACCTGGGATCAAACACTCACAACCCAGGCATGTGCCGTGGTTGGGAATCAAACCTGAAACCCTTCCGTTATGGGATGATGCCACAACCAACTGAGTCACGTTGGCCAGGGCAATGCTATTAGTTTAATGAATGTTAGTATTATCCCAATCTATAGATGAAAAATAAAGTTGCCCAAACTCACAGAGCTAGTAAATAATAGAATATGGATCTGAAAACAGAAAGTCTAATTTTAGACTCAAAATCTTAAACTCTTAAGCTCTACTGCTACTCTGGAGATAGAATGGTCTGAAAAGAAGTTGTAATGAAAACATATTCATTAATAGTGTTAGGAATTTCCAGAGAGCACACTTGGCAGGGCTGCAAGGGGAGAGGAGCAGTAGGAAAAGCAAGGGGGTGGCCCAGAGCAGTAGGGTGGTGATTAGCAATGTAAAGTAGAGTCACCTTGCTCTGAAGAGAACCTGTTGTTAAGGCTCTTCTGTTCTAGTATTCAGAGAGAAGGTGAACACTCCATTCTTACCAGGGGCTCTTATGTGTCATAGCATTCATCTTTCTTGTCAATGAAATGTGGTTGGAAATAGGCTCTAAGCAATGGTCCTAACTCATTTAGGTCATGGACACTTGTTCAGAATATGGTAGACGCTCTAGGGAGAAAGTGTGCATAGGCGTAAATGCAGATAGAAAATTGTTTATTTTCCAACAATTCAGGAGAACTGAGGAAGACATATTATCTTGAAAGGGTCCAATAAGGAAGTAAGCACTGGATATTTCCTATGGATCTTGCTGGGGCAGGTAGGGTCCTGTGTGATAAACAAAGAATTACAGAGGACAGAATATGTGGATACTAACTACAAGAGTAAAAAATGAAATAAAGCAAACCCAGTAAAGTCTTATGAACTGCTTCTTCACGACCTCACATGTGTCAATATACCCATAAAACTCATGTTATGTTTGCTATGATTGGAATGCCTTGTGGAGGCAGAGGGAGAGCTTTCCTTCTGCTCCAAAGGTGGGCCAGCACAGAGCAGGCTGCCTTGGTTCCAAATCAAAACAGAAAAAAAATAAAAATAAAGACACAGTCAGGCACACACAGGGTAAGCAGGCTATTGCCTGCCCCTTCCCCTGAATCTGGAGTTTGGGTGAAAATTCCCTAAGCCTCTAAAGGCAGAGATGATCCCAAATGACATTTGTGTTATGTGCACATACTGGCAAGAATTTTCCCCTATTATTCCAGGGGCTTTTGCGCTCTCTGAAACACATCCATATACCATAGTTTAAATCTTTGATCTACAAAGATGTTTCTCTAATACTAAGCTGGCTTCGAATGTCAGAAATGTGACCCTAGTATGAGAATCCGAGGAGGTCTTTGAGTTTCCTTTCGTGTGTCTCTGTTGTTCCTTCATGCATCACTGAAGATTGAACAGGTTCATTATTGAAGGCACTGCCTTTATAGCCTTGGGGCACTGATAGTGTCTTAAGTGTCATGTCAATTCCTTGTTTTTACTGTTTTGTTCCCTTTGACATGGGACCTGCAGAGGCAGCATTCTGAGAGAGAGTGTCTGTGGGGAGTTTGAAAGTGAGGCCACCTCTGCTGCTCAGAGGAATGCCCAACCCCGGCATATACACGGCCAAGTTCAGCTTTCCCCACTTTCAGGAGGGGAGTGTCATTTCACAGGCCTTTGTCCGCCTGCTTTTGCTGGAGAAGCAGAAATCTCAGGAATAGCTCTGTAATATCACTGACCTCAGTTGGTTTTGAAGAAACAGTAGCTTCCAAGGCATTTTGTTGTCAGAGTTGAAGCCTACATATATTTCTTTTCTTCTTTTGTCTGACAAAAAGCTAGAATGACCTCATTAGAAATGACTAGGGACCAAATTATATAGATGCCTAAACAATATTTTAACCAAACATCAAAAGTCCTTCTCATCTATCTCTTAAGGGACATAGGTAATTCAAAAGTCAAATGAGGCAAAGATCCTAAGTTAAGCAGAATTAATTAGAAAGAACTGTTTTTTGGAGGGTGGATCTTATTCAGCTATTGAGATGTAGGCACTTGGATAATAAAAATGAATGTTACCTGTGCACTCTTCGCTCTCAAATGTTTGCCTTGTTAGCTATGAATATAGGCGCAAAGATATACAAGTATGCTGAAAATGAAAAAAAATGCTGCTCGTCAAGAAAATGGCTTACAGGCAATTGTAAAATTTACCTAACAATTCGTGTGTGAACTTAAAAAAAGTACTTAACACAGAATTTTAGAAATAATTAACACAATAAATCATTTCTTAGCTAATAAACCAGGAGATAGCCCCAGACTCCTGATTTCATTTGCTTTACTCCTTTCAATTTCAGCTTGGTTGTAAAAATCTGAGATTATCCCAGTAATATGAGTTGAAGACTGAGAAGCAACAGTTAGTCTAGAGGCACCCAGCCGTGAGAGAGAGAATTCTGAAGTGACCCCCAATAACCTATGTCCTTCTATAATCCCCTCCTCTTGGGGGTGTGTGAAGCCTGTGAATATAGTGAGGTGTCACTCTCATGATTGTGTTACATTACCTGGCAATGGTGAAGGGCGAAGGGGTTTTACGGGTATAATTAAGGTTCATAATCAGTAGATTTTGTGTTGATCAAATGAGGCATTACCTTGCATGTGCCTCATGTCTATAGATGAGCTCTTTAAAAGAGGGATGAGAGCCTCCCTGGAGTTCAGAAAGATTCATCTGCTGGTCGTGAAATGTAGCTGACAAGTATTAGAAGAGGCCATTTTATTATTCCTTCCAGAAGCATGTTCGTACTCTGTACTATGCCCTCTCCCAGGTTGAAGGACCCAGAAAGAGCAGGGCATGGCATCTGCTTTTAAAAAGGTCTCATATCAGTGTGAGAGAGAAAATGCACACACTTTTACAATAGAATAAATGACATTTGAGAAGCATGCAGAAGATGCCCTTGAAGCAGAGCAGGTTGTCGACTCACTTTTCACCAGGGACCAAAGTCTGCCTTCAGGGGCATCTGCTGGCACTTGAGCTGAGGTCAATGTGAAAATGACAGAGAGCCCATAGGGAGCAGCAAGAGATGAGCCTGGAAAACAGGCAAGGAAGGAACAGAACCTGATGTCCTACTAAGAATTTTGTTCCACTGAGTAGTTTGTGAGAACCACCGAAGGAATGTGATCAGCTTTATACTACTCTGAATAAAAATATGGAAAGTGTTTGGGATTGGGAAAAAATGAAGTAAGAAGACCAGTTAGGAGGCTCTTCCAATAGTTTCACACAAGAAAAAGAAAATGATGGTTTGATCTAAGATGGTAGCAATGATGCCGTGAATGGAGAGGAAATGACTGATATTTTGCAGAGATATTTAAGGAGTGGAATTGACAGGATTCGATGTTAGTGTGTTGGTTAGAGACTTTGAAGCTGAAGTAGGCTTTTGACTCTTCTGGGTCCAAATAATTGTAACCACCATAGTGGAGGAACTGGGTTATAATCAGGGCTGGAAAAGGGGAGGGATATAACATAGGGTTAGGATATAATTTCCTTTCAGTTGTGGTGATGTCTAGTAGGTAGTTGATATACAGCACCTGTAGCATTGGAGAAGGGTCTGACCTACAGATGATGATTTAACAGTCATTAGTATTTCCATTTAGTTGATATCATGGATGTAGATTAAATCACTGTCAGAGAATATATTGATAAGTATACAAGGCATGAGGAACAAATCCCAGAACCTACCAGCATTTAAAGGGAAGGTAGCATAAAAATAGCTGAGTATGTAAACAAAATCAACCATCAGGAACATGGTGGAGTTGTAAGAGTCAGGCCAAAGCCAAAAAAGAGAGAAATGGGAGAAATGATACATTTTGGCATAGAGTTCGATTAGGAAAATACTAAAAGGCATCCACTGATTTAGATTTTAGGGGTGCTGTTGGCACTTTAATTTTCATCCTTTGCAGCATTAGAACCCCAATTTTGTTTGGGAGGAACTTGACCTGGACCTTCTTCACCCCTAGGCATGAGCATCAGGTAAAGCCGACTCTTCCCCCACAGCTGGGGGTGAAGCATGTGACATAAACCAAGCCTAAAACCAGTTCTCCATCGAGGGAAGGAGCATAACACAAGTTAGGATAATCGGGGTCAAGAAGATAACATTTTCTGGACTTTTTAAAAATTAGAAAAAAATGTCTTAGCTTTGAGGAGATTTTTCTTTCTGGTTTGGTGTGAATCAGATTAGAGTGGAACTGCTTCTGCCATTTGTGACCATGCTCATCCTGGGAATGGAGCCAAGGCTGAAGAAGCTCTGGAGAAAGAGAGGGCAGCTCACAGTCCTGCTGGAAGCTGAACTCAACTCAGTACTGCTTTGTTATTGGACCTGAGGGATTCCTTCTGAGTCCCTGAAGCAGAGAAGGGGTGATGGTTTCCTCAGTATTAGTACACCACTAATGCACTAATTTAGATTTCTCTAGGGAAAATGAATTTCTTTTTATCCAGTCATTCGAAAACATCTATTGAGTCTCAACCATGCGCCCTGTACTTTTCTAGGCATTAGGAATGGGGGACCCAGCTATAAATTGGGCAATGACTTTATTCCCTTGGAAATTGTAATTTGTGATACAGAAATCAGTGTTAAGGAAGCACACATGTATATAAACACAACTTGGATAGTAATAAGTGCAAGAAGAAGTAGAGAATAAAAAATTAGATCGTGTGTATATTCAAGGTGGAAAAGACAGGAGAGTCAATGGAATGAATTTCTTGATATCCTGCTAGTGAAAGAAAACATTTTATCAGGAAAAACAAGAGAGTTGAAGTTCATTTAATAATCACTTGATCTTCAGGGAAGGGATTTTCCTTACCTCTTTCCTATCCTATCCTCCCAGGAAAACTTGAAATACCATCAGTGTTTCTTTTTGAGGTTCTCAGGCTCAATTTAAAAGAAAAATATTCAACTGTAAAATATGAATTACATCGGAAAAAATAGCATCTAAAGTACTTGGTTGAAGCTATTCTGTATTATATGACCTTAAATGGTGAATGCAACATGAACCTTCAAAAGATGACCTGAATTGGGCAGACTTTGGAATGAGTCAATCTGTGAAAGGTGAATATTCAATCACAGGTTACAGTTGTTGTTTTGAATGTGTTTCTTTAAAACTGGGTTAAAGATGATGGCAGGTCATAGGCTTACAAGAAAAGGGCTGTCTTGGCAAGGGAAGAGACCCTAAGTAAGCTGTGTCCCTTTCATTCGTCTTTAAAAGTGAAGTGAGGTTCATCAGATATATCGAGGAAAGATATTAAATTGAAGATTTTGCAGTTTTGTTGTGCCTGCAATTCCCCAGTGTTGCTAGTGAGAAGCTGAGAAGGCCCTTAAAAGCCTTTGTGCTTGGCACCTGCAGAAATCTAATTTCTGATGAATAGGGCTCTAATTGGGTCAATTATTCTATTATACCACACAAGAGTACTTCAAACTGCTGCTTCAGTAAAGAGAGGAGCTTTAGTCTTTCCATTGGTGTTGTCCAATTTGAACAGAATTCAGAATCCTGCGTTTAACTTTTCCTTTCTCGATGTCAGGTTAGCCCTTCCAATCTCGGTTTATCACACGAGTCAACTGCTGAATACAGGTGAAATCTTTGTGTAATATGAATTGCACTTTTTTACCTTCTGAGAACACAAAGGAAAGTTTTTGACTCGTTTAAAAGTTCTTTCACATACATTAGCAAATATATGAGGCAAATACTTTAATGAACCTTAATCAAAGGGAATATATTTTTGATTAATTACTATCTTAGGACAAGGAAGAACAGAAAGGAGGCTGCATTTTGTTTGTGGGTTATATGACACTTCTACACACTCATAAGGCTCTAATTTCAATTTTATCTCCCTATTATTTCCAAGGATTGTACCAGTTATTTTTTCACAATCATGTGTAACACGTGAGTTCAAAAGAAAAGTAAAATTGGGAGGCTAACACATGATGATGCTTACGGACTCATTGGTTTAATGAGATTTATTTCTTAGACATTTCCTTTATGTTAAGTGTTCTAACTTGTAACATAAAGAGAAACTTATTTAATTAGAACAAATATTTTCACTCGTAAGTCTGTCTGTGTTTCAGGTTTTACTTGGGAGGAGATGAAATTATATCACTGATGGCTGTGTATTAAAACTATACTATCCAATAACTTGTAGCCTGTAAAGCTCTGGCTTTAGCATGGGTAAGGCAGAAAGGGAAACACTTTTGCTATTTGTAGGAAGCCAAAGAGACCTGCATCACTTAAAAAATTGAATTCAATAATGTACTTATGAGGTATTTTATGAGAACTCTAAGCTTAGTGTCTGGCACATATTAAACACACCCAAAATTGACTTTCTTTATTTTGCTGAGCTGTGTAAGAGACTGAGTCCTGATGTTGGCATAACCAGTAATGTAACAGTGAAAAAAATGAGCAAGGCGCAGTCTTAACTTTCAAATAGTTTGTAGTCTAAAAGGGAGAGGGAAAACTGCATGCTTGATTGAAATATCAGGTATTCTATAATGAGTGTCATCGGGGGGTACAAAATGCTATGAAAGCTTATAAATGTGTATGTGTATGTGTTTCCATTTTATAGCATGCTGACATATTCATTTCATCATCTTTGAGTAGATGCCTCGTGTCTGGACTCAGAGATACCAATTCTATATCTTTTCTAAGGTATGCACTGATACCTTCCACATGCTACACAAGAATTGATTTGTCTCTGTTTGCTGAAAACCCTGCATCTAGCGAGGAACATGATTTGATTGATTTCTATGGTCAGAAAAAATTAGTATATGACGTTTCCTGGTTTCTTTCAAGGAGGGCTTGGAAGAAGTTATATGATTAATGCTTTATGGGACTTCATAGATTTTTCCCCTCCTCATAGTTATAGTACTACTTTTGTTAACTTTCCTCAAAGAAATTATGAAAGTTGAAATATTTTATTCTTATGCCTTTCTATTGATTTTAATTTAAAAAATTGGCAAGGTGTATATAATAACATGTTTTTGGTGTTTTTCTGATAAATATATTGGCTTCTCTAGTCTTCAGGTAAAACAATACTTTAACTGCATTTTGGCCCTTTCTTCATTATCAAGTCTGGTCCCATGCTATGTATATTATTATTTAGTTTTGTAATTGTGATAAAAAGTAGTTTTTCAAAGAATTTCTATTACCTACCTGGGCATGAATTAAATAGGGACATTTGGCAAATAATTGTCAGGTCTGTCCAAAATAAATAGATTTTAAGGCTCATTTATGAGAACTATATGTTTTAGTATACAAAGTACTCTACATGAATTATCTCAATTCTTATGATTCTTGGAAAAGACATTAACATCCTTATTTTAAAACTGAGGCCCAGAGAGGTTAATTTATCTAAATTCATACAGTTAATACATGAAAGTATTCATTCTGTCTGAGTCCAAAATCCTTGTTCTTTTCACCATTCCACTGAGCTCCAGTCCCTGAGCTACTCCTTAATATCACAACTGCTCTTTGAATCACATACTTTCAGAAAGTTTGAAATGTTCTGCTGAACAATGTTCCTTTGAATATTCATTTTCACAAACTTAGAAGCAGTGGCCTAAAGACAAACTTTTCCCCATCATTTTTAAAGCTCCAACTTCAATGTAATGTTGTTCCCAGAATAAGTGGGACAGATATGGCTTTGATCATTAAATATGTTGCTTTGAAGATATAAAGTAAGAGAAGGGCTGAATCCTTCAGGCAAAGAAACTTCTCCCACAGTTCTGGATATAGCTGAGCAGATTGGGTCAAACGCAGTGTAGGCTTAAAATGCTTATATCCAGACTTCAAATGAGAACCTCCCTCAATCATCTCTGCCGCCTCAGCCTCAGTCAGTCAGAGTCAGTAACTGTGTCTAAGAAGAAACAGTCTCTGCCCACAGGGAACTCTTAATCGGCTAGGTGAGGCCAGGCACGCACACAAGTAGTTATACAGCAGGATGTAAAAGATGACTCAAGAGGCAAACAAGACTGATACAAACTTGAGAAGCAGGAAAAAAGAAATCACAGGGTATCCGCTAACCTTTTTTTGATTATAAATATCATGAGGGGGGGGACCAGGTTTGCCTATTTGCTCGTGTCCCTGGCATTCAGTGCAATGCCAGGACATAGGACATGCATTATATCAAATTAGTTACATGCATGAGTAACCCACTCTGTATATCCACAATGACTGAGAAAGTGAGGAGGGGCAGTGTCCTAGTCAATAGTTCATGCACAGACCTCACAGTCAGCTGCAAAATGCACCTTTCCCTCCCTTTTCAAGCCCCAGGTCCTCGTGTAGAGTCCATCTCAGGGAAGCATCTGTGAGTTCCTGCCACACTCTGGGATCTCTTCGTCTTCTTCCCTGAGATCCCTGCCTCTTTTCTGCCCTCTCCCTTGTACCTGCCTCTATAACTGAAGGATGGGACATCAGGTAGTTGTGACCTACCCTTATATCCTGAGGAGTCTTTTTGAATCATTCCAACTCTCCAGACTAAAACATCCTGAAAGGTAAATAAAATTTTCTCTTGCGCCTTATAGATGACCTTCCAAAGCATAACGCAGATGTGCTATTATGGGAATAGAGTCTCTGTTCATGTTTTATTTATGTTAGTAAGTCTTCCCCACTGGATGGAAAAAGAACAAAAGGCCATGGGGAGTGTGTGTGGCATGAGACATGAAGGCAGGAGCGGGGCAACCTCTCCTAATCTTGAATAATGAGCAGTGGGAGAAGATCTTTGGGCAGAGTAGAAAGGAAGGTGGAGAGACAGGGATTTGTATAGCACATACAAATGTGGGGGTGTTTGTTGAAGGATACACTCTCATTGTTTTGGAATGTAAGTACACATAATAAGGCAATTAAGATGCCCGAAAGAAAAACATAATTTTTTCATCTGCAGCCTTTCTACCCACCTCTAAGTTCACCTGCTACAGCTGCAGACCGTTCAGAGAGGAGCTGACAGCTTTCATTTCAAGCACATCTTGCTTGCTGGGGCCTCTCTCAGGGGTCAGAGGAGCTTCCTCAATGCAAATTCAGTTAGCCAGAAATGAGGAAGGATACATTTAATTTCTCTGAGGTCAACCCTTAACCAATACAAGACAGAATTTGGTGGCTAAGTGCCCCATCTTCCACTTGTAGTGACACCACTCTAAAGGGTGGATTACACAATTTCTTAGAGTGCTCTCAGAGGTTTGAACCCTGTGGCATGAACATAAAGCACACCCTTCATTTTTCTTTCTCGCATTTCTGGTTCACCTCCCTACCCCTCACTTGTGTTTTATGATGTTAAATTCTTTCTCAGGACCTACATTGGGAGGAACCTAAACTAAAATGTCACCTTAAAACTTCTTTCTATATTCACGTGATCTTACATTCCTTTCCCTTTCCCCAAACAAAAGAATATTATTTTTTCCAAAGTCAAACTTTTTTATCCAACCCCCAACTTTCTCCCTTCTATTTATAGTTATTGCCACCATTATGATGCACTTTCTTTACTAAACCTTCAGTTTTATCTTTGTTGGCTCCTCAAGATACTCCTATGCAAGAAAAATGGAAGGAAACAAACACAAAACAGACACCCTGATTTCTTTGATCCTGACTATCCCAGAGGCTTCACGTCTATCCTCCCCATCACCTTCCAGTGCGTGAAGAAACAGTCTACCTGTCTCAACTCTTTCAACACCAATTTACTTCTCAATTTACAATAACTAACAGCCTCTACAACCAACTGAGCATTTTAAAAAGTTATTAACAACTCCCAAATTAAAAAATCAAATAACTTCCTCTCTTCCTTCCAAACAAACGCTGGTCATTCTTGTATTTTTTGTTTGTTTGTTTGGTTGGTTGGTTTTTGTTTTTGTATTTTAGTTGATAGCATCACTATTGGACTCTGTTCACGAAACTACCAACTTTTGGATTGTTTTTTCTATATTCATGCTGCTTACTCACCACATCCAAATGGCTGATAATTCACACATTCCACCTCTGAAATAGTGCTTGAATTCTTCTACCCTTTCACATTCCTGTGCTACATATTCTTCACCGCTTCTCTGGTCTAGATTCCCAACAGATTTTTCTCCTGATTCCGGTCTCTTCCCTCTCTGATTATTTTCCATAGTATGCTAGAGATTGCTAATGCTAGTAAAGCTAACTCACAGAGATGATTGTCTGGCAGCTAATTTATCAAATACACACTCATTTGGCCCTGACCACAGGTGACTCTGTTGGTTGGTGTGTCATCCCATTCACCAAGAGGACAGGATGCATACAGGAGACAACTGATCAAGGTTTCTTTCTCACACTGAGCTTTCTCTCTCTCTCTTTCTCTCTCCCCCCACTTCCTCTCTCTCTCTAAAATCAATAAGCATATCCTTGGGTGAGGATTAATAGCTTTATGACTTGCTTTACCCATGTTTTTATCACTTTCTATAAGATAATGAGTTTTGAGTCCCATATACTTGATTTAAAATACTTCTCATTCTCCACTATTACCAAATGGTTTTTAGCTTTCAAGTGTTCATTACTAGAAAAAAATTATTTTCTAATGTTAAAGGTAATTTTCTATTTTATTTAATTCCAAACTTTTCTGCCTGTAGGGAGAAAAGAATGGACTTTAAGATATCCACTAATTTTTTTAGGATGTAAAATTTAGATTGGGTTTACTTTGATATAAGGAAAGTTTCTTAAATGTACAAGTAACTGCAAAGAGCTCTCCATCAAGATGCGTGTGTTTTACCCCTGAAGAATACCCTTCTGGCAATAGTAATGGCAAATAGGACCTTCCAGGCAACCTGGCTGGGCCTTGGCGCAAGCCTCAGCTTTTCCTAGTATATACTTTTTTTCCTAGAGGAGACACAAACCAGCAAGGGAAACCAGAAGGGAATTTGGACCTATGACTTTCCCATTTACTATCACACTCTCTGGGTCGGCAGGGAAAATCACACTTTTCTACATCAACTGGGCTCAAACATACATCCTTGGATTGACAAGTATATACAAAATCCAAAGTCTCCTTTTTATTATTTTTTCTATTAACATTATCTGGTTACTCACCTTATGTGATCTTATAAGGCCAACTATTTGAGACCCATTTAAGCCTACTCTTAGAAATCTTTTGATTGCCATAATATAGAAAATATTTTGGTGTCTTGTAATATTACTTTAGCACCTACAGACTCCTTCTTGACCATGATCTAGCAAGTGTAAGAATTTTTATGCATCCATGTATAGAATCTTCTGTTTTTCTGATATCTTGTAGATATCAGAACTATAAAATAAACTCATATTTTTTCTGCCACTCTTGTAATTTTACTTATTTTTTTGTTTTATCCCCCCCCTCCCCAGGGATTGTTGTTTGCCTCATACTAAAATACAATTCAACTTAGAACATACTTATTTTATTACCAGTTTAATTCATCATTATTTTACACTTTCAACTATTTTACAGACTATATTACTTATAAGTGACTATATAATTGATGGACATTCCACATAGTATAGGGGTTTCCAAAGTAAAATATTTCTTTTATTAGTCTGGTAACTTAGAGATCTAAAACGAAACTTTAATAATGTAATTATTTTTTTGCTAATATAAAAATACTTTAGAATCAAAAGATTTTGCAAAGACTTAGCATAAAAAAGGTATAAATGGAATGTATATATATTAATGCTACTATATTGGTCCTCATATATTACATCTAGACTTTTTTTCTATTAGGTTCAAAAGATAACTGAAGGGTTTACAAAAAGAAAAAGATTAACCCAGCAAAGACCAAGGAGGCCAAGATAAGTGGAGAAACAAGACATGTTTAATCAAGCAGAGTAATGTTTCTCAAGAAGGATTGATTTAATTATTCAGTAGTGGAATAAGATGAAGATTTAGAGGAAATTACTTTTCTGTCAAATGCCTTATAGCCCCCCAAATTATATAGATAGTAACATCATGTGTTCAAATGTGAATATTTTACCCATTGAGCTATATATATTAGATGACCTTTGTAGAGACTCAGTGTTTTGGGTTCACAGGGAGACTCCTAAAACAAGTCAGTGTAAAGTGCTATTGATGTACACCAAAGCTTTTCTGAGCCTCAAATATTGTATAAATACTAAAATCACTCGGAAGCATGAATTCCAAACAAAACATAAGTTACAATTACTTATTAATTCATAAGAATAACACATTCATATATATATTATATATATAAACTATTCTTTAAGTAAAATTGCATGGTCTTTCACATTCTATACTATCTTATTTTCCTTGGCAATCCTAAGTAATGTACTGAAACTTAAATATTTTTCAGGAGAAATCAAAGTCAGCTTGCAGCGGAGAAAATACTAGATTTGGGCTCAGGAAGCAAATAGACATTTTTGATCTTTAAATTTCCCCCTGCAGGTGATTACAGTTCAAACCATGGTCTAAGCCTCTGGAAGCTATATTGAAATGAGGATTCTCATTTCAGCTGGTAAAGTGAATACTTTGCATAACATATATTGCCCCGGGTATCAATATTATTTTTGTAGAAAGTATTGGTGCTTTTGCTATCTGAACCAAGTTTTTTTTCAAAATACGAATTTTCAAATGAACAAAAAAAGTTTACTTTGATATAAGGAAAGTTTCTTAAATGTACTAATACATGCAGAAAGCTTTCTATCAAGGTGCATGTAAAAAACTTCATCAAATTTTTGGATCAAATCTAGACTCCCAAAGAAGGTAAGACTTGCTATGACATCTTACCTGATGCTGAATCACATTGGCCAGTGACAAAATATAACTACCTGGGAACTGCTTCCCTGACATCCCTGGCCTGCTTTTACTTCTATTACAGATGTCTTTACATCTGTAGTGCGTTTGATAATGTGCAATGTACTTTCACAGACCTTATCTTTTCTGAGTCTCTTATTTGATCTGTTTTATTCCCAGCATATCAAAACTAGTCCAGAATAAAAACCATTAAAATGTACTTCTTTGCATTGATTGATTTTGTTAAAGTGTCAGCTCAGTGTCCAAGAGAATCAGATAGTATCTTCAATGCTGAATTTTACAGGGTACATTTGATTTTTAAAATCTCTCTCACTATCCTGTTTCATCCTTGGAAGTTCTTCATGTTTTTAAAAATTTATTTATGTATTCAGTCTTTATTTATTTCCTGAAGTCTAATAAAACACAGTCCACTGCATTTTTGGTCATGGACTAGGTAAGTTATTGGGCCCAAATCTTAGTCTTGGATCCTGTAGTTCATTAGTGGGTTCACCTTTTCTCTGGAAGCAAAAGTAACAAACTCAACCACCTATCACTTAAAAAAAAATATTACTCAAGAGAAAGATATTTATTATATCAGAAATGTTATAGACCTCAGCAAAAATGAATTCAGATTTTTGCAGATTATCAATGTTCTGATTAATATGCCATTTTTGTGATGTTCACTGCATGATAATCAAAGGTGTGGCATCCAATAACCAGACAGTGCTAAAACTGGATGGTGAACTAAAGTATCTTCGACCTCCAATTTCTATGACACCCACCATTTCCTTGATTAGGACAACTTTGTACTTTATGCAGGCTGTCAAAATAATTCAGGCTAATTATTCGTTAGGTAGTCAAAATAGATGCTACATAGTGGCTTTTTCAATTGCTACTTAATAGACAAAGAAAGACAAAATTATATATCATTGGAACTTCAGCCTGGCAGGAAAAGCTTGGATTGACTGGAACCATTTGGAACATTGCTTGGTAAAACAAATGGTATAGTTTTCTGGGTAATAAATAAATCATACAAGCAGGAATTAGATGTTATTGCCTTTGAAACACTCATAGTTAAATGCTAATAACACAAATACTTGAAAGAGAGGGCTAAATGATAAACAAATGTGGTGGAAGGTAGAAAAAGAGGGTAGTGTCCTGGCTGGAATATTAGCGAAGGTTTTGCGGGGAGGTAATATTTAAGTTTATAACATGAGAAGGTTTTTCATATTGGAAATTTGAGGTGGGGAGGTAAGTTAAGCCATGACATATGGTAGGAATGGATTAAACTAAGATATGGGAGCACAACTAGAAGAGTTGAAAAGAGGAACAGCACGGTGCTGAAGTTTCCTGGAGATTGTACTGGATGTGGGTTTGTAACATGGGATATGGTCCTGTAGGCAGGTTATATATAAATTTTATAGAGAACAGATAGAGATGTAGAAAGATAAAAATGCGCACATTCTACATTATTGTTTCTTCACTTTTAGCTTATTAACCAGGCATGTTCTGAAATTTTCCAAAACACAAATCACAAAGGTTAGATTTCTTATTCTATGGACAATAAGCAATTGTTCTCTCTAGCTAATAATCACAAATTTATGAAGTGTATGTGTGTATATATATATATATACACACACACACACACACACACACACACACATACATACATACATACATACATACATACAGGCAAGCATTCACTTTTTATTAACCTGGTCCAGTTTTTCTAATTCATGTGTTAACATTTCATGAATTTCTGAGTTAATTTTTTTCTTTTCTTTTAATTGATGTTCAAGTACGCTTTGTTCATTTTCCACCACCACTCTGCCCACCTCTCCCATTCCCACCCACTACCCTTGATCCTGTTCACCCTTGGCTATGTCAGTGAGTCTTCCATATGTGTTCCTTGACCACCCTTCCCCTGTTTCCCCTGTCTTCCCCTCCTCCCTCTCCTCTGTTCACTGTCAGTTTGTTTTCACTTCAATATCTCTGGTTACATTTTACTTGCTTGTTTGTTCTGTTGATTAGTCTCCACTTATAGGTGAAATCATATGGTATTTGTCTTTCATGGCTTGGCTCATTTTATTTAGCATAATGCTCTCCAGATCCATCCATGCTGTTGTGAGTGGTATGAACTCATTCTTTCTTTCTGCTGCATAATATTCTATTGTGTAAATGTACCACATTTTTTTGATCCACTCATTTACTGATGGGCACCTAGGTTGCTTCCAACACTTGACTACTATAAATTGTGATGCTGTGAACATTGGGGTGTGTAGGTTCTTTCGAACTGGTTTTTCTGGATTTTTAGAGTATAATCCCAGTAGTGGAATTACTGGGTCAAAAGGCAGTTCCATGTTTAGTTTTCTGAGGAAATTCCATACTGTTTTTCACAGTGGTTGAATCAGTCTTCATTCCCACCAGCGGTGCACTAGATTTCTTTTTTCTCCAAGACCTTGCTGGCAGTTGTTTGTTGATTCAGTTGTGATGGCCATTCTGTGTGGTATGGAGTGGTATCTCATTGTGGTTTTAATTTGCATCTCTCTGATGGCTAGTGATGCTGAGCATCCTTTCATATGTCTCTGGGCCCTGTATATATCCTCCTTGGAGAAGTGCCTGTTCAGGTCCTTTGCCCATTCCTTAATTGGGTTGTTTGTCTTCCTGGAGTGGAGTTGTGTGAGTTCTTTATATATTCTGGAGATCAAACCCTTGTCTGATGTATCATTGGTGAATATATTTTCCCTTATGGTTGGTTCCCTTTTCATTTTGCTGATGTTTAGCTATGCAGAAGCTTTTTATTTTGATGGTCCTATTTGTTTATTCTTTCCTTTATGTCCCTTGCTCTAGCGGACATATTGGTGAAAATATTGCTTCATGGAATATCTGAGATTTTCATGCCTATGCTCTCATCTAGGACTTTTATAGTGTTGCAAATTCTATTTGTCTTTTATTCGCCTTGAGTTTATTTTTGTGTATGGTGTAATTTGGTGGTCGAGTTTCATTTTTTTGCATGTAGCTGTCCAGGTCTCCTGACACCATTTGTTGAAGAGGCTATTTTTACTCCATTCATGCTTCTTCCTCCTTTGTTGAATATTAATTAACCCTAGAGACACAGGTTTATTTTTGAGTTCTCTATTCTGTTCCATTGACCTATATGCCCGTTGTTATGCAAGTACCAGACTGTTTTGATTATAGTAGGCTTATAGTATAGTTTGATATTGGGTATTGCGATCCCTCTGACTTTGTTCTTTCTCAAAATTTCTGTGACTATTCGGGGTTGTTTATGGTTCTGTATAAATTTTTTAAATGTTTGTTCTATATCTGAAATATGTCATTGGTATTTTAATAGGGATTGTATCGAATCTATAAATAGCTTTGGGTAGTATGGACATTTTGATGATGTTAATCCTTCTAATTCATGAACATGGTATATGCTTCCATTTATTTGTATCTTCCTTAATTTCTTTCTTCAGCGTTCTGTAGTTTTCTGAGTATTGGTCTTGTCCATACTTGGTAAGTTTTATTCCTAGGTACTTTTTTTGTTGTTGTTATTGCTATAGTAAGTGGGGTTTTTCCCATTTTCTGATTCTGATATTTCATTGTTGGTGTACAAAAATGTCTTCAATTTTTGAATATTGACTTTGTATCCTGCTGTTTTGCCAAATTCACTTGTCAGGTTGAGTAGTTTTTTGGTGGAGTCTATGGGGTTTTCTATGTATACTATCATGTCATCTGCAAACAATGACAGTTTTACTTCTGCCTTTCTAATTTGGATGTCTTTCATTTCTTTTTCTTGTATGATGGTTGTGGCTAGGACTTCTAATACTATGTTGAATAGAAGTGGTGAAAATAGACATCCTTGTCTTGTTCCTGATCTTAGTTGGAAAGCTTTTAGTTTTTACCCATTCATTATAATGTTGGATGCAGGTTACTCATATATAACCTTTATTATGTTGAGGTATATCTCCTTTATTCCTACTTTGCTGAGTGTGTTTATCATAAATGGGTGCTGTACCTGATCAAATGCTTTTCCCACATCTATTGATATGATCATGTAATTTTTGTCTTTCCTTTTGTTTATGTGATGTATTATGTTTATTGATTTGTGAATATTGTACCATCCTTGCATCCCCAGGATGAATCCCACTTGATCATGGTGGATGATCTTTTTGATGTATTGCTGGATGTGGTTTGCCAATATTTTGTTGAGGATTTTAGCATCTATGTTCATCAGTGATATTGGCCTGTAGTTTTCTTTTTTTGTTGTGTCTTTATCTGGTTTTGGGATTAGGATGACATTGGTCTCATAAAAATAATTTTGGAGGCTTCTCTCTTGTTGTATTTTTTGGAATAGCCTGAGAAGGATATGGGTTAGCTCTTCCTTACATGTTTTGTAGAATTTTCTGGGAAACCATCTGGTCCAGGGCTTTTGTGTGCTGGGAATTTTTTGATTACTGCTTTGATTTCACCAGCTGTTGTCAGTCTGTTCAGGCTTTCTGCATCTCTTTTATTCAGTTTTGGAAGATTATATTTTTCCAGGAATTTGTCCATATCATCCAGGTTTTCAAATTTCTTGGCATACTATTGTTCATAGTAATTTCTTACAATCCTTTGTATTTCTGTGGTATCAGTTGTGATCTTTCCACTTTCATTTCTGATTTTATTTATTTGGGTCCTCTCCCTTCTTTTCTTGATGAGCCTGCTTAAAGGTTTATCTATTTTGTTTATTTTTTCAAAGAACCCTGGTTTTGTTGATCCTTTGAATTGTTCTTTTACTCTCTATGTCGTTTAATTCTGCTCTGATCTTGGGTATTTCCTTCCTTTTACTTGCTCTGGGCTTTGTTTCTTGTTGTTCCTCCAGGTCTTGTAAGTGTAGTGTTAGGTTGTTTATTTGTAATGTTTCTATCTTTTTCAGGTAGGCCTGTACCATTATGAACTTCCATCTCAGAACTGCCTTTGCTGTTTCTCAAAAGTTTTAGACAGCTGTGTGTTCATTTTCATTTGTTTCCAGAAAGTTTTTTTATTTCTTGCTTAATCTCATTATTAACCCATTCATTGTTTAATAGCATGCTATTCAGTCTTCATGAGTTTGAGTGTTTTTGAGTTTTTTTCCTTGAGGTTGGTTTCTAGTTTCAGAACCTTGTGGTCTGAGAAATGCTTGATATGGTTTCAAATTTCTTAAATTTCTTGAGGCTTGTTTTGTGTCCTATCATGTGTTCTATCTTTGAAAATATTCCATGTGCATTTGAAAAGAATGTGTATTTTGCTTCTTTGGGATGAAAGATTCCTTATATATCAGTTAAATCCATTTAATCTAGGACATTGTTCAGTTCCACAATATCCTTGTTGATATTTTGTTTAGATCTATCCATTTTTGACAGTGGTGTGTTAAAATCCCTTGGGATAAGTGTGTTACTGTCTCTATGGTTCTTGAAGTCCTCCAGGATTTACCTTACATTTTTGGGTGCTCCTATGTTGGGTGCATATATATTTACAATGTTTATGTCTTCATGGATTCTTCCCTTGAGTATTATGCAGTGTCCTTCAGTATCTCTTTTTATGGCTTTTGTTTTGAAGCCTATTTTTCTGATATAAGTGTCATTATCCTGGCTTTTTTTCCTGTCCATTTACTTGGAATATTTTTTTCTAACCCTTCACTCTCCGTCTGTATAGGTCTTTTTTTCTGAGGTGGGTCTCCTGTAGGCAGCATATGTATGGGTCATATTTTCTTATCCATTCAGCTACCCTATGTCTTTTGATTGGAGGATTTAATCCATTAACATTTAAGGTCATTATTGATAAGTATTTATTCATTTTATTCTCTTTGTATCTGTGTTCCTCTCTCCCTCATTCTTTTTCTCCCTCTTCTTATAGCAGTCTCTTTAGCATCTCATGCAGTACTGGTTTGGCGGAGGTGTATCCTTTCAGTTTTCTTTTGTCTGGAAAACTCCTCATTTCACCTTCCATTTTAATTGAGAGCCTTGCTGGGTAGAGTAGTCTTGGTTGTAGGCCTTTGGTTTTCATTACTTAGAATATTTCTTGCCATTCCCTTCCTGCTTGTAGTGTTTCTGTTGAGAAATCAGCTGTTGGTCTTATCAGCACTCCCTTGTATGCTACTTCCTGTTTCTCCCTTGCTGCTTTTAAGATTCTTTCTTTGTCTTTAAAACTTGGCATTTTAATTATGATATGTTTTGGAGTAGGCCTCTTAGGGTTCATCTTGACTGGGACTCTCTGTGCTTCCTGAACTTGCATGGTATTTTCCCTCTCCAGGTTTGGGAAGTTTCCTGTCATTATTGTTTGAAACAGAGTTTCTATCCCCTGCTTCTTTTTTTCCTCTTCTGGTATCCCTATGATTCAAATGTTGTTGAGTTTCATGTTGTCTTGCATTTCCTTTAAACTATCTTTTTTTTTTTTTTAGTCTTTTTTCTTGTTGCTGTTCTACCTGGATATTTCTTTCTAACTTGTCTTCCAGCTCACTAATTTGGTCCACTGCTTCATCCAGCCTGGTTGTAATATCTTCCAGTATGTTTTTTATTTCAGAAATTGATTTAATCATTTCTTCCTGGGTCTTGTTTAAGATTTCTATTTCCTGTTTCATACTGTTGTAGTTCTCATTCAGTTCCTTGTAGTTGTCTGTGAGTTCCTTAAACATCTTTGTCACTATTCTTTTGAATTCTATATTTGATAGTTTGCTTGCCTCTGTTTCATTAAGCTCTCTTAGTGGAAGTCTTCTATTCCTTTCAGTTGCTGGTTCTTTCTTCTGTTTGTGTGAGGTCTCTTGTTATACTTGGGCTTTTCCTGTTGGTGTCTCCTTTGTTGGTGGGTTCTCTCCTGTGGGTTTACTGGTATTCACAACTCCCACCTTATCTTGCATCAAAGTGAAATTTTTTCTCAGTTGTTGGCATTAGCCTTCTGATCTCTCTCTGAATCTGTCTTTGGTCCTTTCACAGCTCCAGGTCTTATTGTCTCACACTTGCAAGGAAAAGAAAAAAGAAAAAAAAAAAGGAAAAAGAAAGAAAAAAACCCCTCCTGCTAAGTTTAAATCAACCAAATGGGTTCTGCTGGTCTTCCTTGATGCTGCAGTCAGAGGGGTGTTGGGCTCTGTGTTTTGTTTTGTTCTTTCTTTCTTTCCTGTGGATCTGCGAGGATGGTGGCTGTGTCTGGGCTGCCATTTTCCCCAGTTCCCAGCCTCTAGCTGAGCCCTCAGAGAGCTGCAATGCCCACACTGCCATATGTGTCAGTTCTGAACCTTTAATCCCTTTCATGTGCAGCCCTTTGATTAGTCCGTGAGGTGCACGAAGGGGGAGCAACTTGCACACCTCCTTCTCCCTCTGCTGACCTGGACACTGTGTGCACACAAAGCCCTTTTTGGGCAGTTTAGTTCCCCTATTAAATTAAGTCTTTCTGGGGACAGCCACCTCTTTGGCCCTGGTTACCCCACTTTGATCAGTCCTGGGCCGCTCTTATTTGGAGCAATTCATGCCCCCCCCCACCCCTTTTCATCCATTCGGGTGCTGCAGGGGCACCAGAGGTCCTTGCACAGCAGCTGAGAGCCTTTTTTTAGTGTATTCTCCTGGGTTGCAGGTGACCTTTCCTAACAATTGCTGGGTTTTTCACCCTGCCCAACACTGACCAGACCTGGGACTATCTGGGTCACTGTCAGTTGTGACCCTTCTCTTCTCCCATCCCCTGGTGTCACCTTGCTTCCCAATTTCTCTAGTATTGTCCCAGCTGGCGACCACTGTCTCAGCTGCAGTACACCATCTGCTCTGTGTCTCCCACTGTCCAGCAACCGGGTCTCTACTGGTGCAGGACTGTGACTTCCCTTCTCTGGGAGAGGAGGGAGCTGGCAAGTTACCATCCCTGAACTGGCTGTCCTCCAAAGCTCCTGCAGTAGCCACAGTCCCTGACCAACTCTGCATCCTTGGCACAGGACCCAGGGACCTTCAAAAATGGCCTATAACGCCTCATTAATGTCCGTTTTTCTATCATCCTCTTCAATCTTTGGCTTCCAAATTTCAAATAAGCTGGAATTTCATTGGCTGATCACTTAGTTCTTCAGAAGATCAGCTAGGTGACCCAGCTGGGTGCACGAGCAGAAGGGTTTAGCTCCCGTCTACTTTGCCACCATCTTCTGACCCCCTTCTGAGTTAATTTTTTAAAATTACATAATTTGCATATTATTTTGAAAAGTGTCTTATAGTTACTGTTTTACCTGTATGTCAGTTAAAGAGTTAAATGAACTGGATCTTTGGTTAGAAATTTTGAGTAAAAGGTGGGTGATATGAGAAAAGATGCTAATTTACTTTTAAGCCGCTAAGGTTAAAATGAATAGTGCTTTGCCAGTATTTAGAAAACCAGATGTAGGCAGTAGGTGGTATTCATTGTTATCAATTTTTTTTCCTCACTGTTTCTTCATATTGGATAATTTATATTTTTCTACATTCAAGTTTTCCGACTCTTCCATTTTTCTTTTTCCATTCTGCTTTTAAACCTTTCTATTCCCGGAGATCTGGTCAGATTTTATACAGAAGGTTTTCTCAATCTATTACTTCATTTACTATTTACTATTGCTTCTAATTACTTCATTTATTTTTTATTTAAATTTTATTTTTCAATTTCATTTACATTTAATATTATTTTGTATTAGTTTTAGGTGTATAACATAGCGGTTAGACAATCATGTACTTTACAGTGTGTCCCCTCATGATATTTCCAGTACCCACCTGTCACCATGCATAGTTATTACTGTATCTATCAACCATATTCTCTATGCTGTAATTTACATCTGCATTATTTTAAATTATAGTATTATTTCTATATACTATAGAAAATAGTATGGAGGTTCCCCAAGTAATTAATTTTTGGGGGGAATCAGATTTTTTTAGTATATTTTATTGATTACTTTATTACCAAATTTGTCCCAATTTTTCCCCCTTTGCACACCTCTGCCCAGTATCCCCTGCCCTCCAGCAATCCCCCCACTTAGTTCATGTCCATACATCATGCATATAAGTTAGTTTGCTTCTACATTTCCTATGCTATTCTTAACATCCCCCTGTCTATTTTGTACCTAATAATTATGTTTCTTAATCTCTACACCTTTCCCCTGTTCTCCCCATTTTGCCTCCCAGTTGATAATTCTCCAAATGATCTCTATATCTATGATTCTGTTCCTGTTTTGGTTCTTTACTTTGTTTTTGTTTTTTAGATTCAGTTGTTGATTGTTGTGAGTTGTTGTCATTTTAATGTTCATAGTTTCGATGTTCTTTTTCGTAAGTAAGTCCCTTTAGCATTTCATGTAATAATGGATTTGTGATGATGAATTCCATTAGCTTTACCTTGTCTGGGAAGTACTTTATCTGCCCTTCAATTCTAAATGAGAGATTTGCTGAATAGAGTAATCTTGGATATAGGTTCTTACTTTTCATCACTTTGTATACTTGCCAGTCCCTTCTTGTCTACAAAGTTCCTTTTGAGAAATCAGCTGATAGTCTTACAGGAACTCCTTTTTAGATAACTCTACTTTTCTCTTGCCACTTTTAAGATTCCCTCTTTATCTTTAAACTTTGGTATTTTAATTATGATGTGTCTTGTTGTAGTCCTCTTTAGGTCCAACTTGTTTGGGACTCTCTGTGCTTCCTGGATTTGTGTGTCTATTTCCTTTGCCAAATTAGGAAAGTTTACTTTCATTATTTTTTAAATAAGTTTTCAATTTCTTGCTCTTCCTCTTCTCCTTCTGGTACCCCTGTGATTCATATGTTGGAATATTTGAAGTTGTCCCGGAGGTTCCTAAGCCTCTCCTCATTTTTTTGAATTCTTTTTCCTTTTCTTTCTATTATGGTTGAATATTTATTCCTTTTGTTCCAAATTGTTGATTTGAATCCCAGCTTCCTTCCCTTCACTGTTGGTTCCCTGCATATTTTTCTTTATTTCCATTAGTGTACCTTTCATTTCTTCATTTATTTTGTGGCCACACTCAATGAGTTATCTGAAAATCCTGATTACTAGTGTTCTGAACTCTGCATCTGATAGGTTGGCTATCTCCATTTCATTTAGTTCTTTTCCTGGGGTTCTGTTCTGTTCTTTCATTTGGGCCATATTTCTTTGCCTCCTCAATTTGGCAGCCTCCCAGTGTTTGTTTCTGTGTATTAGGTAGAGTTGCTTTTACTCCCTGTCTTAGTAGCATGGCCTATGTAGAAAAGGTACCTGTAAATTGTGTGGGGTGGAGCCTTATATAATTGTCAGAGTAGGGCAACCTGCTTCACTGCTTTGGCTCTGTGTATGTGGGGAGGGTGAGGAGGCTCCAAGAGGGGTCAGTTCTACTGCCTGGCTTCTGGAGGCCTGCTTGGCACTTGCCCCACTTCCTGTCACCACACCCACCTCCCATATGCAATTGGCACTCTTCCAGCTACTGACATGGGTTTTGTGTGCATTCTAAGCATATGTGGGCCCTTCAAGTGGCAAAAATGTGGCAAAAATGTGGAAAAAAGTTTCTTCCACCACCCAACCCCCCCACTGGTTTTTACAGCCAGAGGTAATATGGATTTATCTTCCTGGTACTGGAAAGTTGGGCTGTATAGTCTGGCCTGGGGCTGAGATTGCTGGATCCCAAGGTGTCCCTACAGACTTTTATCCACCACACATGAATGTGGGTCTGTTCTGCCACTGCTGCTGCCGCTTCTCCATGCCACACTGGTTCTCTGCCTGCTCTCCACCACTCCACCCCTCCTACCCATCTGGATGAATGTGGCATCTTTGAATCCTTGGTTGTCAGACTTCCATACAGCCTGATTTTCTGGTGGTTCTGGTGTTACTTGTTTTTGAGATCTGGTTGTGATTCTTCTACAGTTGCATGAGAAAGGGAAACAAGTCTACCTATACCTCCATCCTAACCAGAAGTTGGGGGAATCTCAATTAATTTATTTTTATAATTTGTGCTTCTCTACAGAGATTTCATATTCATTCATTGATTCTAAACATATTTGCCTTTTCCTTTATTTCCTTAAACATAGTTATTATGACTGCTTTAAAGTCCTTGTTTGCCAGTTCCAACATATCATTTTGACATTTATCTCTGCTAACTCAATTACTCTTGAGAAAGGATGACATTTTCCTGTATTTTTTATATGCCAGTTCACCCGTCAGCTTTGAATTGCATCCTGAAAATTGTGAGTGGTATATTGTAGAGAATCTAGGTTTTGTTATATTCTTTTGAGAAAATTGACTTCTATTTTCCTCCCCTGCCTTTTTTGATGCTATAATTTAACTTTTCTAGGCTCAGATGGAAGCTTTGCATTTCTTGAATTGGGCAGCAGTAAGCCTGTCTGTGTGGTACAGGGAGCAAATATTTAGGTAGAGCTTATGTGTAGAATTGAGATTATACTGCAAGGATTCTTTCCTTTCTTAGATTTGCCTCCTTGGTTCTTCAAAATAGTAAGACTAGGTTTTCTAAATTTTAACTACACCACATGGTGCTGACAGGGAAAAAATCAGACTAAAATTTAAAAAAAAGTATTTAAAAAAATTTCACCCAGTGCTGTTCTCTTCTTTGTATATAGAATCGCCTCTAATACTGTCTATTTTTAATCACTGTGTATCACTTTTAGATAATTCTTTCTTTTCTATTTTGACTAGAATTCATAGGTATTTCATGTGTTTGTTGCCTAAGAGGACCACACTCAAAGCTGGAAAATTAAGATGACAAAATTTGGTGAAAAAATATACTTGGTTTTGGAGTATCTTGGGAAATTATCAAATTTTCTTCCCAGATAGGTAACATAAACTGAATTTACTTATTTGCACTTAGAATTAAAATAACATAAAATAAACCAAACAGAGTAGACTAGTCAAAAGAGAAGGGAATTCTAGCTTTAAAAAGATTTCTACTTAAGTAAGAAAATTTAAGACTTCAAGGAATGACTCCTTGCTCATAAACTCCTTGATGTGCATCACTAAAATGTAGGGTGCGCATCCATACTGTGGTAGAAATTTCGGTGGATAACACTAGTAGCATTATATGAATATAAATATATTCAAATAAAACAATAAAATGTCATTGTATATTTTCCCTACCCTATCTTCTAGCTGTGAAAGAGGGCAAATTTATGAATACTCATGGACAATGTTGTCATAGAAAACTTGGAAGTTAAATTTGCTCCTCCCTTACCAGATGCATTCAATGTGGATATTTTCAGGACTGTGTTTTCTTTTCATAATAGAATTCAGCTTTTATTAATGGAAGTGTGTTTTTCTAAAATACTTTATTATAAATTTAGGAACTTTGTCTAACTGAAGGAAAATCAGCTCACTCTTCACAGGATATTCAGGCTACAATTTTACCAAGTAAGTTTTTATGAGATTGACAGTAATATAACTTTTAAAATGGTATTCAGTTTCTGTTAAAAGTAAATTCAGCAATATTGTTGCTTATATTTTAAGATGAAATAATTGATTAGACTGTATTTATTTTCTTTTACTATCAAAGTAATATCAATTATAGTGAGACATTGTTTCCCCTTATTTTGGAAAATGAGATTTTTTTCTGCTTATTGTCATTATGTATAATGTTCCTTGAAATGTTATTGACACCATTTGTATTATGCTTTATATTTTGCAAATTTAATGTAACTTTTTATATGACATTATAGCTCTTTTTACTAAAACGATCACACAGGATAGATTTACATTAAAGTGTTTTCGCCTCTATCATATGCTCAAAAGAGTGTGACAGAGAGACTGGGTAGCTTGTACACACAGGGCTTTTTGAGGATCATGCAAAAACAGTTTTCTATGTTTTGTTTTTAAAACTGTTGTTAAATTTATTTCACTTCTTAGTCCATGAAGTCATCAATTGTATAATAATTAATATTACAGAAAGTAATAAAATAAAAACCATGCTATTTTAGCTCAAAATTCTCTTTTAATTTCTCTTTAAGGACTCCAACTTTCCCATTTAAATCCTGCCTAAAGTTCCTTCTCATGATTTTTTTTGTTGTTTATTCATTTAAAGAAGACTTTTTAAATGTGAAAAGCGGAGGATAGCTGAACGGTACTCACCACCTTGTTTTGCATTCCATTTCCATTATTTATTAATCATGCCTCCATGAGCAGCTACCTCAGCTTTCTTGTCCATTAAGCAGAGCTGATATCAGTGTTTTTCACATAGGTTTATCACAAGGATTACAGATTAAACAAAATATTCCCTATAGAGTTCTCTGAGTGGCACCTACTACATAGCAGGTGTGTCATAAAATTATGCACTAATTTTGTGTATTATAGACTTTCACAGTAATACAACAGCATGGTGATACATAACATTAGATATCCTTAGCATTTGTATAGAGTAACGGTGCCCCCTCAAAAAAAACCTCTATTTTACTTTATCTGAATGGTTGAGATACATCCATGTTCTTTTGCTATATTACTGTCTATTATGATCTATGAATATTTCCCAGTTATCCCTCATGGGGAATTGAGTTTTAAATGTACAGAAGATAGCCTTTAAAAAAACTCATGAGCAATCCTGCTTTATGGTAAGGCGAATTATTTGTAAGAGAAGAGAATAATCTCTTCAGTGTAGATTTCTCTTTTTCTTCTTATATCTTACAATATTTCTGAATTTTAGCACTAGTATTATATTTCTAAACCCTGCTTTGCAATATACTGAGTGATTTCTCTGTTCCTCTTAACACCAGGTAATTTTTTAAACTCTTCTAAGCAACATTGCTCTCACCTAGACACAATCCACTCTGCTTCTTCCATAAAATAGTGATAAATGAGTAGAGCAGTGACCTTTTATAATGAGAAATATCACAAGACTGCCTTTCTCACAGTATTTCAAGTGCATTTTCTACTGAAAGATCATAAGAAACTGCCTTTTATGTTCTTCTTTCTGTAAAATTGGTCAGCTCTCAGATTTTGTGCTGATTCTTTCATGTATAGAACCAGATAGAAAAATTCACTGTATTCTAGTAAAATAATCAAAGGCTTTGGAAGCCCATTCGTGTGTTTATTGAAATGAACAGGATCATAAATATAATGTGGATCTATTTGCTTTATCATATTTTCAAATCTCAGTCAATGCTTTCACATATATTTGGGTTTCTGAGTTGTGAAATTTCATCCTAAATACCCTAAGGGTTTAAGAACAATGTGAAGAATATTATAATGAATTGAGCCTTTGATAAAAAATGGGCTTTTATTCTCACAAGCATGAAAGTGGTATTTATATTAAATTATAGTTTTATTTTCTTGACCAATCCAGGCAGAACTGAAGCATCTGGATTAGGTTGTAGAAGTCATCAGTCAATTTTTCGCGGAGGAACCAATGCTACTCCAAACATTTTGGACTGAAAGATGTCAATTTCAATCTTTCAGGAAAGAAGCTGTTCCTGGAATTTAAAAAATTTATTTTTTGTAATAGTGATAATAAACTGTACTTAAGTTCTGTGATAGATAGTGTGGTGATATTTACACATTTAGGAAAGACAGTAAACTCTTACCAGTGGTTTCTGAATCTGATAAGAAACAATAATAATAATAGACAATGTATTATAAGTGCTTAATGCATTGGAATTTATCAAAGAAAAGCTTCTTTTTATTATATAACAAGGGAAATAAGACATGGAGTAAATTTCGATGAATGAAATGAGACAGTTTGATACAGTATTATGAGAACCACAGTGAGTCTGAGGACACTAGAAGCCAAATAGGTATGTGTGGAGAGGTGGGTGAGGTCAAAACTCACAATAGCACAATGTACTTGTCAAGAAACTAGTTACTGGTAGGGACAAATGTCTTAGGGCAGGGGTGTCCAAACATTTGGCATCTCTGAGACACACTGGAAGAGGAAGAGTTGTCTTGGGCCACACATTAAATACACAAACACTAACAAAAACTGATGAGCAAAAGAAAGTTTTAAAGTAAACTTACGATTTTGTGTTGGGCTGCATTTATAGCCATCCTGGGCCACATGTGTTCCCTTAGACTTAGGGGAATGCATGAGAATAACCTCATAAACGGGAAAATAAATGCGTGGAGCCCAGCTGTCAGATTGGAATTACATATCAGCAATTTCTTTGAATACTGGGAAAGCCATCTGTGCAAACTGGACATTTGAGGGACGGTGGGATATTGCTATCCTTCCCACTGGTGGGAGAATGAGACTGCACCATGGGAAGTCAGTGTTTGGGTGGCATCTCTCATGCTAAAAAAAGGAGAAAACTTTAGTTCTTGTCAGTCTATTACTAAGAAAATCAGAGAAAGTTCCTGGGGCATTTGTTATATGTAAAGTATATTTATAGGATAGTGATGATTTATAGTGTAGTTTAATTTGTATGAAACTTAGCATATGAGCAAAAAAGTGGTAGAAAGTTAAATCATAACTTCAGGATGGATTGTGATTGGTAAGGAAGGAAACTTTCTGGTTTTGCACTGACACTCAGAAGATACAAAGAGCTTTAAGCCCTAGAGAGTGCTAGTATTGCAATCAAAATATTGCTTGCAAAATGAATCTAGCAGTGATGCACAGGATGATCATATATAAAAGAATGCCTGCAGCTAGGATACCTGCTTGGAATCTATTAAAGGTATACATAAGGACCTATATAGAAGAAGTAACAGTGAGTATTGGGAAAGAAAGAAAGAAATATTAATGAGATTATAAGTAAGGAAATTCCAGACAATTGATTGATGAAAGGGAGTAAATCATCCCGAGTTTTCAAGCTTGAATTATAATCTACTGAAAAAACATTCTGAAGACAGTACGTTAGAGAAAGATCAGAAGACTCAGGTGGATAATGTTAGAAAGCTAATGGCTCACTTAGAAAACAGTGCCCAGGAAACCGGTAAGTGTGTTATGCTAGATCTTGCAGATAGATTGGAACGCAGGGCACAGATGAAAAGTTACCTAGCTATAGAAAGCACCTGTAGTCTAAAGAGTATACTGTCCCTAAAACTAAAGTGTCTACATTCACAAACCAAATGAATTAACCATTGATGGACTGAGATTGACCATAAGGTTGAAATTAAGAGTGGGAAAAAGGTCTTTAAAAAACTTTCTAGAATTGGAGGGTAAGTAATTCTGGATGATCTTTATCTAGATTCTCTGGGTAGAGACATAGAAATTCTGGGAAAGCTTAAAGGAAAAGATAGTAAGTGGCCAGCAACTCTTAAGCACTTTCTGGGATGTTAATATCTTGCACAATGTTTCTAACATTGTGAACCAGTTTCTTCTCCAAAGGTTTCCAGTCTGTCATTCTTTACATAAGTGGACATTTCTCTAGGTGGCTATATCATGTATTTACAATGTAATCCCAGCAGCATCACCTGGGTAATTATCACAATGGAAAAAGAAATGCAATATGACTTCTCCAGCTTTGGAACAGAGCCTCTGAAAAAGCATTTTAATTCAACATTCACATTAAGAGAAGCTGGCATGAGCTTCACATTTTTCTCAGCATGGCTTGTGAGGGCCACTTAAACATTCTGGCATCCTATATGAGGCAGTACTGTAGAGGCCAAAAGCAAGCACTAAACAAGTCTGGCTTTCAATCCTCATCCTGTCATGACACAGCTGTCATGACAGAGAATTAGCAATAGTTTTCTGTGTCTCTAAGTTAGGGCTGGTACTATTTTCCTCCCAAAGTTTTATAAGTAAAGAATGAGTTTTAAGGAGCAAAGTATAGACACTGATACATATTGAATACTTCATAAGTACTTTTTTCTTATAATTAATTAAACTATCTTATTCCAAACCATGGCCCTAGAGCTGTAATGACCCATGTGTGTATAACCAGGCCCACCCAGGACAAATTATGTGATGTGCTGTTGCCTTGACTTGGTGCTGATGAATGATCAGCTTTAAGTTTCTTAGGAGGCTTTCCTGCTTACTATAATATCATAGTTCTTACCACGTGGTTGATGGTTAATATAAATTAATAGTTTGTATTACGGATATCATTGTCTTAGAAGTAAATCATTTTATTGCAACATGAAAAATAGAGCCTCGATGCCAAGAACTTTTTTTTGTTATTTTTAAGAATCTGGGATTTAAGGTATGAAGGCCCAGTTTGGTTCTTCACTCTTGATGAAGTAAAAATATCATTAATTCTAAAGACTCTAAACCCCACATAGCAGATTTATACTGCCCTCTGTTACCCATTGATCTTTCTGATTACAATTGCTTCCTTATCTACAGGTGGTAGAGAAAAGAGAGTGGAATCTTCCTGACTTAATATCCCCAAATTCCATGCCTTTGTTGGAAGTACATCCCCTAACTTTCTTTTGAGAAATACCCTTACTTAGTATTCAATTTCATACTCAGTTTATAATAAAGAGAATATTGTATTTTATATCACTAAGTAAAACATTACCACAACATTAGCAGCTTAAAAATAGTTTTTATCTTGCTATTTCCATGGGTCAAGATAGAGGAACAGCTTAGCTGGGCCTTCTGCTCAGAGTTCACAAGGCTCTATTCAAGATGCCAGCAGTCTGAGTTCCTTACCAGAGCCCAGGATTCTTTGCCAATTTCATGTGCTTGTTGGCAGAATTGAGTTCCTTGTAGCTGTAGAACCCATGGTGACTTGCTTCTTTAAGGCTAGCAGGAAAGAGAGCTTTTTATGTATTTCATTTTTTTTCTGACTTTTAGACCCTCTTTAAAGGATTCATCTGATTAGGCCGAGCCCACATAGGATAGTCACCTTTTTGATTAACTTAAAATCATCAATTGAGTAGGGACCTTAAGTACATCTGCAAAATCCTTTGAAGATTGTCTTAAAATATAATGTAATCATAGTAGTGATATTCCAACAATTTACCATATTCTAGTGCTTAGAAACAAGTTACATTTGAACTAGTTTAGGTTTAAAAGTCTTTTTATTAACTCTTGTAATCAAACTAAGAAAATGGAAAGAGCTGAGATGAAGATAAAAACAGAGACCAGTTTCATCAGGCATTATCGTCTTTCTCCTTCCTGTCTCCTGATAGTATGTATATGTCAACTTCAGACTCAAACCTACTATTTCTATTATGCTAAAACCACAACCAGGGAAGCTTTGGAGCTCAGGTAAGCACAAACTTGGAAACTGAATGAAAAGAATCCTTTCTCATTCCAGTTCGGAAAGAAATACCATGGAGATATGATTTGTTCCATCACAGGTCATATCTCCATCTCTTTAGAGACAGATGGAGTACTCTGATTGGCAGCCCTTATCAGTATCATTTATATGAAAGGAAGAGGAGAATTTCCCAAAAGTAGGATGGGTAGCACTGACATGTCCATTGCAGGAACTGTACACTGAGGAACCACCACCAATTTATTGAGCCAGTGCCTGAGCCAGACTTTTTTCCTCTGAGATGGAAGAAAAGTATTTGGAATCACAGAGCCTGAAAAGGTATAAAGGAATTTGTGTCTGTCAGAGAAAAAAAAAGCACTGTGTTCATTGATGGAATGAGTGAAATAATCGAAACTATTACTGATTGCGCTCTGTGAAGTGTTCTATCAGCTCCTTAAGTATAGGAGATCCATCCATCACCCATTATAAAACGTTATGATTCACTGAAATTAGAAACAGTTAAAGCTCATCTTGCTCTCAAGCAAATGGCCTGTGGTACCTATTAATATGGCTCTTCTGCTCATATTCTTAAATTTACTATTGGCTTACCTCATCATCTTGAGGAAAACACATGACCATTTTTTTTTGTTTCAATGTTTCTGCATAAGTGTGCGTTTGTGAAAGTAAAAAAGGTGCAATATTAGCTCCTTTTGAGTTTATAGGGTATTAACTTTCTGAATATCATGGACAGGATTACAGCAGTCTTATATTTCAGCAAGGCCATACTAATGGGACACACTCAAAACTATCCTCTTTTTCAGTTTTCCAGTATTTCCAAGCACACTTATAAATATGCAACGATTAATCCAATGATTACAAAGTAGGGTTAAATTTTAGTGTTGGGTGCTTCCCCTTGGATTGGGAGCTAGTAGGGAACACAGAAGAGATGATTGTAAAAATAAAAACTTGAAGAAAATAAGTAAAACTAATTTCACCAACAAGAGAAACACACGCAGACACACACACACACACACACACTAAAATATATAATACATATATTTTAGAACAACTTTTTTACAGTTTTTATAGTAAATAATTCCCTCTGATTTTCCATTAATAAAATGAAATCATGCTCAGTAAAATTCTAGAAAGTGCTTTAAGACATGGAGCTGTATCTATGATGTATCTAAGAATGGTGTACCAACTCCATTGTTCTTCATTAAACATGGACTAGAATGACTTGAGACATTAACACAAATTGAAATGTGCACCAAATCTCTCTCTTTTACTTGCATTTTCTCTCTTCTCCTTCCCCACAAGTTCATTTTATTTGTTTTTAATGTGAGCTCCATTATTTAAATGTATTTTCTTCTTCCCAACCAGCTTTATTGTGATATAATTAACATAGAACATTGTGTAAGTTTCAGGTGTACAATATATTGATTACCCAGTAAGGTTAGTTAACACACCCATGACCTCACATAGTTACCATTTTTGTGTGTGTGTATTAAGGTCTACTCTTTTTTGTGTATATGTATTAAGATTTACTCTCTTAGCAATTTTCAAACATACAGTACAGTATTGTCAACTTCACTCACTATGATGTACTTTAGATCCCCAGAACTTACTCATCTTAGAACTGGAAGCTTGTACCCTTCAAACACCTTCACCTATTTCTCCTACCTACTCTGCCTTGGAAACCACCAATCTACTCCCTGTTTCTAGAGTTCACTATTTTTAGATTCTACATATAAATGATATCATATAGTACTTGTCTTTCTCTGTCTGACTTATTTCTCTTAGAATAATGCTCTCAAGTTTCATACATTATCACAAATGGTAGGATTTCCTTCTTTTTTATGGCTCAATAATATTCCACTGCTCATCCATTGATGGGAATTAAAGTTGCTTTTATGTCTCATCTGTTATAAATAATACTGCAATGAATATGTGAGGCCAAATATCTCTTTGAGACAGTGATTTCATTTCCTTCAGATATATACCCAGAAGTGGGATTTCTGGGTCATATTGTATTTCTATTTTTATTTTTTTAAGGAAACTTTACACTGTTTTCCATAGTAGCTGTACCACTACTTACATATACAAAAGGATTCACTTTTCTCTATAACCTCTCCAGTCTTTGCTATTTCTTGTCTTCTTGATGACACTGATTCTAACAGGTATGAAGTGATAATTCATTGTGGTTTTGATTTGCATTTCCTTGATGATTAGTGATGTTGAGCACATTTTTATGTACCCTGCTGGGCATTAGTATGTCTTTAGAAAAATCTCTATCCATGTCCATTTTCAGTTTTTTATGCTATTGAGTAGTATGAGTTTCATATATATTTCACTATTAACCCATTATCACCAGCTTTATTGTGGCCATATAAGGCCATATAAAGACTATATATAAAAACCTACTGTCAACATCATACTCAATGGGCAAACACTAAACATGTTTCCGTTAAGATCAGGAACAATACAGGGGTGCCTGTTTTCAACACTCTGATTCATCATAGTGCTGTAAGTCCTAGCCTCAGTGATCAAGTCTGGATGATCTATCCATTGTTGAGAATTGAGTAGTAAACTCTTTTACTATTACTGCACTAATGTTTATTTTTCCTTTTAGTTCTGTTAGCATTTGTTTTTAATATGTAGGTGTTCCGATGGTGGGTGCACCAATGAAGTTCTAGGTGCTTTGTTACTATTCTTTAAATGTGTTTTTGAGACAAAGTATTAATATTATCATTTGTGTTTTACAGGTGGGAAAGCCTAAATACATTCCTTGGAAAGGCAGTGCTATTTGAATTAGATCCTAAACCTTGGTTGACTCCTCAGCTGGGGCTAAACTTCAGGAGAGCTGCTTTGTGTCTGTATTATTATATTATACATATAATATTCTGCCTTAGTCCTAACCTTGCCTCCTGTCCTGCTCTGGCCTCCACTTTGCTCAGCTTGGCAGTGAAACTTTGGCATGCTAATTCCTGCCATCTTGGCATGCCTGTGAAAGCTGGGGTTTCCATATAATTGGAGTAGATTGGACTTAAAGCCAACTTACTGTTTTTTTCTTCTAATTTCACTAGTATCTAATTAAACTCCCAGAACTAGGTACTTGAATATTTCCTGAATGTTCCTAAAATATTTCTCATACTTACTTTTATCCTTTATTTTCTTTATTGTTTTTAAATTGGAGCAATACTGCATGTTTGTTGCAACAAGTAAACTAATTTAAAATATGTAAATAAAAAATGAGTAATTTTATATATTTATACTCCCATATTATTTTATAATGTCACATAATATGCTTCTCTATAAGCAATTATTTGCACATATTTAATAAAAATAAAATTATACTGCATACTGTGATATAATTTGCGTTTGTCCATTATGATATGTCATATTCATTCTTCCAATCCAGAGATATAAAACTATCTCCTACCTGTGTTACTTCCAACATATATACTATCATTTATTAAATAATTCTCTTATTGATGAATATTATAGTTTATTTCAGATTTTTCCCATCATAAAAATGCTTTAGTAAGTACATTGTGTATATACATATATTGTGTATAATAAATTCCAAAAAAGGGGGATTACTAGATCAAAGTATTGTGTACTTTTAATTTTAAAAGATAATGAGGGATAATTTTCCAAGAGATTGTAAAATAAAATATTTATCTTGCTTTAAATCCACAAATATTGTCTAGATACCCCTGGGCTCCCTGCTGTTTTATTATGAATTCCAGATGATTCAGCTCTAATTTTCAAAACTAAAAGAATTTTTTCTAATATCAATAACAGACATTACATAGACATATGGAAATATCTGCACAAATGCATGTTTTTCAAGTTCTACTGAATTGCCTGAAACCACATTATTATATTAAAAGTACGTTAAGCTTTGAATTGAATATTTTTGCATAATCTGGAATTTTCAATTTTTCTCCATGGAAAATATTCAGGAGGAAAGAGAAGAATGAAAAATAGAACAAACAGACAAAATTCCTTATCTGTAAAATTTTTCAAAAGAAGCATAAATAGGGCATAAGCCACATAGTGTTGAAAGGATTCTCAGCAGTATAGCGGCAATTTTAAAAAAGTCATGCAAATTTCTCTCCCTGGCAAGACAATTTTGCCTTTCTTAGGATGTATTTCTACTTTTACTAGTACTGTAACTAGGGTGAATTCATAGCATAACTGAGTCAGAGCCAGGGATAAAAAAAGAACACTAAGGAAGAAAAGGAAAAAGGGTCTCTACCACAAAGAAACTACCAGACGTAGCTCAAGAGCTGGAGATTATGTGTGAGACTGGATCCAGAGGATGCTTTACCAAAGAGGTCAGGACACAAAACAAATAAGGAAGTGTTTACTGATTTGAAGGCACTTTTCTAAAATTCAGGATTTAATATTCTGCCAAATGTTATATGAGATATGGGCAAACATTCTGTGGCCATGTTAAATGAGGTTAAAATACTAATTTTGGGGGCATAAAACAACAAAAGAAAGGATTAAAAGAACTCAGAGAAGTGTGTATACTGAAGTGAATATGTTATGAAATGTTGTAAGACACACTAGATTACTGTGTTCTATGGGAATGCCTAGCAGCTAGACCATTTTCCAAGGTCATAAGGATAGCATTAGTAAGAAAGATATCAGAATCACTAAAAAGTTCAATGGTTATTATCCTCTGTTGTTTATGTATGGCGGTAGGACTGTCCATTACCTAACTAGGCTCACTGATAGCAATAAGGATGATAGGACCCAGACACAGAACCCCTCAGGAGGTGGGTAGGTAGGGATTACCTGTCCAAACTGAGGTAGCTCTAGTTATTATAATGAATGGTAAGGTTTAAATGGCAGCCAAGGAGGCCTTTACCTACAGAGAATTATGAAGATCATTAATAGAATATGAAGTCGCTGGGGGCATAATAGGTGGGCAACCAGAAGGAGAACCAGTCAATGTGTACTCCCAAAAGAATTACAAGATGGATGATCAGTAGGTTGAGGGAAGTTGTTCCAATAAAAACTACAATCCCTGTCTAGTTTCCAGACTTCAGCCAGTTTTCAGACCTGTAATCTGTTAATTGAAGTAAGACTACAAGTGTCTATGGTGATAAATCTTCATGTTCTTCCCTAAAGAAACCTACAATGTTATACTTGATTAACTGTACATTGGGGGAAGGGAAACATTTCGAAGACTCTTAGATACAGGGTCCATTCATACTTAGAGGTCCAAAAGTTGTCATGCCTCCTAATTAAAATGAGAGCATGGGGGAGTTATACAATGGATAGGGTGCTGGGCACAGTCCTCTTAACAGAAGGGTTATTGAAGGCTATTCCATGACCATTGTGTTGGTTCCTGAATATATAATTGGGATCTGTATCTTCTATCTATCTATTATCTATCTATCTATCTATCTATCTATCTATCTATCTATCTACCTATCTATCTATCATCTATCTATCATCTATCATCATCTATCTATCATCTACCTACTTACCTATGCTATCATAGTATGAAAGTCCAAGTAAAAATCTGTGGAACTGAGTCTTAGGCCACAGTAGGCAAAACAAAATTACCTCTGGAGGTAAGCATGGAAAGGAGTGCCATGCTCAAAGCTTTGAAGGACACATGAGTGGTCATCCCATCATACCTCCATTTAGTTCAGTCTTGTCCTTGAAGGAACCAGATGGGTCCTGAAGAATACCTCAAAGAACATTTGCAAAATAATAAAACAAAACAGTTAAGTACTTTTGTGCAGGAACACACTTTCCTAAAATAAAAGAGCCATTTTAATATATATACATATTAAAAATGGTATGTTCCAGGGAAAATTGACCCAGGTTAGCAGAATGATACATCCTAGTAAAATTATGGAATAACAGGATGAGAGAAAATTTTGGACACCCAAGGACAAGCATCAAATCTCTTGTAAGTGTAAAATGTCAGATTGGCTTCCCCTTTTTTTATTCCCCACCAACATTTGACATCAGCAGACAATGAAAAAATATATACACAGAAAAAAATGTTCTGCAGAGTATAAACATGAAATTGCTCTTCAGCTATAAAGGTCACTGTCATGCTGCTTTGAACATGCAACAGTTAGAGAATTTTTTTTACAATTTTTTCTCTATTGAGAAGTAGCTAGAAGACAAGCTTTCCATGGCTAAGAGATGACTGGGGAAACCATGGCTAAAGAATTAGCAATAAGAAATGAAAATATTTAACTGTAGAATTATAACTACTATGAGCGGATTAAGAGAATAAAATTTAAGTTACATGTTCTGACAAAGTAGAGATGTCTAACCATATTTGGTAGAGAAGTGGGCATTAAAAGATGCCATTTAACACCAGCTGTGCACTGAAAAATTATAATTATTACCAAAATAAATGTAAAAAATAGCTAATAAGTATATTGATAAATGATGTTCATTGAGAAAAAGACTGATATTGTTAAGTTGGCACTTCTCCCCATATTGGTCTATAAATCCAACACAACTTCTTTAAAAATACTGGCAACCTATTTTTCTTGATGTTGTTGTAAAATTAAGAAGTTGATTCTAAGAGTTTATGGAAATGTAAGGGAACTAAATAAAAACCATTTTGAGAAAGAAAAGCTGGCATTACACAACCAGGTTTTAAAACTTACTATAAAGCCACAATAATCAAAAAGTGGTATTTGAGTGAATTATAGACAGTTCAATGCATCAGACAAGGTAGTTTAGAAATCAGCTTATAAATACATGGGGAATTGATTTTTCAAATATTTGCTTAGATAATTGAGTGGAGAAGAAAATGTTTTCAATACTTTTGAAACAATTTATACCTATGGGAAAAATATTCTTGCTTTTTATTCCACACCAAAAATTAACCCAAAATCTATCACCTACATGAACAAAGGAGATAAAACTATAGACATTCTTGAAGAAAATATAGAAAAAATATCTTTACCACATTTGACCAATTGAAAATTTCTTAGAGAAGACACTTAAGAGCATGTATTATAGAAGAAAAAAGTTGATAATAGAAAAGTAGATAAATAAAAATCAATTGTAATCTAGATCTTATTTTTGGAAAGTGACAGTTAATAAACTGAAAAAGCAAACCATAGATTGGAAGAAAATATTTTCGAAACAGATCTGATAAAGGACTTGTATCTAGAACATATAAATAATTCCTAAAACAGTAAGATAGAAATTAACAGCTCAATTTCTAAAAAAAACAATTATTTTATAAAAATACAGCATAGCAAATATTTACATGGTATTTACATTATATGTTAGGCATTATAAGTAATCTAGAGATGATTTAAACTATATGGACATATCTGGTTAGGTTATATGAAAATACTACATCATTTTATATAATGAGTAGAGCATCTGTGGATTTTGGCATCCATGATGGGGGAGGGGTCCTGCAGCCAATTCCCTGTGGATCCCGGGGAACTACTGTATATTGATTTTTATGTTGATAAAATAATATATATTTGCCAAGTCACATTGAAATGTACACTTAAAAATCAATGGACCAAAATCTAGTAGTTCCTGACAATCTATTATTGTTTGCTTATCTTTTTTACTCTATCTTTATAGCTTTAAACATTCCAAAGAAGCAAGGTTCAATAGAATTTTCTAACATCATAAAAATGGTTTATATCTGTGCTTTCAAATACAATAGTCACCAGCTATATGTGGCTATTGAGCACTTTAAATGTAGCCAATATGACAAGTTACTTTGCTTAACCATTTTGATTCCAAGAATATCATCAGTCTGAAACAGTTATGAACTTGAAAATAAATTATTAGGCTTTAAAATTTTTATTTCTATAATATTTTAATATGTGTAGCAGTTTATTTCTAGTCTCAGGCTTACTCAGAAGTTAAGACTTGAGATAAGAAATACATTATTTCATAGTTGGTATAATGTTTGGGGATGAACTAAGATTCAGAAAAGGCTTGTGGTTCAGGGATGATTTGAGGGTCAGGGCTGGGGTAAAGGTTGAGGTGACAGTGAGAAGTGATATATTTTATTTTTTGAGACAGGCATTTTGAATTAGCTAAGTAGGACAAGACTACTAGCCCATACAGGCCTTTGCATCCTGTGAACCATGGTCTTACCAGCTCATAAAACTCAGGCAAACAGATTGGTGAACAGCAGAGTCCTGGTCCTGGGACCAAGAGGCATGCTGTCTAATTTCTCAACTCTTTGAACTTGAACCACCCCTACTAATCATGACTGATTTGCTACGCTGAAGGGGCCATTACTGATGGCTACTCTGATTAATGCTGTGTGGTGTGGCAGTAGTTCCAATCTCCTGTGACTTTCCATCTGGGTAAATAGCTGTCATCATTAGGTAATGGCTGCTTTGCTAGGCTATCAAATTACTAAGCAGCTACTACAATCTAGAGCTGATTTAAAATGATTTGATTTAATAATTAGTTGTGATATTCCCATTTCTACTTCTGGATGAAAGCAATTTAAAGTGTCTTCCTTTTGCCTTCTGTTCCTCACTCTTTGTTATTGGTGTGTTCCCTCACAAATATACTTTATCATTTTTAAGAATAAAATAATGGAGTAGTTAATGGTCACTATAATTTAACTGTCATGATTGTCTTACATAGTAGGTATGTAACCCATAAAAATGTTTTGTTTTTTTGTTCTTATTTGCATAATTTCAGGGGTAAAGTGGCCTGGGGACAAAGCAGTAAAGTTTTATATTACATTTTAGGAAAGTACCCAGACTAGTTTGTGTGACTAGAAACTCTAATGACACAATACTAATTAGAACAGGAGAGAGTATTTGGGGTGGGAATATACAAGCCAATATACCAAAATATATTACACATTCCTATACCAAAAAAGTTAGGGGTCAAAGTTATTGTGCTTAGATGAATTTTCCATAATGTTGATTATAGACTTCCTGAAGAAATCATGATATAAACCATTGCCCAAGAAAGACAAATTTATTGCTTACTGCAGAAAGAGAAAGGATACTACATTGACAGCATCCTAGTAGTTTTTCTAAAGGGGAAGTTTAAACACAGAATACTTTCAGCTTTTGGGCAGCCTAGTTGGAAGGTAGATCTTTTTCTATGAAATACTGAATGGAATTGAGAAAATTTTATAATATAATAAGGTAAAGAAGAATAAAAAAGATAATACAGAGAATTCCCATATGCCTCACCTCCAGCCTTCTCCCTCATCCCCCCTCCTTAGTAACATATATTCGTATGGCACATTTGTCACAAGTAATGAATCAGTATCAACAGATCATTATTATTAACAAAAGTCTGTATTTTATTTAGATTTTCTTGTTTTTTAACCTAATACCCTTCTTCTGTCATAGAAATTCTTAGGCTCCTCTTAGCTGCACCAGTTCCTCAGACTGTCCCTTATTTCCCTGGCTTTGAGAGTTTGGGGTGGGTTTAGTGCTCTACCTCCTATGTGTGGGAGGCAGTATCACATCAATTACTTGGAATTCTTCTGCACAGAAGATTGTCTATTCTTTCCCATTAAAAAAAATATCGTGTTTATAACAGTATGAACTGATGGATCTTGATTTTGTGCTTTGGGTTCAAATTCAATAATATAACATTGACATTTTGATCACAATTTCATAGCCTTATTCTGATTTTCTAAATGCACAGGATAAAGATTTGCCTGCAGTTATCTCTGTTTATTTCTCCATCCCTCATTCCTGCCACCCTTTTGTTCATGAACTCAACTGAATTATATGGCATACCCTCGGTCAGCCATATTATCCGTCCTATGCCTTAGTTCATTGTTTGGAATGTTCTAACATTTTGCATCCAGTTGTTGAACTTACACATATTCCTTTGGACTCAGCTGAGCTGTACATGGAAGCCACCTCTGACACCTTCTGTGCCCTTGTTCCAACTTGAAACACTTTTATTACTCTCATGGATTTCTTTTGAACACTTAATTTAAAAAATTCTTAATTATTGCTTTACTTATGTCATCTTTCATCTAATGTGAGAACATCCAGAAAATAGATATGTCTTAATCAACTGACAACGATTGATATAAATGGCATTAAAAACCTGATCTTCCAGGTCTGCTTTAATGGCTGACCATAATTTCCTAGACATGTGAGGGCACTCTTTTTAAATTCTCAATGCACCCTAAGCTGAAGTGATATTTTTTCTTTCCTAAAGTATATCTTTAAGAACCTTATTCTTGAAAACCGAAAGTCTGCTCATAGCATCTTCTTCAGTACCAAACTGATGAAATAATTCCCCATCTTTATTCATTTGAATGTGGCAATGGACATGGCAACTCTGGTATGTCCATAGAAAGAATTTCAGTAAAAGTTTGGATCATTTGGTTGGGGCTTGAAGGTCCTTTTTGAAAAGGGCATTTAAATCTATAATATAGAAAATCTTAAAATTTCCCAATTTGCTTGTGATATAGTTTCAGTACTATCTTGGTTTTATTTGCTGTGGAAATTCTTATAGACTTGTAGCAACCAGATCTGTGCTGTATTTCTTTAGCAGCATAGGGATCTGGTGCTCCTGACACCTTGCTCTCTTAGAACTAGTAGGATATTTTCTAAATTAAAAGGATATATGCAAAAGCTTTGGGTGCAGATGAAATGGCTAGTAAAGACATGAAGTAGCATTACCAATGTGTGGGTTTCTAAAAATACCTTAAACAAGGTATCTTCAAAGGATTTTGAAATATTCAGTACTTTGAAATCTACTGTTTTTACTAATGTGTTGTCAGTTTCTCCTGATGTAAAACCATGAACAAGGAAGCCAAAGACTGCTTACAGAATACGAAGTTCTTATTCATTTTCAAAAGGTATGAAATTTTAGAATAATTAAAAAAAACTTTGTGGCAGAAATGAATTTTATTTTTTATTCCACTTTCTTTCCTACCTTACACAACTGACTGTCTGGAGGGAAAAGATCTTCAGTAAGAAGTAAAATATAAATTGTACATGTGATTTAATTGATGATCATTATGCTATGGAGTGGTGAGTGTTATAAAGGATGGTTTAATCTGTACATATTCCATTCTAATTAGTCTGAAAGACTTAAAACCTCCTCCTATAATACATTGTTGGGTCCTGCCTCACAAAAGGATTTTGGAGGGCACTCAGAATTTTAAGAATGTTATACCACTTCTTTAGAATCTCAGAGGGCAGGAAAGTAGGACAAGGCTAGTGTAGTTGAGGGGGGAAAAACAGGGAAGAAGCTCTGAGTTTCGGCTTCAGTGAACTTTGAGTTAAAAGGTGAATAAGCAAGAAAAATAAATAAATGTTTTACCCCATATACCAGACTCTCCATGTATTATTAGTGATTAACTACAGAAAGTTTGGTTGCTTCCTGGAGTGCGCTTTTTCTGATTGTCTTCCCTGATACTGTTTGTTCCGCCTCTGCATGGGAAGCTCTCCCTCCAGCTCATTTCTATCACTCAATGCCTATGTCATCACCTCAGAAAGCCATGTCCGCCCCACCTTAAGCAATCCTCTCCCAGTGAGCCATCACTCTGTCCCCTTCCTTCACATCACTTACACTACAGTATGTGATCTTACACAATTTTTAGTTTTGCTGTTAATTATCTGTCTCTCAGAAACAGAAGATATGCCATGAAGGTGTAGTGGTATGGTGAAGCCAGTTCATACGTGCTTGCAAAGGGCGATTGTCATCCTGGAAACACTACACAATGGTGTGTCACTGCACATCTCTCCTCAACTTCATGTTCAAGGATGTCACGCTGGTAGCTCAAAATCAATCACAGAGTATTTATACCATGGAAATTCTTATAAATACAAGTGATGCACGGCAAGACTTCCCTTTGAGAGCAGATTGTTAATCAGTTACCAGCTCACTATGGGTAAGGAAATGGTCTGTATTAATTCCTGTACTCTTGGGTCCAGGCACAGTGGCTGGCATGTAGCAATGTTCAGAAAATATGTGATGAATGAATGCACAGCAAATTAAGGGGTTCCAGTTATTTTCAGCTACAGCATATTTACTGTTCTTAGTTTCCAGGAATCTCATTTAGCCAGTTCATTAATTCTGTTAATTCTCATTTAACAATTAACAGGTGGCTAAAAAATACGGTACTCATAGTTAAAAATATTTTTCTTTCTTTTTATAAGTATTTTAATACTATATACTATGGAGATTTTGGGAGGGGTGTTGATACACATTCACAGTTGTTTTGAATCTAGTTATTTTTCTGCATTATTGGGAATAACAGTATCCAGGGTAATTGGGTGTGGGGGAAAAAATTAACCCTCTGCCATGATAGGTTGGGCAGTTACATTGTAAAGAGCATTGACCCAATGAATCAAGTGATTGGATCCAAGCTGTAATTCTGCCAACTAACTAGTAGGTAACTTTAAGCAAGTTGTCACATTTTTCTGTGCCTCATTTCCTTAATCACCTAAATAAGATTTAATTGGACAATACTTAAATTTCTTCCAGTTTAAAGATCCTACATTTAATTCTTTTTGCTGGTTTATTTGTTATATTTTTAAAATAAAATCTATATGTAAAAACCACTGTGTTGTTGAACTCCTAATTTTTAAAAAAACCTAAAGCAGTTCATCACCACCAAATAAGTAATATGTGAAATATTAAAGGGTCTTGTTTAGGGAAGAGGAGGAGGAAGATGAGGAGAAGGTGGGGGGAAAAGAAGGAGGGAGAAGAAGAAGAAGAAGAAGAAGAAGAAGAAGAAGAAGAAGAAGAAGAAGAAGAAGAAGAAGAAGAAGGAGAAGAAGGAGAAGAAGGAGAAGAAGGAGAAGAAGGAGAAGAAGGAGGAGAAGAAGGAGAAGAAGGAGGAGAAGAAGGAGAAGAAGGAGAAGAAGGAGAAGAAGGAGAAGGAGAAGAAGGAGAAATATGCACACTAAAATGGTAATAAATACACATCTATCCACAGCTAAATCTAAAAATCAAAATAAATGAACAAGCAGAATGAAAACAGATTCATAGATACAGAGAACATTTTGATGTTTGCCGGATGGGAGGGTGGTTGGACGGATGGGTGAAAAAGTTGAAGGATTTAAAAGTACAAATTAGTAGTTACAGAATAGTCATGGGGATGTAAAGTACACATAAGGAATATAGTCAAGAATATTCTAACAACTACGTATGGTGTCAGAAGGGTACAAGATTTATCAGGATGATAACTTGGTAAGTTATACAATGTCTAATCACTGGGGTGTACACCTGAAAGTAATTTAATTTTGTATGTCAATTGTAACTAAAAAATAAAAACTAAAAGGTTAATTTAAAAATAAATAAAAGTCAGTGTGAATTTATACTTGAGCATATCTTCCTGTCATTCATTAATCAAACCTTTTAAACCATTTACCTATGTAACATTCCTTCTGCCCCAACTTCCCCCTACCATACATGGTAAGCTTTGGTATCTTAATGTCCTTTTAACACTTCTTTCTAGTTTTCTTTCAAAATCTGAAACCTTTCTTTTCCTCAGACTTCCCAGGACTTACTTTCACTCTTCTGGATTTATTTTCTACCAAACTTGCTTATAGAACCCATGATTATGCCTCTCAGTTCAGTATTATTTTCTCCCCTCATTTTCTTTTCAAATACTTTGTTTTAGTCTCTTCTATAATTGTGTTTATCAAAATGTTCTTTTAGTGTGTTCTTTTAGAAGTAATTATAGTTGGTGGCAAACTGTCCAAGCTTGCCATTTTGTATTTTGTTATGAAATTATCCCGTCAATGCAAACCTAAATTTCTTAGTGTTCCACACAGAGAAGTGCTTCATTTTTTTTACCCGGATGTAAAATATCACTCAAAACATTTCTTTGATCAGAAACTTTTCCTACATGATATCTGATATTTCATTTGAAACATAGAAGAGTTCATTTATTTTTTTCTTTACAAAAAGAACCTCTAGATCTTTTTAGAGCAGTTTAAAATTTTATGCCTTAAAACAAATTGCAAACGTTTATTGTTGCTCAAACATATTATAGAAAGTTAGATGATTTTGTATGTGCGTTTTTAGTATTAACTGCATATGGACACAGAAATGGTTCATTTTCTCCATAGTCCTTTTAACTCACTGTTTTCATCTGTGCAGCTTTCCCTATTTAGCCATTTGGCATCATAAACTATTTTATACAATCTGTTTAGTTTTTGTTATAGGTTGATTTTTTTTTTGTGGTTATCCAGGTATACAAAGAAAGCTATTATTATCATATTTATTTATTAATCAAGCACTCAAAGTGTGTTAACTGTATGTCTAGAATTTTTATGAGCCCTTTACAATTAACATTAATTTTTACAACAGGACTATGATGTAGGTACTTTTATTAACCTCATTTTAAATATGGAGAAATTAAAGTAAGGAAAAATTAAGTAAGTAACCCAAAGACAGGCCAGTAAGGGCAGAGCTGAGGCTTGAACTGAGGCTGTGTGGTTCCACACAACCTGAGTTCTTAACCACTACTCTATGCTGTTTTTTAAAGGGTTTTCTGAAAAAAATAAAGAATCAGTAAACATTCTAGGAGAAAGTTTCTGAAGTCGTGGAAATTCCATGCGTTTTTAAATTTCATGTTTTCTCCAAGCATGGCTTCCCCATCTCCCTTACACAAAGCCCAAAGCTTTGCTTTTAAAAGGAGTGAATGCCAGGCTGTGGGACTGCCTTTATTATAAGCCGTTTTCCCACTTTATTTTATGAATACCTATCTTTTTTCATACCGAATAGTGCACATTTTAAATAGTAAGAAGTCCTATTATAAAATACTTATTGAATTGATTTTTTTGAAACTGTGGGATTATTTCAATGCTTTAAAAGCAGAAGAAATGTTTAGAAGGTGATTTGCTTGATAACTAGCTTCAGAACATACAGATTGCAACCCAAAGCAGCCTGTGACAGGAAGGGATATTAGTGCAGTGTCACTAATTGACATTGTTGCTTAATCCAAAATTTTAAGCATTTTAGTTTTCATATTACCTGAAAAAAATTACCAGCAAGTGATAGTGATGAAGCCATTGAATAAAATGAGAAGTTGTGATCCTAATTATCTCTTAAATCACTACTCATTTGCAATAGGATTATTTTGCATTTTTATCACTATATTACTTTTTTCATACTAGTAAATATTACCAACTTGATCAATATCATGTAAGGGCAAAAAATATCACTTTCCCTGACCTATCATAAAAAATGCAGTACTTATGCATCCAATTGGCAACAAAATAAATATTAAAATTAAAATGTTAGATCTAGAGGAGAACTTAGGAACCAAATGGTTTACCACTTAGTTTTAAATATGAAAAATAAATAGCCTAAAAATGGAGAGTGATTTGCCCAAGAATAAATATCTGGTTGTTGGCAGAGGATGACAGAGACAAGACGGCAAAGGATTGTCTTGCAGAAGCTGTGAACCCTAATTTGATCACCTGTTGATGTCAATAGTCAACTCCGCATCAATCACTTTGTTAGATGATTGCATTTCAGATGTAAACAAAAATAGCTTCTGCTTTGTTAGAATTTCCAGACCTACAAATGAATAATTACAATTAAATAGCACTATAATAAAAGGGTTTCGAGATACCTTAAGAAAAATAGAGATGGGGAACCTTGCTATAAATTAAGATTAATCACTATTTGTGCAATAAATTGTTTTCTGAGGCTTGATACTTTTATGTGTTCCTAATCATGTTTTTAGCCTCTGATGTTTTGGAATATTAAGACATATTTGGTAAATATTTTGAATTTTTAAAAAAATTTGTGTATAATATCACATATATTTCTCTATCACTGAACTCTATATTCTTCTATGTAAACTGAGACTCAGTTAGAGAGGATTTGTATGCCAATCTGTTAAGAACTGCATTTTTTATGTATAAACAACCACAAATATTTATTAACTGATTACCTCTTTCTTTATGATAAGGAAAGCTAGAAACCAGTGCTTCTTATCTGTTCCTTACTTAAGTAAGCCAGCCTTTATTACCTTTTATTGCTGTAGCCAAAGGGTGCTCTGAAAAATGGAAGTGGGATAACTAACTAGAAGTCATCAGTCCTGTTTCCCCGAAATTAGTTTTTAAATTAGAAAAACTAGATTAGTATAAAATTTAAGTAAAATAATTTTATCACTTCAAAATGGATCTTCCTTTATGAATTATTCTGAGATAACACTATTAACACAAAGAGCTAGCTTCAACTATATTGAAAATATTTCATAATATAACTTTTTAATGTTTCTATAAACAATTTATGTGTCTAGTTTATCACATAATAAATCAAATATCTATTTACTACTAGCAATAGGATATTTGTGTTTGTTTAATAAATGAATTTATTAAGTTTAAAGATATTAGAGACATCTCCAAAACCCTTTCAAAAACATTTTTCCTTTTAAAAACATACCTTTGGAAATTATTTTTGCTTTCCATACTTCTGTACTTGTTAACAATAAATGACATAAAGAGTGAGATTTGGGGGCACAGTTGGAGTGTGTCTACCACTTTTATTGTGGTTGCTTATGAGACACCATATCTTGTTCACCTTTGAGAAAAGACTGTGTTTTGTCCTTATCACCCTAGAGCAGAAGTTTTTAAAGTGTGTTAGAGAAATCCCTGGGATATCTCAAGAGCCTTTTAAGAGGGCTTTGAGGTCATAATAATACTAAAAAGCTATTTATTTTTCATACTATTATTTTCCTGTGTGTGGTGTTTTGCAGAGGTCACATGATATATGATATTGTGTCATTTTGAGCTCAGAACACAGATAAAAGAATCCAACTGTCTTCTGTTAAGACAGGCATTAAAGGTATTTGAAAAAAATAATATATTTTTCCCACTACATGTTCCCAATATGTTAATATATAATGAGTTATTAATATAAACATATAGAGCTTATTATTGCTTACAATAAATAAATAAATATTTTCAACATTATGCTTTAATTTACAATTTGGTCAATATCTACAGAGATGTCTACATTAGAAAAATATAGTTCTTTGGTTGGGCTTTTGTGCAGATATGGCTAAGCCCAAGAATCATACCACGCACCACCAGTCCTGAAAATGGCATTAAAACAACATCAAGGAACCCCAATCGCGAAGTTAAAAATCTCTTAAGGGTGTGGACCCCAAGTTTCTGTGAAATATGTGCTTTGCGAAAAACCACAACAGGAAAGACCTGTAAAAGAGGCAGGACAACAACGCCAAGGTCATGGACGCATATGCAGAGGCTATCAAGGCCCTTGAAAAGCCCCCAAGGAAGTCAAGCTCCAGATCCCCAACTGACCGCAAGCTCAGTCAACTTGCCTACATTGCTCTCTCCAAGCGGGGGAAACACGCTTATGTGCACATCGCCAAAGGTGTCAGGCTTTGCCTGTTGAGGTCTAAGGCCGGGGCTCAAACCCGGGCCTGGGCTGTGGCTCCAGATCTGGCTCAGGCTCCTAAAGTTTCCCAGGCTCCCATGAGGGCTGCACGATAGAGACCTCTGCCTGCTGATGAGAGAACAGAAGGACTGGTGTGATCCCTGGGCTGCTGTCTGCATGGGGCTGGTGTCCTCCTGTGCTATTTCTGCAAATAAACCTGAGGCAAGATCTGTCAACAAATAATTTTTCCTTTTCTTTATATAATAGATTTTAAGCCCCAAAAGTCTGAGATCCGCTCTCCTAAATCAGTAAGCCAGTGCAGCTCATAGCCCACATAGCTTTGTTGTTCTAGTAGCTAAAACAATAACTTTCCAAATGGCCAAGATATTGCTTAGTGTTGCCCTGATGCCCAACTAAAGACCTAAACAGGTTATTTATGGTAAAATATCATGTACAAGAAACATGTTAGGTAAAGAGAAAACTAGACAGTAACTAAAGTAAGTCATGGTGATTAGTAAATCTACTCAACTGAATCTAAATTAAAAGAAACCAAAGATAATTTCTCTTTGGTTATAATTATGAGAAGCATAACTTAATCATTCTTGAATATTTGTGCTGATAGTTCCATAACATTTTCCTTGCTTTGCTGGCTTGGACAAAATCAAGTGACTTAGCAAATGAAGATTTCACTGCAATTTGAGAACTGTGATAAAGGCTGATGAGTTGGCTTATCTTGTCCACACTCCCCTGAACTCGTCCCCACCATATCTTGACCTCTAATTCTGCCAAGCCTTGCCTACTGCCTGGTCTGCAAATTTATACTGGATATTTTAGAGTACGAAATATAATCTTTCCTTCTAAGACATTGTAAGTCTGTATGATGAAATAACACACAAAAGCTCTGTTTACATATTCAAATGAGAGAACTTAGTTTTAAAAATACTATTTCAGAGAGGTTTACATTTTTTATCTTTAGTCCACCAGTAGAGCATTCTGGGAACTAGAACAGAGATAGATGAGATTTTAAAAGATCACACTTGATAAGATCATTAATCTGATGAGAGGATAGGGAATTATACATTTCTTGGGGAAAAAACAATTTTTCAGAAAACATTTTAGTTATTTTATTTTTAGACAGAGGGGAAGGGAGAGAAACAGCAACGTGTGGTTGCCTCTCGCGTGTCCCCTACCAGGGACCTGGCCCGCAACCCAGGAATGTGCCCTGACTGGGGAATTGAACCAGCAACCCTTTGGTTCACAGGCTGATGTTCAATCCACTGAACTACACCAGCTATGGCGAATTTCTTTTATACTTAGTCATAAGAAGAGAAAAAATTCTAAAGGACAGACAGACACAATTATATAGTGAAAATAATGCTCAAATCAAGAGGGTAGACAAAGATCATATACTTCTTTAAAGCTGTGGATCCAAAAGATTGCTTCAAGCAGTTACTTTGAAATAGTAATAATAAACTGGACTCACCTTTAAGGGGAAGAGTATTTTTTAAGGTGTTTGTAACCTTGGTGTTAGGAAAAGAAAGGTTAATGTTTGACAAAAGTTATGAACTAGTGTTACATAAATCACATGGCTTAATGAAAAAGAAGACCCTTATTTAGTCTTTTTTGATGTGGAAAACACCATCGATTCTCTCTGGTGCTGACTTTCAGAAAGATATTACCTGGTGAAATTCTTAAACTTGTTTGTTTTTTCTCACTTTATTCTTTTAAATTTTTTTACATGTTAAAAATGATCCCATAATATTCTATGTACTTATTTTGAGTATCCAGATTATGAATATAATCTTTAGTTTTTAATACAATAAATTAATGACTAAATGAGGGGCCTCTGAAATTTCTAAAGACTTAGATTCCTGGAAAGATCTTACTTTGTTAATGTGTTTTGAAAACTCATTGTATTATGTCGCTGCTGCTATTGTTGTTTCCCAAAACTTAGGTAAATTGTTAGGGTTAAAATTATATTCAATTTATGAGAAAAAGCATTACATAGAGCTGGAAATTTAAATCCTTTCAATAGAGGACGTAAGTACGATGCTCTCAAGTTTTAGCTAGTCTAAATATCATGTGGGGGTAGATTCTGGGGACCTCTCCTTAGGCATTCTCATTAAGTGAAACTAGGGTGGATTTCAGATATGTATGCAGATGAGAATTTGACATAGGGGCCCAGAAGTCTACTTTAAGGAAAGAAAAAACAAACCAACCAACCAACCAACAAAAACAATTGCAGATAGAGGGCAACAATTCTCTGAAGGAAAGGGGAATATATTTGTAACATTTAAGAGGCTTTAAATTTTTTTTTGGTATATTTTATTGATTATGCTATTACAGTTGTCTCATTTTTTTCTCTCCTTTATTCCCTCCACCCTGCACCCCATCCCATATCCTCCACATTTAGTTCATGTCTATATGTTGTACATATCAGTTCTTTGGCTTCTCAATTTCCTGTACTATTCTTAACCTCCCCCTATTTTTGTTTGTTTGTTTTGTCAACATTTTCCCACCACCACTTTCCCCAGTCCCACCCACCCCTACCTCCCACCCTCAATCCTTCCCCCATTTGGCTTTGTCGATGGGTTCTTTATGCATATTCCTTGATGACCCTTGCCCTTCTTTACCCCCCATTATCCTCCTCCCTTTTCCCCTCTGGTTACTGTCAGTTTGTTTTTTATTTCAATGTTGCTGGTTATATTTGACTTGATTGCTTATTTTGTTGATTAGGTTCCACTTATAGGTAAGATCATATGGTATCTGTCTTTCACCACCTGGCTTATTTCACCTAGCATAATGCTCTCCAGTTCCATCCATGCTGTCGCAAAGGGGAGTAGCTCCTTCTTCCTTTCTGCTGCATAGTATTCCATTGTGTAAATGTACCACCGATTTTGGGTCCACTCATTTACCGTTGGGCACTTAGGTTGCTTCCAGTTCTTAGCTATTGTAAACCACAATAAATTCTTGGCTTTTAAACTACATTCACCCTGGCTTTTCCTACCATTCCGTGACTCTGTGGTTGCCACTGTCCTGATGTGCATGCCTTTGTATAATTTCCTCCCCAAGAGTGTAGATGAAACCCGTGACTTGCTTCTAAGCAATAGAATATGGAAACGGTGATGGAATTTCACTTCTGATTACGCTGTATTTATAAGACTCCACTCTGCAACCTCTTGCTTTCCTAGAAGAAGTAAAAGGACACATGAGAAGGAGCACATGGCTATAAACAGAGGGCAACTTCTAGGTGACAGCTAGCAAGAAGCCTAGGCTTCTAGAGTACAAGGGAATAAAATCTGCCAACCACCTGTAAGTGATCTTGGAAGCTGAAGCCACTTTAATCAGGACTCCAGCTAAGAGAGAGCCCAATAGACATCTTGATTGCAGCACTGTAAAACTCTAAGCAGAGAATCCACTAACCTAATCCTGTTCTCCTGACCCAGAGAAATTTTGAGAAAATAAATGTATGTTATTTTGATCCTTTACGTTTGTAGTAACTGGTTACATAACAATAGATTACAAATATACACAGCCTCATCTAGCTATAAGAAATATTTCTGGAACAAAACTTGTAATATTTTAAGATACTTTATTTAATTGTACCTACTAAGTTAATATTGTTAAAAAAAAAAGAGATACTGTTCTGCATATCCTTTGAGACCTGTTTGCAAATCACTGCCCCTTGCTCATGAATAAAAACAAGGCTGGATTAGATTTTAATACCACATGCTAATGCACTTTTGTTATCATATCAAATTTATATATTTTTGCTACCAGGAGTTTTTGTATCTTCCTGTGCAATGTGCTGCTCTAGGGCTTTCAGATCATATTTAAAAAGAGTGAGAATAAAAATAAGGAATAAACTTATACCGATGAGGTTAAGCCAGTATAAAATGCATAAAATGTGTGTATACGATTTATACTTTTTGAACTAGATCAACTGACCTGTATGAGTGAGAACAAAAGTACATATTCAGTAGGCATATTGTTGTCATTAAGAAAAAAATGCATTTCCTGTCATTTAAGAATTTATTTCAAAGGGTATGTATATATACAGCATTTTAGAAATGAGCAACTTTGATTAGGAATAGAGATGCTATAGGCTTTATTCTTCAGTGAAAATAAAATTTGCCATACACAACTGCTATGAAAGAGGAATTAGATTGCTCTAAAGCTGATGATAAATATTTATGGAAATAATCTAGACAGATAAAAAAATAACCAGTTTGTGTATGTAAGCTTTTGTCCCTTTATTTTAAAAGGGATTATTTTACTAATGTGTTTAGAATTTTTTAAAAATATTAAACCAAAGTTAAACTAATAAAACAGAAAGTTGGTAAGTACCGAAATTGAAGACTGTTTTGAAACTCCCTTGAGCTCTGAAGATAATCCAAACCCCCTAACAATGTCGCCCTTCCCAGGAGGCCCGGTGTTCTGTCAACAGTCGTGTTCTATTTCAGGTTTTAACAAATATAGATTTTTTAAATTTTTATTTAATTGCCGAGTTGAAGTTTCTTTCTTTTCAATTTGCAAGGCTTATAGCCGAGGGTCCTTAAAGTCCACCTACAGGTAAAGTCCATGACTGCTTGTGAAAAGCACTTAAGCGATTCTTTAAGACCATGAGAAGCACGGCCCCTTTTGCTGTTGGTATCCTTCTGATTTTGTGCCCTAATTTCGGAGGGCTCTGGATGAAATCCTGGCTCCACATTTACTAAATCAGTAATCTTGGAGAGTTTCTTAATCTCTCCAAGCTATATTTTCCTCCTCCTGAAAATGGGGATTACAATGAGTCCCACTTCATAGTAATGCTGTGAACATTGAGATACTCCATGTAAAAAAATGAGTACATAGAGCTAGCATATTCCATGTGGTCAGGGCTCATTGGTAATAATATTGGTGTTCCAACAGCTAGCTGCTTTTGCCACCTTTTCTAGGGCCAAACCTAATTCTCAATGTTGTCTCTTTTTGCCTTGGTTCCCCTGGTTGTATGTTGTGATTGGCTGAGCCTCTCGTCCCCTAACATTCGGCTACGTGACTCTTCCTCAGCCCGCCTGCCCTTCGATTCCCTAAAGCTGTGTTCGCTCTCGGCTCCTTGCCATGGGCCTCTAGACAGGAATATGTCTACTTTGGGTGGTGGAGCTCTCTGCCATTTTCATTATATATATTCTACCCTCAATATTATCCCTAATTAACATAATATAACAGAAAATTTATTGGCCTGGACATCAAATATTTTCAGTTTTAAAACTATGTCACAAATAAACTGCCTGTTTTTAAATTAATGATTCCCAGTCTTAGCTAGCTATTGGAAGTATCTATAGAACTTGCTAAATATCAAAAATGTGGGGGGAATTTACCAAGAAATTTTAATTAATAGCTCTGGAATGTGCCCAAGAATATGAGTTTTTATTGTTTTGTTTTTAAATATATTTACAGGAGATACTGATTCACAGCTAAGATTTTAAATATCTTCTTCATTTACTTAAAATTTATTCCACAAACTTTGTTTGAAATTATGACGCTAGTAGGTTCTGAGTGTACAATTATCTAATACCATGTAAGTCCTGCTTTCATCCTGCTTGGACAGATATAATGGGCTGGGGCTATGTTTATTTTTTAGTAAAATTTTTGGTATATAGTAGATGTTTAAAGAATATTCCCTAAAGAAGTATGGTAGGCCTCATTTTCCTTAACTATAAAATTATTTTAGATGAGCATATCTCAAAACAAGTTCTAAGCATACTAAGAAATAATTATCATAGAAGCATTTTAAAATAAAAGAAAAACAAACAAAACAAAACTTTGGGGAATAAAAAATAATTTTTTAGTGGCTCACAGTATATGTTAATACATTAAGAGCTCTGAAAAATTCTAAATTGCATAGATGTGTTCTCAAAGGTGCTGAGTAGAGAACTCATTCCGCCCCCCCACCCCCCTCCCCATGTCATACAAGACCCTGTTTTATAGATTATCTGTTTAGGAAAAACTGATTTACGCCGATTCGAAAGTCTCTTGCTGGTTTAAGCGTCTGTTTCTGTGTGTAGGAAGCACCATTCCACGGGGGGGCCAGCCGTCAGATTGCCTGGCTACCCCGACCCCTCGTCCAAAGCAATGACCTCAGCCAATGAATATGTGATGATTAAGTTGATATTTTAAGTATCATGTGGTCATAATCCTTCTTTGCTCACTGATTGAACAAGATTAGGCACATGACTCAAGAGCTTCCCTGTCATAATTCAGTATTAACCAATTAGATTCATTCTCTAAGGAATTTGAATTAAGAAATATTGGTCCAATGAGGTATTTATAGCTGAAACTTAGAGATTATTATATAAATCAGGGTTTGCAATCCAGTGCAGAGCATTACTATTTCTCTGTTTTTAAATCTTGTATTTGTAAGCATGCTCTGTCCAAGTGACTAGAGCTTCCCACTCCCTAATGTTTGTATCCATCAGCCTCACTCCTTTAGAGTAGATTTCAGACCTCCAACCATATGTGTTCGCCTCCCTTGAAGTGGCTTATGTCGGAGGAGCCTGGGATTCAATTTCAACCTTTAGAAGTAAAGGAAGAAGTGATCAAAACATTGTTGATTTGTCAGGTAGTGTGGTCCTTCACCTGACCTCAGAAGACAGAAAAAGACAGTTTTTAGGAAAAGGTCCTAAACCAAAATGGGCTCAGCCTTGCCGGAATAATATGTTGGCTATTTTTGCTCTGCAGCTAATTGGAAAGATCAACAGCAGTTACCCGCTTCATCAAAAAATAAAAAACCCTGCAGATGGCAAAGTTCCTACTGCTGGCACCTTTCTCCCATGCTCTTTCCAGAGAAATGCTGAACTCCTGTGTGGAACCCGGGCGGGTGGAGGGCTGATACTGCTGAGGACCAGAGAGATAACGAGAAAGACAGAGAAAGAGAGAGAGACAGAGAGAGAAAGGGAGAGAGGGAGATGACATGGAACCCGCTGCCGTTTGTTCATGTAGAAAAGTGATTCTTTCTTGCAGGCCTTGGACTCTGAGGTTTTAAATTAGTGTAGTCTTCACAGAAACTGCAAACACATCATTTTGTTTCTTCTCTGGCACTGACAGCCTGCAGAGGCCATAGTGCAGTGAAAAGAGCTGAACTCTACATGTTCCAAGAACCGATTTTGTTTGAATGGCTCCTTTAACTTGACCAAACAGGTTTTGGGTAACAATTGTTGCATTTTCTTTTCTTTCCCATAATAGCTAAATTTTCTCACTCCCCTTTAGGCAGTGAGTTTATTTTTCTTTCTTCCTTTTTTTTTTTTTGTTTTTGTTTTGGTTCTGAAGGAACAGTGGTTATAATTTCAAGTGAAATTATTCAGTCTCACTTTTGTTGACTCTTCACAGAATCCTTTTTAGGAATAAATGGTGGCATTGAAAGTATACTTCCACTTCATCAGCCACAGGTTACTCAGTCCTAAAAAGGCCTTTTGAAATGCAGCTACGTCTTGGGGCAGCTAATTTCTGTATTTTGGTGTATTCTGAGTATGAGAAAAAAGATCTTATTCAAGGTACCCATTTCAGAAATGCCAGAAAACAAATACTTGCTATACCTTTATTTTCAAGCATTGTGGTTTGTGAACTAGTGAAGAAAAGCTGACAAACGGAGCTCTGAATGCAAAGAGAGAACCCTGTACGTCTTCTGCACAGACTGATGAGGTTATTGCCACTAGAGGAAGAATTTTGACCAGAGGCAAAACCCCCTAAAAAGTAAACCTTTCTCACCCTGAATTATAAAGCTTTCCCTGTATTCCTTTCCTCAGACTATCATCAAAGATTTTTATATGAAAAACATCAGCAGAGATCTGTGCATCTCTCCTTTGTTAGTTTATCATAATGCTTTGACTACATTGGCCTGTCACCCAGTAGCTGGGGACGCGGTAAGCCGTTCTGAGTTGCACATGTGCATGAGGAGGGAATTCTTAAACAAAATCTGGGCTCCAATCAGAGAATGAGGAACAAATGTTGGGCAGACATTTATAATGTTTGTTATACACTGTATTTGTATTTTTAACTAGAAAATAACATTAGGTTTCTGAAACACCTGAGTATAAAGTGTAGGAATTCTAGAGTTGTTTTTAGTCTGAAGGTAATGGTGAAGTTGTTTTATGATATCAAAATCATCATATACTGAGATTTTTGTGCACTCTCTAAGCTACCATTACTTACCCAACATTATACACTATAGAAATGAAAATACAACTGAAATTCAATACCCAATAAATGGAGAATTGAAAATAGTCAATAAATTGAAAAAAGTTATTATAAAACATCCAGAATAAAGTGTATGTAGAAATAATAATGAAAAGCATAAACAGAATGTAAGAAATCTGGGGCAAAAGGACTTGGAGAAAAAAAATTCTGGTCTATCCAACCCATGCCCCCACCCCAGCCCTTGCCCCACTAACAGAAAAGAAAAAAAAGAAAGAAAAAAAGAAGGAAAGGAGGGAGAGAGGAAAACAGAGTAGATGGGGCAAATATCAAACAAATTACAAGATGGTAATTTTAAGCCCTAATGTATCAGTGTTTACCTCACATATAAACTGACTTACCATGGAATAAAAAGAAATCAGTTCTGAAAAAGATAGACAGCTTTAAAGAAAAGAGGGCAAAAGATCTGAACAGGAATTTCAAATAATCAGTAAGCATAGGAAAACCTTCTCAACGTACTTCATCCTAAGAGAAATATAAATACAAAAGAATATAAAATACCATTACATATTTATCTGATTACTGGAATTAAAAAGTTTGACCATATGAAGCGTTGGTCAAAATGTGGAACAAAGGGAACTCATCTCAACTCATTTTGTTACTTTAGAGAGGGGGAGGGGAGTAGAGGTTGGAAGGAATCCGGAAGGGCCTATTGGATTCTGGTAATATCCTATCTGCTAATCTGGGTGGTAATAATATGGATGTTAATAAAAAATATATTAATCTGCATACTTATGATGTGTTTACTTTTCTGGGTATATGATATACTGTAAAATGTTCATTGGGAGTAATTAGTTCTTTTAATCAGTTTTAATAAGCTTAATATTCTCACCAGGAAAGACAGGAAAACTATAATTTGGAGATTCCTTACCACCCACTTTATTACAAAGTTAAGATTGAGGTTGCAATTTTGTATTTCTTTAAATGTCTCTGTGAAAGATAAATTATGATAAATCACTAAAAAAATGGGAATGAAGGAATATGAAAAGATATACCCAAAGAGTTTATGAGGTCACTTAATGTAGCATGTAGTATCAATTTTCATTTTATGCATTAGGTAGGTGAATGCCAGAAAAAATTTATCATCTAACACTTCAAAATACTCTGCAAACATGAGTTTCAAAATCAGTTCTGATTTTGTGACCTCTCAAAATTCTGTCATCTCTTAATGTCAGAGAAAATGTAATTCATGAATAACCTCTCTTACTACATTTGCAACATTTTTTTCCCATGGATGGAAGGTCTTTCTTTTTTTCTCATTATTTAAATATAAACTTAAGAGTCCTTTCACCAAAATATCCTTTCTCTCACCCTAAGTATGTTGATCTTCCTACTTTTGCATTTGTTCCAAAATCTAATTGTCATTGAACTTTAATGTACTTTATGGGGTTTAACTATTTTCCCAAAACTTGGATGTCTTTGAAGGCAGGGATTGCATCAAACATGAATATACCTTTTTAATCTCAATCATTAGAATAAAGTACATAGCATATACCCCCCATGTATTTATTGAGCAGTGAATAAATGAATAAATAAATCAATGTGGTGTTAACCTCTGAACAATAGTTGAGATAGTGAAAATTCTAAATTGTGAAAACGATCTTGGGAAATATCTCCTTTGAGGCCATATTTACAAATGAAAATCATGAGATAGTAATTTTTCAGACCATGAATACAATGACAATGTAATGGAACATCTCCAAAAACAACTTTGCTAGAGTTGTTTTGCCTTTTTTTTATATATGTTTTGATTTAACACTTCGTTTTAGCTAACTGCTTTCACAGAAAATAATTTTGACATAGTTGTCCAGATTTGTCCAATAAGATTTTACTTTCCTAGGGCAGCTTTTGGAATAGAAAGGCACAAACCATCTTCATTGATCTTATTAGAAGTGCCAGGGTTTTCAAACTATGTCTAGACTGGGTATATTTTCTAATCTTCTCTCAGCAACATTTTCTTTTTCCTGATAATAATACTTATAATATACTTAGTTTATCCCCAAATTCCTCACCCTTTTCTTGTTTACTAAGTACATACTAGTGCCTTTTAATATACCATGAGAGTTACCTCTTCCATTTGCAGTGTTTTGATAGTATATATCATATCTTAAGAGTGTGAAGTATTTTAGTATCTATTTCTGCTTAAAAAGTCCCAATTGGGATCACATTATATATATGCTCTCTCTCTTTATTCTTCTTGTCTAGAAACACACACATACATACACAAACCTTTATCTACATTTATCTATCTATTTATTTAATTTTCCCCCAAAATGAAGAAGATAATCATAAAAACTAAATTTCCCTAAGTGTGTCATTAAAATTGAAGAGGCCAGTCTTGAATATGTACTCAAGAAAATCCCAGAGGTATGAATGATTCTTGTTTGAGAGAGTGTATTCCTCTGAAGGAGCAATAATCTACCAACATACCTTCTAATTCTAATTGTTTGCTTGGATTTTATTTCTTCCTATAAATGAGGTAGTGAGATTTAGAGATCAAAGGGCAGAAATTTCACAGTGCGGTAAACACGTCTATAGTAAGCTTTTACAAAATGACACAACTCATCAGAAATTTCAACTAAATTTAGAATGACTATAAATGGTTACATTTTGCAATATTCGATAAATTTAGTGCCCTCTGAGGATTCCTTTCAATTAGTATTAAGCAAAAGATTCCTTTAAAAGAAGTGAAGATTAGCAATTGTGTTTTGTGATTTCCCAATTCTGCCTTAACATTTCTATAGTGAGCTAGATGATGTGTCTGCACAATTTAGGGTAAATTCACAGAAGGTGATACAAACTGGCTGTGTTTTGTTAGGGCAGAATAAGGCAGATATTTTTATAAGCATAAAGTATATTTTAGTTAACCATTTTGCAGCAGAAATGCTGCCATTTTCTTTTGTGATAATGCAACCCTAATTCAGGTATTATACTTGGTTATATTTTATTTCCAGTTATTTGTAACTTCCTCTAAATAACATTTAAACATGATGAGACATTTACATTAATATGATTCATACTGTGACCATAAAGGATGTTGTCATGAAACTTCTGCCCAAATAAAAAAGTACCATGCTCAGATATGTGGTACAATATCCCTTGATGCATAGTTACACTGTACAAAACATTTAGCAGTTTCTTAAGAATTATTAATAGGGGATTTGAGCTATGGGAACAACTTTATTGGGGAAGGAAACAGGACAAGTTTGCTAATTCATATGGTTTTCTAGCTTGATCTAAATTTCCTAGCATTATTTTTCTTCATCTTAGTATTTCACTAGACTTTTCAAATATACATGTATGTATGTAAATGTATATATTAAATAACATTCATATCATTTTATTATTTTAATATTATTATATTACATTTAGTTTTTTTCAAATCATCTGATTGATTATTTGAATAGTATTTTACTTTAGGGCCCAAGAAATTTAAAAAAAAAGCATGGTTACATATATCATATTTATAATAATTTAATCACATGCATCATTTAAATTTTATTCTTCTTGACCATTTTTTTTCCTATGTGTCTCATTTGATTTCAATTTTCAGAATTTTTTAATGGAAGATCCTCCAATATTAGAGCCAGATGGCACCTTACTCTTTGGCTTCATAAGAACATTTTTTATCTTGAACAAAGAGCATTTTAAGTGACCAAATGATGTATGTGATTGTCTCATTGTACTTCAGATTTTCACGCCCATCCAGTCTGTAACCATGGCTCATCTGTGAATTTGGCCAGCCTCGACAGAGATCTTATGAAGGGTGTTGATGATATTTGTGCTAGTGACAGGAATGGCAATAAAACCATTTGGACTAACCATAATCTTTTCTATGTTAACATGATCTCCAGAGAACCCAGAATTATTAATCATTTTTTCAGATGAACATAACCACAGTTAGTCACATTGTAAGTTATGGCAGACACATTTAAATAGTGGTTTTGCTTTCAGAAAATAAACACATAATCAGTAAAGCTGGCTTGCTACCTTTGCAATCAGATATATATCTACTCTTCAGAGAAAATAAAGTGGACAAAAACTTCGAGTTTAACTAGTTTAAATATTTTAGGTGTAGACACTGCTGAAACTGTAGTAACGTACAATGAATGACTCTACAAAGTTGTAATGTTAACTCCTTGATTGTAATTGTTTAAACACTTCAATAAGAATGTAATTTAATTTAATGTAAATAGGTGTCTTTTCTTCCTCCTCTCTAAAGTCTTCTGCCACTATTTATGGCAAGATTATGTGCATATATTTTTGCTAGGATCCATAGAATTTCCAGTGAATAAATGGGGCTGAAATGATCATTGCAAAGGGAATTCCTTTTTTTTTTTGTAATCTGGAAAATTTACCATTGTTTCTCAGATAGACATTATTTGGTATTCATCTAATCATGATCCTCCATTTAGCTTTATTATGTTAAAATAACAAATCACCTCATGCATAAATCTGGCACAATAGCATTTATGTTTAGTTATAATTTGTTAAAAAGTCTCCTCATTGTTTTCCTGATGTTTTATTATATGCATGTGGGATACTGTTGGTTTGAACAACAATGAAAAGCCAATATCACACTCCAGGATCTTGCTGCCTGTAGAATGTTAACAATGGACAAAATGCATTTATTCTTGGGAGCCTTTGAAAAGTACCTTGGAGAGTTACTGTAGCATTATGCACTGTAAGCTTCAATGAAACCAGAGACTAAAGTGTGATTTTCACCAGCTTGTTGAATTCAAAATATATTGTATGCTATTAAAATAGCAAATCTTTTATGTTGATATTTATGAGATCCCTGAAAAAAAATAGACTATGGAGAAAAGTCAGTGCAGTTACATGGGAGAGGTGTAGCTTGCTGACATGCTTACTAGATAAAATATAGAATCATAAAAATTATTAATTGGGAAATTGAATATTAGCAAGATCTATGATGCTGCCATGTAGCACAATTTTCTGGACAGTTCCTTACATGGGCAAATCTTGCAATTTAGCAACAACTGCTTTCATAATGTTTATCCAACAGAATATCCTGGGTCAGGTCCTTCCCTAAATACAGTTCTGCTGCTTACCACCAGAATTGTCACCTTTTCTGTACAGTGGCCCACTCAATCTCTGGGCACAGGGCAATTCTCTGGCATAGAAATGGCCTTCTTAGCTTTTCCTTGTGACGAAGGGATAGAGAGGAAGACAGGTTGGTAAAATAGAAGGACAAAAAAGATTATTTGTGTGGTTCCGCCAAGAAGAAACCCCTAAGGACTGTGTCGGCAGTGAGCACAATCTCCAGAGTGGTCGGGGCCTGGTAAACAGACAGTGAACTTTAGTGCTGAAGGGAATTATTTTTAGAGTGCAGGCAGTTGATACAAACTATGTTTTACCTGCTTTTGTGTGATGAATAGTTTATTTCAAAGCTTAGCTAAGGTAGGCTGGGCACTAATCTTTATGGAGTGTCTATAATATACCAAACATTATATTTGGCATGAAAATATGTTTTCAGTAATGCTCATAACAGCTATGCAAGGAAGGCATTTTCATCCCATTTACCAACGAGAAAATCTGCTTCTACCAACTTACACTGCTCTCTGAAAAAGCTCGGAATAATGCATATTTAGCCTATTCATAGCGGCAGTGCCTAAATGATCAGGCCCCTATTGGTAAAGCTTCAGAGTGAGACTAAGCAGAAGAGTGCAATGACAGTGGGATGACAGTGTGCAGAGTCCTGTCCTCTACTAAAATGTCAGTGTTACATTTTCTGAACTGGAGGGAATTTGCATTTAATATCAAGATAAGATATGAAAATGATAAAAGAAATCATGAAATAGAAATGTCCAGTAATTGCTTCTAATGCTCTATAATTTATATAGCTCTTCCATAAAATTATCACACTTGAGCCACAAAGGAATTATGTGAAAATGATGTTATTATTTTTTTTGCCTTATCTTATGAGTGATTACATTGAGGATTAGACAATTTTGATGACTTACATTCTAACAGATAAGTATTGAAAATGGAGCTCAAACCCAGCTCATCTCAATCTAAACTCTATTATTTTTAAAATTATACCATATATACCACATTGGATATCGGTGAAATAACATTAGTCATGATAATTAGCATTTCAGAGTGCTTCCCTTGTGCAGTATTCATGTATTAACTCAGTTCATTCTCATCACACCTAGGAGGCAGTTCTTCAGTCATCTAACTTTTAAAGATGATAAACCTGAGGAAAAATAAAAATTAAATGACCTATTCAACACCATAGAGTTAGTGAGTGGCAAAGACACGATTCAGATTCAAATAGTGTGGTATCCGAGTCCATGCCTTGAACACCGTTGTACCGCCACTACATCACACTGGTTTGGAACACTGGCTGCCAACTCTACCTCACAGAGTTATTGAGTGAGCTCGTACATTCAGGGAGCTCAGAGCAGGGGCTGACAATGAAAGTCAGCGCTCCTCATTGGCACAGCCCATATACTCAAGCACTACTGGTGAGGTACTGATCCGAAATAAAAAGCGTGGCTAGTGTGGGAAATTTCACTGGGAAATGGAGCTTTCAGTAACATCAAATTATTATTTTTCATGACTCTGTGGATTGACTGGAAAGTTCTTTGTTTCATTTGGTGATAGGTGGGGATTCAGTCCTCGGGGCCATTTGGTTTAGCATAGCATCATTTCCTCCATATTTTCTTTGTGAAAGTGAGTCACAGAGGCAGCCCAGATTCAATGTGGGAGGGGATACTCAAGGGTGTAAATACCAGGGTCATCATTTTCTGGAGGCCATCTTTAGATATCAGTTACCTCAAGCACATTTAACAACCTAGTCATGAAACTCCATCTGTTTTCTTTCAAATTCAGATTTACGAAGTCACAATATATTCTTGTTAAATGTACAGTTCTGAGTTTTTATTTTAAAGGAGGTACATGAGTATTAGGAGCTAGTCAGTGGTCTCAAACACACCAAAATGTCGTCCCAAAACACAAAAGTATTTACAATTATAGAGCACATATTTTTGCCCTTTCTCTTCTATAAAATTGTTAATTCTTTGTGGGAAGGATTCTCCTCTAATCCTGATCACAAACCACCAGGACATGTCTATCACTTTTTATTTCAGCTCATCATTCTCCTGGGGGCCCAAAAGAAAGAGACTGGGCAGTTTTGAATTTTGACAAATATATGTAATCATGTAACCACCACCGTGAACAAGAAAAGGAATATGTCCATCACACTCAGTTTTCTTGTATCTCTTTATAGTTTATCTCCTCCCTTCACTCTAGCCATGGAAAACCAGTGATGTGAGTTCTGTCTTTATAGTTTATGTGCTGTAGTAGGTCATTTAAATGGATTTGTACATATGTAGGTTTTTGAGTCTGACTTCTTTCACGTAGCGTAATGTTTGTGTTTCATCAGTACATTGTTTTTATTGCTGAGTAGTATTCAATTGGATGAATGTACCACACATTTTTATCCATTCACTAGTTGATTGAAATTATGGTTTCTTTTGGTTTATCGGTGATTATTAATAAAGCTACTAAAAGTATTCACATAGGGCTTTTAGGTGAATATGTTTTTACTTTTCTTGAATAAATACCTAAGGGTGAAATCACTGTCTCATAGGTTCAATGTATGTTTAACTTTATGAGAACCTTCAAACTGTTTTCTAGACAGATTGTACTATGTCACATTCCCAGGATGTCTGGGCTCTAGTTGTTCTGACTCCTTGTAAGCACTTGGCATTGTCAAGGTTTCTTTTTTTTTTTCTTATTCTAATGTTAATGTAGCAGTATTTCAGTGAGTTTTACTGACTAAGAAAGTTGAGTACTTGAGTTCATTTTTGTGTACTTATTTATATTCATTTGCCTTGTTTGTTAAAGTGTTTAGTTTTTGCTGTTTTTATTAAGTTGTTTTGTTGTTTTGAACTTTAAGAATTTTTTTTATATATTCTTAGTATTAGTCATTGTCATGTTTTGCAAGTATTTTCTTCCAGCCTTGGTTTTCCTTTTCATCTAATACCAGGATTTTTTGAAGAATAGAAATTTAAATATTGATGAAGTCCCAATTGTTTTTTATGATTAGTGTTTTTTTATGTCCTTTCAAAGAAAATTTTGCCTAAACAAAAGTCACATTTTTTTCTTATTTTCTTCAAAAAGCTTTATACAGCAGTCTCCTCTTATCCCCAGAAAATGCGTTCCAAGACCTCCAATTTATGCCTGAAACTGCTCAATATTGCTGACCCCTATATGTCCTAAGTTTTTTCTGTATATACATACATACATACATATCTTATCACTTAAAGGAAGCACTTAATGATTTCCCTTTGGCATATACAAATTTCCAGGGTCACTACTCTTGTGCTTTGCGGCCATTATTAAGTAAAATGAGGGTGACTTGAACAAAGGTACTGTAAGAACTTGACCGTCGATCTGATAACCTAGATGGCTACTAAGTGACTCTTGGGAAAGTGATATATACAGCATGAACGTGCTGGTGATTCACATCCTGTGTTGGCCAGAGAGGGATGGAGCAAAATTTTATCACACTACTCAGAATAGCTTGCCATTTCTAAATTATGAATTGTTTGTTTCTGGATTTTTTAATTTAATATTTTGGATCATGGTTGACCACAGGTAAATGAAACTGCAGAAAGCAAAATCAAGAATAAGGGGTGGCAGCTGTAGTTTTGGTTTTACATGTATGTCTATCATTGATTTTTTTGGTATATGAAAGGAGATATGAGTTAAGAGCAGAATTTTGAAGTATATAATATACTCTGTTTAATACTTGGATCTTCTTATAAGCCTCTTGCATAAAACAAAAAGAGTAACACCTTGCACATTCAACTCTATGGAAGCAGCTTGAAATTAATTAACCTACCTTATTGGTGAGCTATTGGGATTCTTTTTATATTGCTTTGGAGTGTTTCCTTTGGAGTGACACATACAAAAAAGCAATGCTATTTCTTTAATTCTACATTTAGTGAAGTCCTAACCAGTTTATGTGTACTTTCAAAATTATTTCTTTAGTTACCTTCAAACTGATTTAGGCTTTAAACTAATTTTACTCTGCTCTGGAAATTTCAAAATATAGGTCTAAGGGAGAGGATATTTTAGTTAGTCTTGTCACCAATGCCCTAATTTGTACTTGAGTTGAACATTAAACACTGTTTCAGTTTTCTGAGATGTAAAATGATGATTTTGAAAGGAAGAAGTGAAACATTATATTTAAAATGTCTTAAAGAATATAAAATGCTCTAATGATGATGACGATGACAATGATGATATTCTCATTTAACCTCCAATTATTCTAAGTCATTCTAACCATGTCTGCTAGAATAATTTTGCAGGTTGAAGCTTTAAGCCATTACATAATTCACTGCCTTCTAGTAAGTATCCAGTTCTCAACAGATGTCCGTGAACTATAGCCATCTGGTCTCTCTCCTGCTCTACACTATCACAGCTTGCCATATTCATACCTCAATACTTCTTTCTTTTTCTTCTTCTTTAGCTTCTTGATATGCTTAGGCAATTGCCACTCCTTAATTATACTCTGGGCTTCCTGAATCAATCAAAATGTAAGAACATGTGGTATGGAAATGGTAGAGCTTTGAAAATTTCTTATGGAGGTCTAGAGAATGAAAGTTCTACTGTAATTAATGGAGGTAGGGGCTGGTAATACATTTTCTGGAGGATTTACTAATAGTTTCAACCCCTTGGCTGCTTTATAATTTTTGTGTCTATTTGTTCCCACATCTATAGATATGTGGCTTAATGATAGAACTCCGAAAGCCTTTGGTGTAGAGTAGTACATAAGTGCAAAATATTGTTGTTTTTCTGTTGACTGCATCTTTGATTTTGCACAATCTGAGAAAATATGTGTCTTTTCAAGGCATTTTGCCCTGAGCTAATTTGCTTTTCTAAATCCTGATTTGAATGATACTGAAAAAAAACCCCTCCATTTCAACAATGGTTCCCTGAAGATAACACAAACCAAAAAAAAAAAAAAAAAGAACAATAGTTTATCAGAAAGTGTTATATCCCCAGTTGAGAAACGATTTGTAACAAGACTCATAAATATTTCAATCACCTAAAATACCACATTGAAACCTGCCTGCTAGATCGATGCCTGTTGAAAGAATCAAGCAGCCCTTTTGTGTGGGAGCCGTCATTTCCTACACATATTCTAAGATATTGTCCACAGAAACTTGTGTCTGGTGTTCACAAAGTTCCAATGGATATGGATTTTATGTCAAATACAAGTAGCATTGATGTTGCTAAGATATAATAGAATTATGTCCTATTAGCAAGAAAAGCAAGGATAGAATAAAAATAGTTTGACATAGATAACATAAATTAACTGCTTTGTTTTCTTCAAATTATTCTAAGATCTTATTTTACACATTTACATTTTTTTTCTTATGTTTTTCTCTTCCCATTGTCTTTTGGCCTTAAGTTTTTCATTCTTTCTCACCATTTTTACTCCCTTTCTCATTAGGAAAGCATGAGCACTGTTTATGTTAGAATCCTAAGCTGCTTAGGGAGTTCTTGTTAAGAATTTTTAGAGCAGCTGTTTTCTTCATTGTTTATCAAAGAATGAAGGTATAAGTTTTCCAGGGCATTTCAAGGTGTTTTTATAAAATGAAAGGCAATCCATATTGATAATTTCCATATTGAACTGCTGAGAGAAAAAAGAAAAGAGAGAGAAAGAGGAGAGCGATCAAAGCCAATTTTAGTCAGGTGCTATTGAGGTATTAAAATTCACAGTTTGGTCTTACTGATTTATTCCATATCTTTTCCCAAGGACTTCACAATTATTTTTATTTTCTCTGCAGGGAAAATATGTTGGTTTGTTTAAACACTCAAACAGGTTTTATTTACTTACTTAATTACTTACTTATTTTGAGCGTCACCTATCTGAATGCAGAAACCCTTTGGTTGTGGTGGTGAAAAGGGAGGGCCACATGCCTACAACCCCCATGCAGAAGACCAAGAGGGACATAGCCCCTTATTTTGCCTTTGTTGTAGAAACACAAAATGTAATTAGAAAGGAAAGTCATTTGGTGTTAGGGGCTTTGGTTCATTCAATTAAACACTAACAGAATGGAGTACTTATCCCACACCAGATACTAATACTTTTAGAATACTTTAACCATCTTGTGTCAACTTGACAGTAATGGAAGAATGATAAAAAGAAACTATAATTTCTGTTTCTGTAGGCCTATTTACATTTTCTACCTCACTCCTCAGAAATACCTCTAGTAAAATATGGCTTCACATGCAAGAAGTAAAGCTGTCTTTAATGGACAACATTATTAATTGCATTATTACATATTACTGAGTACTTACTAAGAGCCAAGTGATATGTTAGACTTTACAGAGATGGAGGGACCAAGTCCCTGACTTTAAATAGCCTACATTGGGAAAATCCGGCAAACCAGTGATCTCACTCTAGCGAAGTCATTACTATAAAATAGTATCCCCATTATACCAAAGCACGATGAGTTCTATCCTGGTGGGATTAAATTTGAGATGTAATATAATGTCTAGTTCACCAGTGGAAATATCTAGAGAACTATGAGACATGAATGTCACTGAAAGGAGGGAATGGACAGGTAGGTGAAGAAAGAGTGGTTCATGGTTGAAGCAAGGAATAAAGTCAAATAGGATATACTCTGAAAGGATCACCAATGGATTTATCATTAGGAAAGCTATATGCAGCTTTAAGCAATTGTGAAGGTAATAGGACTAGAGAGTGACACCAGAGAGGGAGTGAAAAAACACAGCCATGGAAAATCACCTGCTTTAAAAGTATAAACAAAGACCAGCAAAACATAATTACAAAAATATGACAGAAATAGCCCAGGAATCCTTCAAGGACTATCATAGAAAGTAAAAGAAGGGGGAATTTTTAGAAGGAAATGATCAATGATACCAGCACTACTGATAAAGTAAAATTATACTGAAAATAATTCTGTGGATTTGGCAAGTAGGTAGCTTTTAAATACATACTAATTTGTGTGGTTATTTGGTTAATGCTTATTTTCCCCATTAGATGATAAACCCAAAGATAGCATGGTACAATTTCGCTCTCTTTTTTAGGGATGATGAAAGGGGTTCTAAGATAAAAGGGGCTTGGTCACAATAACAGGCAATGGGGAAATAATTCAGTAGAAATGAAGCCACTGAAGAGAGAGAGAAGGAATGACTCACAGAGCAACACCTTGAGGTCAAAGGGAGAGATGGGATGAAAGGACTGTAGAGGGGTTAGCCCAGGATGTGGAGAAGGAATTTCTTGTATTTATTTTACTATTTTAAATAACATTCTTTAGTTTATTTCAACTTTATCTTTTTTTTGATAGGCTGAATTTTAAACACCATAATATTGACTGATTGTGAGACTGAAAAGCTAATATATCAGGTGTAGATAGACTTCTGCACAGTTCAAAAATAATTTTAGATCCTTTTCCTTATTTTAATGCCTGTATAATATACAGCAGAGCAATGATAGTTAATAACACTGTATTGCATATTTGAAAGTTGCTAAAAGAGTAAATCTTAAAAGTTACCACCACAAGAAAAAAAATTTATGTGATGGATATTAACTAGAGTCATTGTTATGATTATTTGGCAATATAAACAAATATCAAATATTATGCTGTACACCTGAAACTAACATAATGTTACATATGTTAATTATACCACAATTTCAAAAAAGAGGGAAAAAAAGCTTGTATATTGTCTACTCATGCCAGCTTTGCTCCTGCCCCTGCCCCCTCCCCCCATCCACACAGCTATGTATTGTCAACATCTTCAGCAACAAGCGCACACTATAATAATGATGAGATTTCATTCTTAAAATGAATGGGATAAATTTAAAGTTTGGAATATCAGTCTGAAAGCTATTTAAAAATGTCATTCTAGTCTACTACACCACTTGTTCTACAAGTGAAGAAATGTGTAGTAGGAATGTGATGTTTATCATAACATACAAATGTTCAGATAAAACCCCAGCTACTCCTTATTCAGCTAGGAAATATAATGAGACTATCAATAACATGAAGTGATTGATTGATTTGGGCTTCATACTATTCATCCTGGTCTTCTTTGATTTCCCTATTATTTCATATTTAATTCTTCAGAACACCTGATAGAGTTCTTAAGTGGCTGACACAACTGTAGTGTTTTTACTTTGACCTTATGCAGGAAAGTTCTGCTATTTAAGAGAAATAAGAGATAAGATAGAGACTGCAGGTCAGAGTTTGTGTGACTTAAATAAGTGGATAGGAAGAGATGGTGAATATTAGCTCAAGTTATTTCAGTACTCTTTTTTTTTTAAGTTAACATCTCAAAGGAATTGAAACTTCTAAAAGTAATACGCTGACTGTCATATATTTACATGCCTGCAGTAATGATCTCATTGAAAAATGATTTCATTTGATACACAGAACTCCTCAGTATAGTCATAAATGGACTCTTTTGAGTTATCAATTTCCTGGTGAAATAATTATAGTAATAGCTTAACAATCGTTTCTTATCCTTTTTTATTGAAGAAGTAAGCATGTTTTATTGAAGTCATGTATACAGCTGCGATTTGATTGGCAACATTTCTTTTACATCTGTGAAGGCTGATTTTCCTGACCTTTGCTTCAGTACAATTGAGTTAAACACTCAGGGGACAGAGTTACTATATTTAAGACAAAATGCATCATGGGTGTTATTCAGCTGAGTAAGATGTGGCACGTGCCCAGTAGGGGCTCAGAATTCAGCAGGAGAGACAGACTCACGTGTAAACAACTCTGCAAAAGGCCAAGGTTGACTGTGAATACGGCCCCTGGAGAGCTGCAGTGGAGGACCCCCCACATTGCTGTCTCAGTCTGGACCACCTGCCTCGAGCAGCCAGTATTCTTGAACAATCTCAGGTACATAGTATATTCATTCTCCTATATCTTGGTTTCTGTGTTTGTATTGGAAATCACTGTTCCCAGCCTTGCGTCTTGACTTCAGCCTTTGCTTAGTGAGTGGCGTGGAAGACTTCTCTTGGGTCTGTGTACCGTCTCAGAGCCATTTTGCCGTGATGGCTTAGGAAGGAGGTACACAGTATATTTCACTATATGGCAGCCAACGAGAGTCTGAAAAATTCCTCTAAAATCGCTGTGAGAAAGTATTGCTAATTATTTTTCCCTCAATTATGTAGTTCTTGAGAGAAAGAATGTAAACTGTCAACTCATGGGGTAGCTCTTTCATGAGGTACAGTAAGACCAAACCTGTGAAGGGCGTTCATTCTCTGTGGCTCCTGCTTCTTTCCGGATATCATGTTCATCTTTAACCTTTAGTACTAGGCTGAATGGGGAATCACAAAAGACTCTTTATCTCACTGCTGTCAGATGTAGTAGATTGAGAAGAGCTCGCTTGTAGGAAATGTCATTTTTTCCCCCCTGTTACACAGAAAAGTATTCAGCTTAGAAATATTTCCCTCCAGCATACATCACAAAATGCTCTATGTAAATGTTGGAATATCATTGTGTTAAGGTGCATAAACCACTTAATTAACTTTAAAAATATTTTTGAAACAAAAAGAAAATAAAGAAACAGTAAATAAATATACAACCACTAGGTTTAAAACTGTTATTATAAATGAAGAAAAAGTAGTTTACTGAGCATTCTGGAATTCAGGAACCAAAATAAAGCTAGACAACAGAAAGGAATAAGTAATTAATTACCAAAGGGACTCGTTTTATTCCTGGCCATATGCTACAATCTTTCCTTGTGGAACATTATCTAGGGGACAATGATTGTTCACAATTTCACTACAAATAAAAAAGTAGTTTTCACTTGGAAAGTTTTAGGTAAAAGTTCAGGACATCAACTATAATATAGTCAAAGTGCTATTAAAACAAAAATCAAATGATCAGAACCCTGATATAACTGTTTTGCTGCTTTCCTAAGGCAGACTAATTACCTGAAAACTAAAAATAAGAAATGTAGTCAGGTAACCCCCTTTCACCAACATGAACATTCCTAAAAATACAGAAATTCTCAAAGTATGGTTTGTGTCCAATAGAGAATTAAACTTCTTGAAATTTCTAAATCAGTTGAGTTATTGGTTAATCGTTATTGTTAAGAATAAAGAAACTAAGTAATAAAAACATCCTTAGTCATTGCATCAAATGCTACAGTGATTCCCTCAGTACTCTTAAGTACTCTTAGAACTTTAAGTTGTATTACCAATTACTAAAGTCTCCAGAAGAATCAAACCCCAGTTGCTTAGAGTAGATATATGCTCATTTACGCATCCTATACTGACTTCCTTTTTCTGTCTCACTATTTCATTCTCCCACCAGTGATTCTTGGAACCATCTTTCATATAATCTACTCAAATCCTAGTTTTGGGGTCTGCTTTAGGGAAAAGCTAAGGCAACAAAATCATTAAAGAAAGAACATTAATATTTGCCAAAATATGTGTGCAAGGAACAATATGTGGAATAATAAATTTAGATTGATTTTTCACAAGAAAACTCAAAAAGAGTTTGGAGTAGCAATTGAGATTTATTTTCTATGAAAATCAAATTAGCATATTTTTCTCTTGTGTTGATATTTTACCTATAAATCTACTTAAAATTTTTTTTTTTGTTATCTCAATTCTGGGTAAAAAAAACAAAACGGTCTGCTTTGCCATCACCATTATTTAGAGGAAGGCATCTGGATAGAAGATGTTCTATCTCAGAATAAAATACCAATTTCATTTGGCATATTCTTTCTCATCATACACAATCCCAAATGAGTGATAGGTTGAAAGGCAAAGTAGTGATCACATGTCAGAGAAGCCTCAAGAATCCAGACTTTTAATGGTAGACTCACTATTGTCAACTGTGAGACTATCGAAGGGAAGACATGGCCCCATAACTCCACCACAAAGCAGGTCAGCAAACAGAATTTGTTCCGAGCAAATATATTTGGATTTTCCTGTGATGCAGGTGAATGAAGAGTGAACATTTTCTTGTACAGATTCTGGCATGTCTATGAAGGGCATGTCACCTCTGTGTTCATCAGGAAAGTATTTTTATGGCTGGCACATAGCTCATCGCACTGGAGTACCTTCCAGGCTCAGTCACTAATTACCCTGCTTTGCATTCAGAAGGATCAGAGGATTAACCAGGTATTATATAATTTTGTATTACATAACTAAGATTTTACATAACTGAAAATTTTGGGTGGATATTCAGATGGTTTCACCTATAACTGCTTTTGAAGAATGTTTAATACTTTTGCTTACTAATAAATAGAATTACAAATATTGGATTTACAACCCCCTTCTGAAAAACCAAGAAAAGGGAGGTTATAAGAGAAACAACAGTATTTGTGATACTAGACATTAGGCGATTTTGATAGGGAACAAATGAAGTGAGACCCTGTGGTTGCCTCTTGAAAGAGTTTCCTGGTTGATTCCCGGAATTGAGGAGATGAACTGAGGTTCCATGGTGACTCAAGCAGGTAGAGTTTTCAGGAAACATTACCAGATTGAGGAGAGCCGTACAGAGAGAAAACTCTGGAGAGACGAGGAGACTCCTACTAGAGTATTGGGCTGGACACTGTTCAGCATCTACTGGTGAGGAAACTACTTAAAACAACTTCCCCTTCCCCCCTCCCCTCCCCCACCTTACCCAGTTCTTCACCTCCACCTCTTTCCTTTCTCTCCCTGTTTCTCTGTCTTGCAAAGGATTTAGCAGTATTATTATTCTTTCAGCTGCTTTGATTTTTCTCTCTTTTATTTTCTTCTTTCTAAAATTTTGGGGCTTAACTTGCTTTATGTTTGTTTCTTCTTGAGATAGATGCTCAGATTATGAATTTTCAGTGTTTTTTTCCCAATGTATGTATTTAGGGCACCACTTTGTACTCTCTGAGTATAAATTTGACTGCGTCTCACCAGTTTTATGTGTCAGATATTCAGTATTATTCAGTCCAAAATGTTTCTAATTGCCATTTTAATTTCTCCTTTGTTCTATTGGTTCTTTGAAATTCTGTGTTTTAATTGCAAACACTTGGGTTTCTTAGAGTTTCTTTTGATGTTGATTTTTTGATTAGTACCACTGTGATCAAAGAATATTTTTTGTATATTTTCAGTCCTTTTAACTTTCTTGAGCACTAATTTATGGCCTAACACACAATCGATTTTGGTAAAGGTTACCTATGCTCTTGAAAAGAATGGGCATCTGCCATTGGTGGGTATGGTTTTCTATAAATGTCAGATCTACTTTTTTGTGAGTTTATTCTCCACCCCCATCCCTGGCTCATGTAAATTATTGAAACGAATATATTAAAGTCTTCTATTATGTATTTGGGTTATGTGAATTACACTTTTATTTTAGAAATTTTAATTTTGTGTTTTATTTTGAGAATATAATTTTAGGTGCATAAAATGCAATGCTATTAATTGACTTCATTATTAAAAATTCCTTTTTTATCTTTTGTATGTTTTTTCTTATAGTTTACCCTGCATGTATGTATGCATATTGAAATATGTAGGTATGTATGTATCTATCTATCTCTATGTTCTTTTAAGCAGAAATAGTTTCATTTTTATTTATCTGGCCTAACAGAATTGTCTATGAATTAGAATATTTAACATAAATAAGTTACATACATGTTTGGGTTTATATCATCTTACCATGTATTTTCTGTGTCCCAATCTGTTCTTTGCTGCATATTTCATTATTTAGATTTTTAACAGTATACTGTTTCTTATTCTTTTAATGCTTTAAATGCTAACCCTATATATTACATAGTGTATTCTTCAATTAGAATATATCTTTATTACTTTCACATTTCCTGAGCAATGGAAGTGCTTTATAAAGCCCCTCCAATTTTTATACTATTAATACATGAATATTAATTCTACATATATTTTGAACTTCATGTATTTTTATTGTTGTTTTAGCATTCAGTATTTGCTTTTGATATAGTTTGATAGTTCCCCTTTCTGGTGCTTTTTATTCTTTCTATATTATTGTCCTTTAATCAGGATTCTTTCCTTCCTGTTTGAAGAATTCTTTTTGTTATTTTATTTAGGACAATTGCCATGGCCCCCATTTGTCTGAGTTTTTGTTCTTCCAAAAAACTTTCATTTAATCTTAATTTTTGAAGAATGTACTATTTTTTATTATTACTATTTGTACTATTTTTCCTAAGTACAGACTCAGTTATTTTCTTCCTGCGCCGTAAATGGCTTCTGTCTCCCATTGTTTTGTTTCAAAAGTTACCTTTCAGACTTAACTTTACTCTTTTAAAATGAGTATAATTTTTATTTGTAAGTTTTAAGGTTTTCTTTTTATGTTACTTTTTTTAGCAGCTTTATATGATGTGTCTTGGTATAGTTCTTTCGTATTTAGCCAGGCCGTGATTCATAGAGCTTCCTGAATATCTCAAATGGCTTGATGTTTTTTATGAGTTTGGGGAAAGTATCAGCCAGTATTTTTTCTCATACTTCTGTTTTTCTACCTCCTCTCCTTTTGTGGAATCTTTTACAGATATGCTAGACTTTTTTTTATCATGTCCTACGTATCATTTCTTCCCCATCTCTCTCTTTTTTTCTTTTTCTTTTTTGCTTGCTTCAACTATACACTTTGTATGTATATATGCATACATACTATAGTTGTACATTTTCTTTCTCCCCAAGTGACTAATCTGCTGTTAAATTCATTTATATCTTAATATCAGTGTTTGATAAGGTCTCTGATTTCTACTTTATTTTAAAATTAATTCTAGTTCTCTGGTAAAAACATTTCATATTTACATTTATATTTGGAAAGTATTTAAAAACCTATTCCTGGTAACTCAAATATCTGGAATTTCTGTTGGTTTTGCTTTGTTACTCTTAGGTTTCCCAGTCACCTCGGCCTATTTTCTAGCATGTCTTCTAGGTTTTGACTGAATGTCAGATGTTGTAAATGAAAAAGTGTTGGGGTTTTGCATCATATCATCTCCCTTCTTGCCAACCGGTGACGTATATGCAGATCATCCTGTTTTAGTTGAGGTTTCTTCTGCTCCATAGGTGATGCCCCTTCATGGGTCAGCTGACAGCCTGAGGTTTTTTGTAAGGCCCTCTTCTGAAGTCCTAAACTCCAATTTTCATCTCCCCAGCACTGCAAGACAGCCACAATATCTGCTTAAATGTTTAATATCTTAGCAACTGCCTTCTGCTTGTTTTCTTAGAACTTTATCCTTCAAATTTTATCACTGAGCAAATACCTCAAGGGGAAATATTTGCAGAATGCCAGGCCCGCTCCTCTGAAGTTCTCTTTCCTTTTGGAGATTCCAATCCCTATGTCCTCACCATTTCAATAGCCCTAAACGTCAGCAACTGTTTGCTTAGCCATACTTCTTGAGACCTATTTTGTTTTGAAGATCTGTGCCCTGTGCTTTTTAGCAACCAAAGTCCTAAGGAAAAAGTGGGCTGCTCAATTTATAGCAAGTAGCTATAAATTTTTTTTACAAAATTTACAGGTAGAATACCATACATTAAAGAGCTGATTTGTTCTTTTTGCCTATTTCACTTGTACACTTTCCCTAAAATTTTCTTTTTTAAAAATAATTATTATTACAATAATAATTTTCTCGATGAGAATTTCAAATGGCATTTATGCAACTTAACATTAAAAAGTGGAACAAAGATCTTATTTTCTTTTTACTAACTCATTTATCTTATTTATAAATAAATACATTTAAGGTATGGCTTGGATAAATCAAGTCTTAATTTTTTTCCAGGTTTATTTTATCTTTTCTGTTTTCATGCTGTGAGATCCTCAGTACATAAAGGTTTCTAAAAGGAATAAAGGCCTTCAGGAAGTATGATTAAATTATTTTCATTTTATCTTGCATTGTGTATCATTCCTAATATAGTGACATAATTGTCACTCTACTTAAGTCTCATGCTTTACATTTCTTGGGATGAGATAATCCACAATCTAAATGCATATAAGTATAAAGCAGTGTGAGAACTGTCAAAGAGGGTAGGTATTGTTTTCACAATTATTTTGATTAAATCATAATATAAATTTATGCAATGTAATGAGATGTCAACTACAATTTTCTGGTGCATCAGAAATGCATATGTTCTCTATTTCCATTTTGATTACTGTTGTCATTTAATTAAGTATGACTATTTTATATTTAAGGTTTAGTTACATAGATGTTTGGGTTCTGCTTCTGTCTTTTGCAATGAATGTTCTATAGCAGCTGTTAGAAGCATGTATTTACAGCCAAAGGGTAATATCACTTACATTTGGGAGAGGTGAGGGGAAGATAATTGAATCACAAATGCTGGTGATGAAATGTGCACTGTGAAACAATGGGAGCAAGAAAACAATGCCAGAATGGTGTCCACAGTGGAAAGAACAAAGCCCAACTCTAAAGAGAGGCTGCTAAACAAATCAGTTCCTATGCAATTAGGTGGAAAAGCATTTAGCAACACCATGAAAATAAAAGACTAGCTGGAAATGAGCACAATAAAAGATGACTCAGGCTTTCTAAAGTTTGCATTCCTTTCGATTCCACATAGTGTTAATTCACAGGAGTCTTGATGATATGAAATTATAAGTGATGAGGGAAGAAGAAATACTTTCTGAACTCCATACATAAAATCAATACTAATCTCTCATTTAGTAAAGGACCTTAAACTCTCTGAACATTTATTAATTCCTACAGGAATTTTTCTCAAAATCTTACGGATTCATACAGTTTGACATTTTTGTATGTGTAACATTATATATTAAGATTTCTGGTTTTGTTACGGAACAAAAGTGGGGTTTGGCTGCCCACCCTGGAACACAGGTATAACACAAAGATTGGTGGGGTAGGAAAGCAGTCTTTATTAAAATGTTGCATAATTTGGGGAAATGGGTGACTCCCAGGCTCCAGGGTCCTCTCTTCTGCAAAACATGGAAAAAAATCATTTGTTCTCCAAAATACTGAAACCCAAAGCCAAGCCCAGAAATCCCACTCCATCCTTATGTGTCCTTCTGGAGCCCAGAGCTGCTTGGCGAACCGCCCTCCGGCTTCCAGCTCCCTGGAGCCTGTACGTCGGGCCTGTGTTGCCATTGCCACTGGGCAGCTTCCTGTACCTGGGGCCCAGGGCCACTGCCAACTGCTGCAGCCAGCTGTATTGAGGTTCTGTCCATGGGGTTCACACATCAGTCACCAGGTCCACACAGTTTCCGGGGCCCACTGGCCCCATGAGCTCTCCAGCCTGTTTCTCTGTGTGTAGATCCTAGAAGAAAAGAAGGGCCACCCTCTGCCTTCCCTTTGTTTAAATCTCCCTATCCAAGCTTCCCTGCCCTCCGAAAGGGTTCAAATTCCCAGGCCAATCCCGTTCTTTTCCCAGGCTAGATTGGCACTTTAGCACCTCCCCCTGCATCCACGTTAACCTTTACGATACACGTGCTGCTGTGACCATTTGTTTCTCCTTCAATCAGGAACCACAAGGGAGCAGGAGGGCTTTTACCTTCCTCTGTCACACTGTAGCCTTGCAGCAGACTTCGTGCAAGGCTTCCTCCTGTTGCATCTCTGCCCAGGGAAAGGAAATGTGTCATCAGGCCTGTTAGCTTGGTTACCTGGGCAATGTGATGCTGCCATATTAGGTTGGTTTTCTGAGGGCTGCAGCCTCTCCCACACTGCCTTAGGGCCCCTAACCTCCGCCCTGCGATCTGGCCAGATCTACCTGAATCAGTTTTGCTAAACATTTCTAGTTCTATTATTATTTTTAAAAACATCTTGAAATTGGAAAAATCATTAGCATATTTGCAACAAGACATGTATATAGACATTGATGCTGTAACTATCATAGTAAAGGATATAATTTAATATTAAAAATAAAAATAAAACTTCACATTTTAAATAATAAACTTTATTTGGATCTGAAACAACATGATTAAATATAAATATAACTTTCACTACCTCCCCATAAAAGACTATTCTGTATCACATGTACATTTCTCTTGGTGTAACACTATTTCAGTTTTACAGGCTTTTGCCTTTGAGTTTTAAGTCTGTTAAACTCTCTGTGAGGGGCAGATGAAAAGAGACAGAGACAGAGACAGAAACAGAGACAACAGAGAAAGCAGATCAAGCTACACAATTTTCAGAGACCAGTGCCACATAAAAAATGTAGGATCCTTTGTACAAATGTTGTGATGAATTTCAAGAAGAAAATAGCAGAATATTAATCCAAATATCGGGCCCTTGTAAACAAAGAGCCAATGTGACTGCACGCCCAGGGAAGGGGCCTGAGGAAGAGGGGGGTGGCGAGGAACAAGTGCATTCTCTACAACAACCACTTCCTACTCTCAGGAGAATGAGTCCAAACAGTTTGAAGGCTTTTTACTCTGATCATTTTGATGATTTGAATGTGCAAGTTTGGAATTAGAAGTTAAAATTGAGTAAATTGTTCTGCATAAAATTGGAAGTTAATGGGGTGGGGGGACAAAATTCAGTAAGAGACTAAGACAAGCCATTGAGACTAGCTAATACATAAGATAATTAATAAGAAATTATTGTTCAGGGTCAGGAAGAAATATGAGTTTAAATATTAACTGTATATATTTAGATACTTTAGATACATACATGTATTTAGGACATACACACACACACAGAAATGGCAGGAGGGACTTTGGAGAAGGGGTACACCTAATAGATTTTTAAAATTTAGTCTGTCTGTGGGCTGTGTGTGTGACACCTCTCCTGTATTTGTGTCTTAAAATCTTCAATATGTTCTACTTTAATATATATGTCACAGGCTAACATTTGAAAAAGTGAGTAAGATATTTAAAACATTCAATATTTCTTTCCAATTATGAGTGAATTATTTATTTGTCGAAGAGATTTATCCCAAGTCTCCTTGTGAAATGTGTACAGTTGACTCTTGAACAATGTCAGAAATCCATGTATAACTTGACTACTCAAAAACTTAACAACTAATAGTCTACTGTTGGCCAGAAATCTTGCTGATAACCTAAACAGTTGTAACACACATTTTGTGTCTTATATGTATTATATACACTGCATTCTTACAGTAAAGTAAGGTAGAGAAAAGAAAAAAGAAAATCATAAAAGAGAAAACACATTTACAGTACTTATTACAAATAAATCACACGTAAGTGCACTTGCGCAGTTCAAACCATTGTTGTTTAAGGATCCGCTGTATATCTTTTGAGGAGTGTGTGCCTGTCTTCGTATTTATCCTTAACTCTGGGTTAGAGTGTGCAAGATTTCTTATTATTTCACTGACAAAAATGCATCATCTTTAATATATTCCCATCAGCAAAGAGTATTTTGTTAACTTTTCCTTTGTGTTGTTTGTTTTTTAAGAACAACATTTTATTTCCGTATTTAAATTTAAAAATGTAGCCATGAATATGCTGTGCAGATATGTACCTCCTATCCAGAAATTTCAAAAATATCTTTCTGTCTCCTGAGTCTTTAACAGTTAAAACCTACTTGTTCAAAAAGTTCTAGAAATAATATTAATATTTGCTTTTTTGATATATGTTAAGATTCTCTGAAAACCAAACCACTATTATTTTTAAACCACAATGATGGAGGAATATGTGCTAATATTTAACATGCAGTAGTATTTGTAGTAGTCAATTTCCATTCTATCAAGTTTTGTTAACTGATTCCTTTTTATGTGAGATTAAACAAAGTGAATAGATATATTGGGACCTTAATGAATGATGTATGAACCTGAATCTAACTATCTCTTATCTAGTCATTTACCCAATATCAATTATATTGGTTGTGGTAACTTTTAAATATTTTTTATAAAATCAATTTTCATTGCTTATTTTTTATTTTCCAAAGCTTCTTTAGCAGTTTTTAAATATTAATTTAATAAAATATAGACTACTTTTGTCTAGTTTTGGCATTTTGTCTAGTTTGGGGGAAAAGTTAGAAGCCTAATGGGAATTACCCCAAATTTATGTACTCAGAAAGACACTTTATAATTTTTAAGTTGTATGAGCTAGGAAAATAGTATCACTTTCCATCTACTTAGGGTTTCTGTTAGGTTTATAAATAAACATTTATTTTTTAATCTCATAAACTTTTTAAATTTTGCATTTAAATGCAATTTTTCTTTTTCTTGCTAATGTAAAAATTATTTCACTGTACAATTACATAATTTACTGTGTTTACATTATACATACTAAATAATGCCAAATAAATTAAATTAATATATATTTTATAGTTTATGTATTCAATCACTCAAGTAATGTTAGGTATTGGGGATACAATAGTGAATATGACAATTATGATTTCTACGCTATGGAGTTTTCTAGTCAGAAAGCAGACAAAAGTAGAAAACTATATTGAAAATAATTCTAGGTCTTAGTCAAGCTACAAAGTATACAAACAGAGTAATGCAAGAGTATTAGTTCTTAAACATATAATCAACTAAACATACTAAAAATTTTGTGCATTCCTTATATAAATATATTTGTTTAAATATATATGTACATATATATGTGTATACAAATATTTTATCCTCATAAATAATACAAAGATACATAGTACATATTTTTAAAGACATAAAAATAATTACAAATGGACAAGCTAATATTTTCTTCTTATATCCCAGTGAATTACCTATGTTGTCCTCCCCTGACGTACACGTATTCCACATTGGAGGCTAAAGCTATGCTTTAGATAGTTTGGTAAGAAAGTCTTTTCTCATGAGATGATATTTAAGCTCAGTTCTGAAGTATAAAAAGTGCCACAGGGAAGCCATGGAAAGAGCATGCCAGAAATAGATAATAACAAATGAAATCCCTGATGTTAGAAAGGACATGGTGTACCCCAGGAAATATCACAAGGCATAAACTTTTTGGTTGCCAGACCATTGTGGATGGGACAGTGGAATAGAGAAGGTGAGGATAAAAGCCCCAAAGCATTTATATCTTATAGATCATGTAAGTTATTTAAATTTTATAAAAGTAAAAGAAATATTAAAGAAGAATTCTGGGCTTGACAGTGACATGTTCTAATTGTGATTTAAATCCTGTTTGATAATTGTGATCTCTGGGGAAGGGTGCTTATAAGGAAAATTAGGGGACCCAGGACTGAGTCCTGAGGTACTTCAACATTCAGAAATTAAGTGGAGAAAGAGAAAGAAGAGATGATTAAAGCATAAGAGAAAGGAACGCCAACATTCATCACAAAATCTCAAGGAGAAATGCGTTTCAGAAAACAGTGTCTAATTGAGAGTTTTAACCATTTGTAGGTGGGTAAGATAAACACAGAAAGCGATCCATTGATTTTCGACAGCATACGAACCTCTGGTGACTGACAAGAGCAGCTTCAGTGGAGCTATGGGAATAGCAGTCAGATTGCATAGGGTGAGTAGAATAAATGGTGTGTACAGTTTTGCCTCAGAACATCAAAGACTGTCACTTTTTCATAGAGGTATAGAATATTCCCCTCTATAGATATATAATAATTTATTTGATCAGTCAAGTATTGGTTGACATTTATGTTGTTTCCAATCTTTTGCTAACACAAACATTGCCTGCAAGAATACCTCTGTATAAAAAGTTCTGCTCACCATATTAATATACATGCAGAATATATTTTTATAAACGGAAGTGCTGAAAAGATCAACTCTAAGACCTATCCTAGTAAAACTATTAGAGCTTAAAGAGAAAAAAAAAAATCCTGTATGTTTTCAGACAAATAAAATCAAATAACACACAAGGATAAGAAAATTAAGAAGATGAAGAACTGGTGGGTGCAGCCCAGGACATGGACTAAGAGGTGTGGGGATGATGGGGTGGGGTGCAGGGAGGAGAGGATTAAAGGGGGGGGGGTGGAATGGGACAGCTATAATAATATATTCAATAAAATATACCAAAAGAAAAAAGGATAATAAAATTGGTATAATTTTGGCAAAAACATCATGCAAAGCAAGGAAAATCCAAGAAAAAATTGTGAATCCAAAAAGTCTATATCTAGATAAACTATCCTTCAAATATCAAGACTATAGAAAAATTAACTTTAGTCATATAAAATCTCAGAAACTTCTTAACCATGAATACTTATTTAGCAGTTTATTAGAGAATAAACATCAAAATATGACATGGCTAGGAAAAATTTGCCAAAGGGATTGTTGGTGACAATCCTTGTACATCTCTACTCAAACAAAGCTGGGTATTAAGAGAGAAAAACAACATAAACATTGTAGGGAAGTATAAAATATGCACACTTTGTTTTAAAATTGCATATAATGCAAGGCTTAAGTTCAGTTCAATATTGTTATTCCAAGAACAACTTTGGCCATAGTTCTTCAAACTGTCTTCATCTCAACTGAGCTCAGTATGGAATGTTTACTATATTTCTTTAAAGTGTCTTTATAAACAATAACCTCTAGTTTAACATTGAAACAGAAAGTTACTTTATATCCAGAAAGATACAGAAATAGAATAATTTGTAAATAATAGAGAAGCAAGAATCTCCCATTGTAAAAATAACACAATTCCGTATTTCCTTGGAAGCCTCAACAAGGTGTTTTAAAACGTTTCTACTCAAAGTGTGGTCCTGGGTAGTTGGGTACTTATTAGAAATGTGGAGTCCTAAGAGAAAGAACTCATGGGCACAGACAACAGTGTGGTAATTTCAGGTGGGGCGGATGGATGGAGGTTGGTGAAGGAAGCTATAGGGGGGTAAATGGTGATGGATGGACATTTGGCTTGGGGTGGTGAACACACAATAGAGCATATGGATGATATACTGTAGAATCATGCACCTGAAACATGTATAATTTTTTTAACCAGTGTCATCCTAATTTAATTTAAAAAAGTAAATATAATGCAAATAAAATGAGGGAGGAGAAGGGATATGGAAAGAGGGATATAAAATAGACATTAGATGAGAGTTAACTATATCATTAAACACTGATGACACAAGTAGTAAAAGATGACAGCAAATTAATGGCAATTTTAAGAATTATACAAAGTGACCACTAGAACAAAGTGACCACTAGAACAAAAATACAAATCTTCCACATATCAGAAGAAATTTTAACTATTGGAAAACAAAGGAAATCATTCAACTACTGAAAGCAAATATCACATAATACACATAATAATTTAATATAAAGTAATATAACAGAGTTGGGACCAAACACCATGTCACATGAATAAATGTGAATGGACATAGTTCACCTCATAAAATAAAATAAAATAATTTTCGTTTAGCTCTAAAGCAAAACACAGTGATATACTATATATGAGGCCCTCCAAAGCAAATGATTCAGAAATTCTAAAAATAAAAGAATATACAATAGACCTTCAAAATTGAAGTAACAAGGAATCATAAATATAGATTTTGGTTTTGGAACCAGTCAAGTAAACTTTAATTAAAAAATTATTAAACCTAAAAATGAGGACTTTCAAATGCTAAAGTAACAATGTACAATAAAGATACACCAGTTCCATGTGTATATCAATTACATATATGCCTATTTATCTATCCTAGCACACTATCACTTCTATAAAACAGAAACTACAGAAGTTAAAGATTTCATAGATAAGAGCAAAGAAGTACAAAGGCGTACAATGATCATTGCAAGTCAATTTTCCCGGAAACATACCAGGACCTTTCAGTACAGATTTCAGATCTTTTTTTCTTTCTGTAAAGCTTTTTTGTTCTACTTGAAAGAAACTTTTATACATCACTCTATGAACAAGTCAGGTCAAGTGGAAAAGAAAGTTAGAGAAGAAAAACAGCACCCCTCCAGCACTAACTAAACCCTTACCTTGCACTGTCTTTCCATAAAATAGTGCAATTACTAATTTATTTATTGCCTGCCTTCCTCTGCTAACAATGTATTACCCCCCCATATCCCTGCTACTTACAAGTGTTTGACATACAGTATTTCCTGTGTAAATAAGTAATGAAAGGCTGCACAAATGAAGGAATGAATCCTGTCTGGTGCCCAGTGATCCCTTTCAATTTAAACAAAAACATTTTCTTCAGCTGATTATTTCTTCAAATATTATTTTCCTCCATAAGTTTATTTTTCTTTTTTTGATAGTTATTTAATTGAATATTTTGTCTCCTGAATCTGCTTCCAAATTCTTTGTATTCTTGAGTTATAATTTATTTATTTTTACACTATGTTGTGAAATACTACTTCCATTTCATCTTCTAAATCTCAAATTATGTTTTTATTCTTCTCCTCATTTTTAAATTCATAAAGCATGATTTATTTGCTTTACATAGCTATTTAATTCTAGTCAGTTCCTGTATATGTGTGGTTTAACTCTTACAGGTTCTACAGTATTTTTATCAAAGTTTTCTTCTTATTGTTCCATTATCTGTGCATCTGTAGGAGCACACCCAGGTTATTTTGTTTAGCTCACTTTCTTTAAAACGTAAAATACTATACACTGTACCTTAATGGTTTGTTAAAAGAGAGAGATTAATATCAGTTTAAAAACTTTAGAAACATCATTTGGGCAGACTACAATTTTTATTTATTATCCGTTTATTTTTATTTAGTAATAATTCATTGCAAAGTACTCCACTACACACCAGGCTGAGGGTACAAAAATCAAATAAAAAGTTTAACTTCTAGTAGGAGATCCACGTTGTGTAACACACGTAAATCAGCTCCCATGATGTCTGGTCCAGGTTGAGACTCAACAATAGCTAGCAACTGTGGGAAGCGCAGCAATTAGAGACTAAGCTGTGTTGTGTGAGAGCAAAAACTTAAGCATGCAGCTTTCCTGAAGGCTGTTTCCCAGACCAGGGTCCAGAAAATCTGATCTTTTGAGTTTGAACTGATGAAGGCAGTGGTTCTACTTCTGAGCACACTGATTTCTTCTTTTATGTTGTGATTTACTGGCTTTATTTGCTTAACTTAGTATTGCTTTCCTCATCACAAGTACACAAGGAAAGCACAATACATTCCACATTTGTTATTGTCAGAACTTCTGTGTTTTAGTTATCATTAAAGAAGAAATACCCAAATTATAACTAAGCATTGGATAATGTTTCCTGTGAAACCCAGGAGATTTTACAAACAGGTAAACGTAAGTCATTTCTGCAGTTCTGCTTGTTCATGCCAATTAATTCCAACACGCATATGTACATCTTTGAAACTATTTTAACCCAAAGCAGCATTTCCTCTCAAAATTATGGGTATCAAATAGGTAGCATTTAAATATTACTTTAGCCTGAATCTAGAAATGAGCTGCAAAGTAACTACAAACACATTTTGAATAACTGGTTTTGATTTTACCAGGCTTTATAGTTTATTTGTTTTATAACTACATTTGGACACAAAATACTTAAGAAATAAGGGTTATTTTGCTGTTCACCAAAATATGCATGATTAGGCATGCTTTTGTTCTGGATTCACTAGCTGTGTGTCTGCACTGCTGGTATCTTTAAACAGACAGAGTACGAATCATTTGGTACCTGGGCTAGTGTTAGGGTCTAGCAAAGAGAACTAGAGGCCGTGATGTTCCACAGTCACTTTCTGGTCATTAGGTTACTGAGATTACATTGTTTGGAGGGAGCCGTTTCTTAACAAGGAGAGAGGACTGGGGTTTATGATACCTTACCGGCATGCACTGAGACAATCTTCAGTGTCTAATTATAGCTTGAGAAGGCAGAAAAAGACTATCAGGGAAAAAATACATCAGAAGAGTTAATTTGGAGAAAAAATAAGTGCAGTTTTAAAGTAATTTGTAAATTCCAAGCATAGCTACTTGCGTTCTTCAAGACAACCTCTGTTTGACTGATTTTAGTGATAGGGCACTGGTTATAGAGGAGATAAAATGCTCATTTGATAACTGTAGTGCCAGTATATGTATTAGGTGTCCTCATGAAGAAGTCTACCTGATTTCATTATGAAATTGTTGAAAGGATATATAAAATATTAAAGCCTATAGTCTCTCTAGTGAAACAATTTGCAGCTCAGAACCCACTCCCAATGTAGTGATCTCATATTTATAATATTGATGGTTCTGAGATTTTGAAGAAGGTAGATGCCTCCACTCTAATTTTTAAGCATTTAATTCTTAAGAAAGCACTAGAATTCTGCTACATATATTTTTACTAGTCAAATAAATTTTATAAATTTGTTTAATTTATGAAAAATGTTAAAAATTTAAAATGGACTTGATCTTGTTAAATGATGACTTAGGAATGTTATGAAAACAAGTTTTTGTCTTAATCTGTTGGTTTCATTTAAGCTATTCTCAGTAATAAAAATTAGAAATACATATATAGTTTTAAAACTCAGGCAAAAATCTCATTCTGAAATTGGATGATTATCATCAGCACTATAGCCATAATAATAACATCTAATAAATTACCTAATTTCTATCAAAGCTTGTCTAATATCTAGGAGTCAGACACCTCTTGTGTAGAGTGCTCTTCCTAGCTTTCTAACTGATCTTCCTACTTCAGTCTTGACAGCCAGGTGGTGTTTTATGCTTGTGTGAAATATGGCAAACATAAAAGGAAACTGTAGGGAATAACCTGAATACCTGTGGAATTTTAATATGATAATGAAAATAAAATAAAGGAACATAAATGGAAGATCAAATTGGGAGCAGTGGAAAATTAAAATGTTCTGTGGGTGAGGAAGTATGAACTGTAGGAATAATGATGTATTGGTAAATTAAGACTCAAAAATAAAGGAACTGAAAAACAAACAAACAAATAAAACAATGAAGAACTTGGGGAACCACCAAAATTCATTTTTTTAAGAGTAAAAAGATAAAATTTATATTTAAAAAGAATTTGCATAATATTCAAATGGAATGATTAGAGTTAAACCTGGGTGCTTAAATTAAGTGGCCTTTGAAGAAATCAAAGTAAATAATCACAAGGCTTCTGTCCAGGGCCATGGCATAACTAACTGGAAATAAAATAAAAATTACAGACTATTTTAAAGAAAAAGGGATATTTGATGTTTATTAGCGCATTGGAATAAAGAGCAGGCAAAAGTTGGAAATGACTGATACCTGTAGTGTTGAGGCCTGAGAGAAGTAACTTGTGATTGATAACCATAGGAAAATATGGAAGTTGGGTGGAAATGAGCTCAGGTTGAAATCATGTTAAGAAGGCTCAATAGCAATGAGTGGGTGGAAGTCCAAAATGTGGGGTTAGTTTACAGAGAACGAAGAATCAGAAAGATTAAAAAGGTGGGTAATTTATATTATGTTCAACTGTTTCTTGACTTTTGACCTATTAGCCAAGCATAGTCTGAAGTATGTGTTTTTTTTTCAAAACACAAATTGTAAAAATTAAGTATCTTATTCTATAAACATCTGTCAATTGTTTTCTCTAGGTGATAATTACCCAGTAATGTAGCCAAATTAGATAAAAATAAAAGGTAAGCATTCAAATTTTATTAACCCAATCCAGTTTTTCTAATTCATGTGTTAGGACTTCATGAACTTCTGAGTTAAAATTTAAAAACACAATTTCTATACAAATCGAAAAACCACCTTAGAGTCATTATTTCACCTATAACTCAGTCAAAGTGTTAAATTTGCTCTGTGGTTAAGAATTGCAAGTGAATAGTGGGTGAGATGAGAAAGGATGCTAATTTACTTTTAAGCCACTTAGGCTAAAATTAATATTGCTTTTCCTGCATAGGCCTAAACATCTGAGATTCATTTAGGAATTCAGCAGTTGCAAAGAACTGTAATTTGCTCAACACTTCTATTTATCCTTGAATTCTAATAAGAACCATTATCATAATTGATCACTTACTGGGGAACAGTAAAGTTAAAAAAAAAACAACCCTAAAATTTCTCTAACTAGTTAGTGCTTTTAGAGAAAAGAAGTATTAGAATGATTATGGGTTGGCGAGACTAACCATTCCTTTTAGAGAAGTGCTGTAACCGTCGATGATTTTCATATGAAAAGGAGTCCCTGGCTCTACCTTTTCAGGGTGTTTTTTGCTCAACAGTATGATCGTGTTTTGGAACAGCCTTTTCCAAACAATTGTTATCATTATTATTTTTACCTCCAGGACCCTTTATCAAACCTAAAAGATATTTGAAAGTCCAATGCTTAAAGGCAACAATAGTCCTGCTGCTGTAAAGTGGGGCTGAGAGAACCTCGTGGTTTTGACGTCTGCACTGAACTTGGCCCTAGCTGTTGGTGCTCGGCCGTCTTAGCCTTTCTGACCTGAGGGCCATTTTCATGTTAAAACATTTGAGGGCTGCCCACCTTGTACTAGTGATATTTTTAGTGTTTATTCATTAATAGGCCAATGAATTTTTATATGGAACAAGTTCTAGGAATTTTTCAGGCTCAGGTTGGAAGTCTGTCCATTGCCACTCTTGGGCAATGCACTATGGGAGAATGTTTCCATGAACAGCTAACCAGTTACATTCATCTGATTTCCTATCATTGCAGATACTTGGCTGCCATGATAATCTGTTGATAACTGTGGTAGGATGAATAATAGCCCTAAATATATTCACATTCTGGACCTTGGAATATTACTCTCTCAGGGACTTTTTAGAAATGATTAAGGATTTTGAGATGAGGATATGATCCTAGATTATTAGAGTGGGCTTTAAATATAATCAGAAGTATCCATAGAAGGGGGACACAGAAGATGTAACTATAGTAGAGAACAGAAAAGGCAACATGATGGAAGCGAGAAGTTGGAGTGATGCAAGGAGAGGGCTGTGGGCCAAGGAGTGCAGGTGACCTTCAGAAGCTGGAAAAGGCGAGGGAAGGAAATCTCCCCTAGAGCCTCCAGAAGAAACCAGCCTTGGAGACACCTTGGCATTAGCCCGATAAAACTAATTTCAGCCTCCGGAACTCTGGGAAAGTAAATTTATGTTGTGCTAAGCCAACATAAATTTCAGGTGTATGGAAGTTTGTTGTAGCAGCCATAAGAAACATATAATAATCATCAATATAACCAGAATCATGTAATAATAAAACTAATAAGCATGCATTATTTATATAATAAAAGGCTTCCCCACAAATGTTGATATATTTTCAATAGTACAGTACTTTATAAAAAGACCTTTATAGTGCTTTTAAATTACCTCACTTCAATCGCAAAATAATTCTGTAAGGTAAACAAGAAAGATATACCAATTTTCTTTATGAAGGTATTGAAACTCAGGGAGCTTACTTGCAGTAAAAATAGGTTCTTGGACTCCTTGCCTAGTGCTTTCTCTCTATCTAGTCCTGCTTCTTTAAAAAGAACTCAGAAAATTATCTGTAACAGGCAATAAAGACCACAGTTATTCAGGGGCAGGCAAATATTCTTTTAAATAAGGAAAATAGAAAATTCATCATGGAGAGGAAACTTTCTTCCTTAAATTCATGTTAAACAGCAACTTATTGATTGGTAGATACCAGGTCTCCTTCACTTAACAAAGAATTGTCAGAATATATGTTAGTTAACATGGAGTGGACAATTTAATACAGAACATAAATGAAGATTTCTGAAATGAGATCATAAATAAAAAGTTTTGAAAATAAGTTCAATATAATCTTAAAGAGATGGACAGAAAAATAGAAAGAATAAAAAACTAAAATATATGCCACGAATATTCATTTTGGTAGTTTTACATTCCTAAATATCATTGAAGGAGAAATATGAGTTTAGAAATTAGAATGAAAGTACATTTTTAGAAGACACTAAAGGGATTATAAATAGGTCCACTTTTATTTTCATGCTGTGTCTGCAATCCCCAGTAGGGAAGACAATAATAACCCTATCACCAAGGCTTACTTTCTCGTTTTCCATGGTCAACAAGATAATTACTGTAAAAGCAAACATCATAGCTGGGTGTGAGCACATTCAACAGGCGATGCATACAATATAAAGTCTACATTGTAATGCCAGCATCCTCAAAATCACAAACAAATATCGATTAAGAATTTTAAGCTCTTCAAAGGGTTGCTAGAGCAAAATGAGAAAGTTTGGGAGCCTTAGAGGTCGTTTTCACCTCAGGTGTGTTTCTGGAACTGAGTGATTCCATACTTTTAAAAGAAGCCAAACCAGTGCAATGAAATAGATGAAAATGGTACAAGGCAACAGTACAGAGGAACTTTAAAATGAAGGATACAAAAATTCTTCATTTCATTTCTTTGAAAATAACTAGTATCAATAGTAAACCATTCTCAGTTTAACCTTTACATTATTAGTGAGATCTCATACTTTATTCCAGCTCCTTTCGTATGTCATATCTGCCATGATATGCCATGAAAAGAGACTAAAGGAAATTTGTGGGACGCTTTGGGGAAGCCAATTTTATCTGAGTAACCACGAGTCGGTTAAGTCCAACATGTAACGTTAGAACTGGAGACATCATTAAAAATTAACTCCTATATCTTACACCATGAAAAAAAAAAAAACAGGCCTAGAATGATGTGTGGACACCATCACCATTCAGGCTGTTAATTAAGTTAAAAATCCAAAAACAAACAAACTCATTTTTGTTTTGCTTAATTGAACAGTGAAAAATCCAAACATATATAAGTAAGCAGTTGCAATATCAACAGCCAGCTTTCTACTCACAGGATGGGCTTCATTCAAAATGTATCGGAATCCTGGATAGCAGTGAGGTTCTTGTTTGTTCGTTTGTTTTGTTTGTGTCTTAATAGCTCAATCAGTAACAGCCTTTGATAACTGCTTTTATCCCCTGATAGAGGAAAGATTTAGAGTGAGTAGAAGACTAGGCTCCTCATCCAGTTTGGGGTTTTACGTTTGGTGAAAAGTAACTTTCTAACATATCTTAAAATATTATGAATTAAATGATGATTTTTAAATTAAATCTCATGTTAGTGGCACTTGTCTCAGCTACTCACTCAAGTTCTCAAGGCACTCAACATTTATCCTGTTTGTCACACTGAATGGGGAGTCCATTAACACCGAATCTGCCACCATGTGCACTGTAACAATACAACCCCTCACTGCCAAAATGAGCCCTTTATCATATTAAAATATAAAAATTTCCAACCCATTCCAAACATATTGTACAAACTGTATGAGAGAGATGGTGCGTCTGACATATTAAACAGATTATTTTCATCAACAAAAAATAATGAGTTTGTCTCCTATGACATATTCAAGCTTCCATCTTGCTTCTAGACCCTTTGAAATATTTCTTAAAAGGCCAACTATTTGATAAGATTGTTAATACATTTGACAATTTTGTGACATTTCCCAAAACTGCTTTTGAGAGACACTGGCTCCTATAATTTCTTTGCAGTGTGTGGTGCTGACTTGAACGCATTTGAACAATAGGCTCATACGTGCCATCTCGGCAGTTGTTGACCTACCTCACTGCTTTCACACTGTCAGTACAGATGTCACTACATTTTTGCCAGCATCCTCTATAATCTGTTAAGAACTGATCCAAACACTAGCAAAAAAAAAAAAAAAAAAAAAAATCCCCCGTTGTCTGAGTTTCAAATGTTTAAATGAATGTACCCTCCTCATATTCACCAGCGTGTATAGTACAGAACAAGCAAATGGAAATCAGATAATACATGTACTCTCAGCCAATTGAAATGTAAACATGGCAGTTATGAAGCTCAGCCCATAAATTCAAGTGCACAAGGAATATAAATATTTAATCTAACAATTTGTCGTCCAATCCCCCATTTACTTGAGTGGAAGTAGCTTAACCAGTTATTTGAGTGTTTCTTCCTATCCCCAGAAGTGTCTCAAGGTTACAGGGAGTTTATACATTACCAGGGATTAGGACCACCAAACCTGGTCTTGGTCTTTGAACCCCATTAGTGTCTCCTGAAATTATTCCACTTCCCTCTTCAAGTCATGTGAGCACTTCTGCTATGTCCCCGGCTGCTAAGGCATAGGAGGCTAGGCCATAGGGATCTGCACATAGGAATCACAGTCTTGTACCAAATCACAGTTCCCAATAGTTACTTCCTTCTGAGCTATCTCCCTACCTTGCCGAAGCTCGGCACAGGTCTTCGGGCTTGGAGCCCCTCTCTCCACGTATTCTCTGCTCCTATCACTTCTTTTATATTTCTTCCTTTTTTCCTGGAGTCATTTCTGTTTTTTGTTTGTTTGTTTTGTTTTTATTTGTTTGTTTGCTTTTAACTCCAGGAATAGAACATTTTAATCTTTTCTGTCTGCTTCTTAAGGAAAACAGCCTCAAATCTTCTAAGTTTTATAAGGGCTGTGATTTCTGAAATATTCATCCATTTGGCCAACAAGCACTTGAATATCTACTGAGTGCTTATCTAATATCCCTGGCTATTTAGCAGTAACAACAAGACGAAGTCTCTGCCCTCACGGAACTAACGTTCTTGTGGAAGAAACAAAAAAATAAGCAATTTAACAAATAAATAGAAACCATACTATCTTAAAATGCAAATTTTTATAGTGACAAAGCAATATAACAGGACAGAGAAGCTCTCTTTTAACGGACTACTTGAGCAGAAACATGAATTAAAAAAAGAATTTGGAAAGGAAAAAAAGTAGTGAGTGCAGTAGCCTTGATGTAGGCTGGACATGGCTAGTTTTAGGAATTGCAGGAAGGCCAGTATCACTGGAGCTGAGGGTGCTCGTGGAGGAATGGTCACAGGATAAAAACTGCTGTGGACATAGAGAATATTTTATCTTTTTATATTATTTCCTGTTTCCCATAGCACAGGGCTGACTATGAGAAAAGAAAAAGAAATGAAATAAAAACATAAAGTAAAAGGAATTATAAACTAATGTCCCAAATATATTCTGGCCTAGCAAAGATTCCAAATAATTTCAGACTTTGGGGAAAGTGTCAGCCTTCTTGGATGATCATTTCTGGAATCATATCTGTTTTGCATTACCTGAAAACACTAATTGTATTTTCTTCCCAGCTGATCCACCTTATATATCTGTTGCATTGTTAATCATCCTGGATTTAAATATCTTTTTCCCTAATTGTATCTGTCTGTTTTTCAAATGTGATGAATTTGAATCACCTTATCTGTTAAACTTTTTTTTTAGTAATATTAAGCTAGTTACTGTAAGCTAAAAGGAAGTGGAAGTTATATGCTATATGTTCTTTATTCTGTTTCACAATTATATGTAACTTTGTAGAAAACAATACTCTTGTATAAGAGTTTACAATGTAAAATTCTTTTAGAATTTGGGCAGTATTTATCTGCATATATGTAAACCATAAAAGACAACTCATATTTTTTTATCTTTGAGTGAATTCACATGAAAAATTTTAAATCACTTCTATAGCTCATTCACTATTGTCAGCATGGTTGACATTGATTGAAGAAACATTCATCGAGAGTATAGTAAAAGTAATCCTTTTATCTTAAGTATGGTTAATCATGTCAGTCATTAGTCACTATCAAAATTTATTTTTAAATTTCTTGTTTTTAATGACTGACAGAGTTCTGTTTTTAAGAATAATTATTGCACCTCACTTGAAAACTAATAACATTTATAAACAAATTTAAGGAGAATGTTTATCAAAATATGAGATTTAGATATTCTAAAAGTACAATAAGCTCCCAATCCATTTATGATACATAATGAAACATTATTAGGACATACAGAATAAGTTATATGTTCGCTTGTTCCTGTAGAAATCTGTAGTATGTGTGGAACTTCGCCCAGCACTTTACTGAGCCCACTTTCTCTTTGTAATGTTGTTCAGTTGCATTTTGTGTTACTGTCCCATTATAGTTACTTGTTTGCATTTTGGTCTCCTCCGTTGGGGCATAAAATAATAAAAAACTGACTCTTTTTTGTTTTCACATAGTACAATATCTAGTACAACATGGGTGGGTATTTATTAGTAGTGTCAGCATAATTGCTACCATTAATAATTTCATTGCATTAAAAAAGACATTAAGGTCTCCAATCAGAAGTACATGGGTAGAAGTTTTAATAAATGTATGTGCCTTAGCTTAATAGATTGAAGGGAGAACTGTTGCTGCAGGGCAGTATATTTAACTTTTGTGATATCATTGGGAGGCCAGCCTTAAAACGCACTCTGAGCCGTTATAAGCCTTAGAATATGGTAGCAGTTATAACTTTTATTTGACCCAACAGAACATGTTCTCCTTTTAATGAAAAAGTCCACAAGAAGAAAACTGTGATGTTGAAGGACTCTCAAAAGGAAATCTTCAGAGATACAAGACAGGAAGTAATTTTGCAAAAATTCTCATGCCAATAATCTCAAATCACACAGAGAATCAGGAATCTTGAACTTCCACTTCAAGGAAGATGGAGTAGATGTGTTTTCCTCCTTTCTCCTGCCAAGTTTAACTAAAAGCCCTGAACGTTATATATAACACAAACAGAGAAAAAAACTCCAACATGCGGAGAGGAAGACCAACTGATGAAGGACCTCAAAACCAAAGAAATGACACCATGGGTTTCCTTTTACCTTAAATCTCCTAGACATGGAGCTGAAGACTCCAGCAACCATTGAAAGCAAATTACCAAACAAACATCATCGCCCCCCCAACCAAAGCCTGCTCTCTTAAGTCAAAGAGTAAGGAAAGTAGAAGGGTACAAATATAGAAAAATTTTAGTCAATAACTGCTCTGTTCGAGTTACACTTCATATTGAGGGCTGGGATCAAGTTTTTCTATTCAAAATAGACAATCTGAAGATTTGTGATACAGCAGTGGTCCTGCCTTATAGAGAACACAGTGCTCCAATTCCAAACATTTAGTTGGCTTGTGTGTCTGTGCATGTGTGTGTCTACCTTATTTTCATTTGTAGAATTTCTCTGTGTTTTCTGTAAAACTCAGGTGAGCTGCTAGAAGCTAAAAAGGTGAATTAGAGATGGAATGGGACTATGTCTTATAGAAATGCTATTTGCCTCATAGCACAATGGGCTCTACTATAAAATAAGAAAAAAATCCTTGAACAATAAAATTATAATTCGAAAATCCCATCCAGCTTGGCAGGCTTCCTTTGTTGCCAAGTGCATCAGAGCACTGAAAGTGAGATCTGACTTCCAAAGAAAACTTGTGAAAACAATGATCGTAACATCTCAGTGAAAGCTCTTTTGCCTCCCTTAAGGCTTTCTGTGCTTTGCTTACTTAAAAAATATATATTATTTTCCCTTATTCATAGTGGCTAACAGAAATGTGAAATAAAACATTTTTAGTTTTTTAATAAATAGTGACCATATTTTTTACTTAAAAAAAAAGATTTCCTTATTTCAATTTGTTACCTACATGGTAGCTATGTTAGCAGTTGATTTGCTTATGCTGGTTTCTAAAAATCTTCTATAATTAGTTTTATTAAAAGACCTAAATCTAACCTGAATTTATGTGGCCCTATGATGTTACTATCAACTAGGTTAAGATAATGTTATAAAACTGTACCAAAGAGTTAAATTATATAAAGATATCACTTATCATAAACCTTGTAATTATAGCATAATTATTATTTCTTGATGTTATTATTTATAATAGAGCAGAAAATCTCCATCTTTGTTAGGGTGAATTTTCATTGGCAATAAGCAAAAACTATTGGAAAATTTATATTATAATCCTTATATTTAATGTAATATTAGATTTATATAGTGTTTCCTTTTCTGAAATTGTTTTAGAGATAGTTCATTAGCTTTTTCATCATCATGCTGAAGGAGAAAAAAATTTCTCTTCTAATTGACTAAACATTTATTTATTATTTCTACCTTCCCTATTTACAGAGAGTTAGTATAATAAAAGTATTATACCTTTCAATTAGAGTGGAAGAAAATAAGAAAGTAAAGGTCAGATAAATAGTTTTGCCCCCAAATGAACAATGTAAGAAATACTACTATAATTGAAAATAAAATATTATTTTATATTCATCCTAGCAACCAAGGCAAAAAGGGAAACATAAGTTAAAGAATTATATTATTTCACCAGGGTAAAAATAAAGCTGTAATAAAAGAATTTGTGATGCGAAGGTGCTAGAAACTATTTTCTTTAATCATTGTTTTATGCAATCTATAGAATTGCCCATGCCTTGTATGGACTAGGGATTTTCTTATTTTATATTTCAGGGAATTTCTTCAAAAGCTTTCTTCAGTACTACGCTATGTTAGAAGCAGAACTAAAATTGTGAATCTGATTTTTCCTTTCTGATGTTTTATCCTGTTGATTAGACATAGTCTAGCCTCCTACTGTTCCATTTTGGAAAACCAGTTTAACTGTATAAATCTGAAGTAAGTAGACATTATTTAGGATTATTGTATCATCTGGCCATTAGACCTAGGGGTAGGAATTATTTAACAAATAGGACAATTGGCTGTAGTGAGATGGTTTAGACACTCAGGGAAAGTCCCCACATTTGCTTATATCTACAATTCCTTTATAGGAAAATGGAGACTTTTATTTCACTATTAAAATAATGCACATAAAAGGAAATTGCTCTAGAGAAAGTAATAATTTATCATAGTATCTCAGTAAGTTTTGATGGAAGAGAAAATGGGGAGCATGAAGGAGATTCAGGGGTGAGGAGAAAAAAGTAAACAAGAATGAGAGAGGTATGGTGGTATGGGCACTGTCACCTGAAAGAATCAGCTAGGTTCTTATTTAAAAATAGAAATTTTTAAATTGTATCTTCAAAAGTTCTGCTTTACCATGCTGGACTGGGCTCTAAAAGTCTGCACATTTAACAAGCACACTTCTTAGGGGACCTACTGTGGGCTGTCTATCGACCTCATGAAAAGAGGGCCATCGATGGGAGGGTGAGCCAGAGGCAAAGGCCATTTTGGCCATAGAATCAGCAGGTAAACGGGTTCCCTGCGTGCTAGCTACAGCGGTCGATCACAAACGGAGTCAATCAGCACAAAGTAACGTTAGTTAGGGACTATTTTCAATAAAGTTTGTATACCTTAAAACATTCTTTGAAGTTGCAAATGTAATTGACCTGGTTTTTATCACTAAGCTTTATGCATGTTTACTATGTGACAGGTGATTGTCTAAATGGTTTTCATGCATTGACTTATTTATCCTTATAACTACCTCTGAGGTAGTTAGTAATTATTAATATCTTTATCCTTGTGCAGCAGATGAGGAAACAGAAGTGTGGAGAAGTCATGTATCTTGCTTTGGCTCACAGCTGATAAAACCTAGAGCCACAGTTTGGCACGAGGTGTTGGGACTCAGAGCCATGGTTTGGCTCCAGGCATTGAGACTCTAGAGCTAAACTCTTAACTACTATATTGTAAATTTGCCTCTCAAATATCTTTTAATGGAAGAGATATATTTTAATTTAGGAAAGGATAGATATCTAATAATATAATTACTTCTGAAGAAGTAGCCAACCTACCAGATATTAATTCATGGTTTGTTTCATTGTTGACTAAATGCCAGAAAAGCCTTAAGAAAGTCTAAATTAGAGGGCTCACATTGTCATTGTAAATTACTGTGGGAGAAGTAATAAGCTATTCTACTATTACTCATCATAATTTTATTATTGAGAAGAGGAAGAAACAAAGCCAAAAAAAAAAAAAGGAGGAAAAGGAGGGACTTAAAAAATGCAGAAAAATAACCTCAAAAGGCAGCAAAAACTAATGAGGTAAAATGACCTAGTTACAAAAGCAGTAAATCACAGGTTGATGGGCTTTCTTTTTGATTTTGCCAAAAGCAATAAGTGAGTAGGTGGATAAAAAATAAGAATAAGAGGCATCAGCTAACAGATAAAGTTGTTTTGATATTATATAGTGATATAAAAATCTCCATAATTTTTATAGTTGCTCAAACATTTTTGAGTTGAATTCATTATCTCAAAGGCTTTGGGTGGTTTTGATGTATATTTTTCATACATATTTTATTAATTTGTATTATTTTCAAACAGTTGGCAATCTGTTACTTTCAGTCATTAAAATTTCCTTATAAATGAATCTTTATATCCTAATAAATGTATTATGAGTCCTACATAATGTAAGAAATTAGTACAATTGCAAATACAGAGCATTTAAAGATTATTTTAAATTTTAAATACTGATCGAAGATTACTTTTGATATATGAAAATGAGTTGCTAATTTCTACTACTTGGTATAGATTCGTTTTGTCATTCCACAGCTATAAAGGAAAAAAAACCCCAAAAAACAAAAAGGAAACTGATAGGATGAGGGAAAAATGCCAAGCCTTGAGCCTTGCATGTGAGGGGATACACATACACACACACACACACACACACACACATCCTATCTCCCTATATAGTCTCTCTGTCTCCCTTTATCTTAATCTTTGAGATATAGACCTTATTTTCTTTATTTTTCAATTTGAACTACATTACCTAATGGAATTTTTGAAACTTTATTTTAATTGTTGATACTATTTCAGATGTCCCCATCTTCACCCTTTTGGGTGGGTAAGGTATAATTTTATTATAAAATTTAAAAATATAGTTTTTTCAAATACAAATGAAATTCTTTCAAACTAATATATATTAAGGAAAATACTAGTGTTCCTTCCTCTAAGATCATCTTTTCTTTATGTCATCACTGTAACTAACATCCTCGAATTTCTTTTAAAATCTCAATTTTTTTTTTTGAACTTCCTGGACAATGCCTGATTTTCAGTCTGTCAGTCAAAGTTAGGTTTATATTTTGAAAAGAAAAGTGGACTTTGTTAAACAGATGGAAGATCCTGTACATTATATCATTTATACTTTCTCATTATAGCTCAGCTATATTTTCATGTACTGCTTGAGACAAATTATGTTAAAAAGTAAATATCATTCCAGCAACATGATATATAAATATTGAAGAGATGTAAATCCCAACATATTAAGTGATAAACTAACTTTAATGCTTCTGAGAGTTTTTTAGACTGTTTCTTTTAGACATAAAAGAAGTCATTCTTCTGATAGTCATTCTCTTGAGGAGATAATTTTCAAACATTCAATCTTAATCAAACAAAATAATATTACATTATAAGAATTTTACAGATCAAGGTATTCCATTAAAAACAAATTTCTTTGGTAGTCAACAATGATAATATACTCCTCTGTATGACTGGGAACACAACATTTTTTCAGGTATGCACATTTTACTTACTTTTATTATTTTAATTTCCAAAGTGTCACTGCAAAAAGATTTTCATCCAATTACTGAAGACAAAAATGGCAGGTCTAGGAATTGCCTAGGGAAGGGTTGGCTTTGAACCATTTTTCACTTCATTATCCTCTAATCAAGCAGTCAAGTTTCCTCACCTCTAAAATTCACATTCTGCTGATTATCATTTAAGTACATTAATTGGTTACACTGTGATTTTTGGCTAGACTGGTATGAACACAAAGAACTGTTACTGATGGCTCATTCACAGTTTTATTCCCTTTTGTGTAGTTGGCTAAGAGATTCCCTCCAGGTTTCTCTATCATCACCTACGCAGCTCTCCCACTGGCTATAAAATACTGCAGCAGCTTGTAGGTAATTGATCAGACAAGTGAACTGTAAAATATTCATTTTCTACTTCAACAGCCAGATAAATCTCTTGGGAAGAAGATGAAAATATTGCTTATGTACATCAGGGTTGGAAGAGTAATAGCAAGGTTGCTGATAAGCAGGGGTCCACTACAGAGCTAATACTTAATTCACTGCTATGCCAGAGACCGAAAGCATGCAGCATCCCTTTGCCTGAAGCTACAAGTCTCATTATACACTCAACCTGAGGCATCAACATCAGTGCCCTGGTCATGTTGCTCAAAGGATAGTGCTTCCTCTTTTAATTAATCAGGTTCATCTTGGCATAACATGCCAAATAGCCAATTAACACTTAGCTACTATAACCAACACGGTAAGCACTAAATTGCTAATAAAATGAGAGTGACTAGAAAGATAGCTGGGCAAAGGATGACGGGAAAGCAGGTTGGCTGGGTTTTATTTATTTATTTTTTTAAGAACACCTGTGTTTCTGGCCTTTTTTCTTTTTTTTCGCCTTCACTTGGTTTCTTTCCTCTTTGCCAACTTTTCAAATAACTGTCAAGCTGCTTTAATTGGAAGTTGTTAGAAGTAGGCTACATTCAGACTAGTTAAACTGAAGCAAAAAGGAGTAAATTAATTTAACTCTTTGCTTTATGGTTGGCAGTAGTACAAATTGCTAAGAGACATTTTCCTTGATTTTGTCCCTATTTCATGATCTGTCACCAGCTTCTGAAGAAGCCTCCAGTCAGTGAAATGTAAACCTGCAACAATTATTTTTTGCAATCATCACTTTCACTAGAATTTTGATGTATTTTCCTTTTATCCTTAAGGAAATCTCAGGCAGATTTTTTTAAAAACTACAGAAAATTAGGTCATTAAAATTGAGTGTGCTTTATAATTTAAAATGTATCCTCAGCTTCAAGCTCATCTATTTGTCTGTTTTCAGCAAAGTCATGGGTCATTCCCCATTTCCTTTGACTCCTGGCTGCTCCAGTGTAGATGAAGTGGGAAGGAGAAAGAGGGTTGGTCATAGCAGTGCTGTTCTCTCCATTGAGGGCCACTGTTTCTTGGAATTACCCTGGTGACATAGTGATGCCCTCTTTCTTGAAGGCATTCCAAGGATGGTTCTCGGAAGCTTAGTCCACTGTATTCTTTAAAGAACCTAGAGTTTCTCCATTGAACACCTTTCTCTTGTAGGTCTAGCTCTGGCCCAGCTCCTTCTGTGGGTACACCCAACTCCTGCCCTCAGAACAAATGCACTTCCTGCAGTCTTCCCACTGGCAGACAGCCCTTTTGTATGGAATACCAGTACATGATTTTATGATACGTAGTTTACGTCTTTTGAAGGGAAGCTTATGCATTCTTTTCCATACCACGTAACAGGGCATGAGCAGCTGTCCCACACCTTTCCCTTCCCACCGCCTCTGCAATTTTCTTCTCGCTTCTCAGGCAGATGTAGAGCTTGGATGCCTAAACAGACATCCAGGTAGGAAGTGGAATGATTATTTTCCCCTCCTCCTGAAATGGTTATTTCAGCCATTCCCAAGCTCTTTGCTGTACAGGTCATCTTCTTCTTGAGACCATCTACACTGACTCAAGATAGAAAAGAAGTAGTCTTCTGTTTCCCTCTCACAAACAGGATAGTGAACTTAGCAATACATTGTTTAGGAAGAATGAATCCTCTATAAACCTGATGACTCTCTCTCCGGTCTCCTCCCAGACTTATAGTCATGAAAGTGGTAGAATGCCTTCTTAATAAACTGCAATATAACATGCCTGTTCCCAATTGTTGGCGGTATTCAGTAGTTTGTGGAGTATTGTTTTTAGCTCTGAGTGACACTGATAATTGTGGGGCAACCAGAAAAAATTCACGTCATATCCTGTTATATATCTAATCTGCACTAAGAAGCTTAATGGAATACCAAAAAGCAATCAGAAAATGCCTGCACTCTCTTCCATCTGGCTTTATTCTTTATACAACAAAGGAAAATTGGAAAGATAGTTAAAAACAAAGGTTTTTTATTTAAAATCTCATTTGGCTAGCAGAAGGGTGAGAGAATGTGAATTTTTCTCTTGGGAATGGAGTTTTCTTCTATTACTCTTCTTTTTCTACATGTTTCCCCAAGTCTAGCTTCACCACAATAAACATGTACATATATACTTTTTTTTTCTGATTTATGTCACTTTGTGTTTGTGGATTTAGTGATTGCTGGAGAAATAAAGTGTTTTGTAAATATTCTGACACTTGCAGACTCACTCTATTTTCAGGGAGGAAATTATTAACAGCCAACCAATTATATGCTTTGTCCTATTTAATTGTCATCAAAATTAATAGAAATCCCTTAACAATTCAGCAACAAATAATAATGAATGCAAAAATTATTTTTAGTATTTTTAAGGGATACGTTTGGTATACAAAATAAAAGAAAACAGTACACAAATCCATGGATCCATGTCCTACCTTAAGGAAAATTAAATGTTTCCAACAGGCTTCCTATTTTCAGGTCCTCATGTAAGGAACTTGGAAGTCACCATTCTTATCTATTTATTAATTTTCTCTTTTGCTCTAATTGTATATTAAACCTACCTATTCTGTTTTTAATTTTAGTTGCTTTATAATTTAGGTCTACATTTCCATTTGATTCTATTTTTCTAGATTTCAGTTTTCTGATATGTTTTTTCATCTTCCCACCTCTTTTCTTCAACTTATTAATAACAATTATTTTAAAACTGATTTTTTGTATCTCCAATATTTGGACAGATAATACATCTGTTGACACAGTTAATCTATCATAGTCAAAAGTATAGTTTCTCTTTTATTTTTTTCATCTAACTTCTCAAAAGTCACTCTGGATATTGAAAGATCCACTAGGGAAAGTAAAACGAGTTCATTGCCAACCTCATAGGTTATCTAAGATCACAAACGGTACAAAATAGGCAATCAACCTTTTGACTGAATTTAATTTTGATGATGGAGTGAAGCCCTCATCTTATTTGCAAAGAAGACCAAGATCATCTTGCCTTTTCATTGCAACCTCTCAGGGCTGCTGTACTGACAATCACCTATCAATGTTTGTCATGGTATACAGAGATTTCCTAGCAATTTTTGTACTATACTCTTTCTTCATTCTTAGCGTAGCAAAGCCTCCTAAAGTGATATTTTGTATTCCAAGGCTTGTTTTCTCCTACAAAATTAATTTTTGCTAATAAGGTAATAAGAAACAAACTTAGCTTAGATAATCTAAAGACCATACTTCAGCCCAGTCATATTTGATATTTTTCATAATATATGAAACAGACTGATGCTAACCTTCGAGGGTTAAATGGGGTAGAAGGCCTAAACCCCTGCCCTTTAGGCTTCTCCTTCAGGGTCAAGACAGAACTTGCCTGCCTTCAGAATGCAGTCCCAAGTGCTTTGGAGAACACAGATGTACCACTGCTATAAATAAATAAGGGGGAACCCATGAAGGAAGACAAGAAAGGAGGGAAAGATGAAAGAAAGGGAACATGGAGGGCATTAGGGAAGAAAGAAAGTAAGGAAAGAATAAAGAAAAAAGCAAAACAGAAAAAAAGGGAGAAACAATTTTTTGCCTCTAGCAGAGCTAGGAGATGTTTTCAGTCAACGTTTAGTTTAAATATGGGCTGATGACCCATGTATATTACTGTAAGGGAAGAAGCCTTCAGATCATTTCTACTCACTTTCTTCATTGAGCCTGTACTCTAATTTAGAAGTTGAAATAATCATTCCTTTCAAAGCAAAGTGCCCACAACCTTTGTGAAAATAGTCAGCCCTGGTTAATACATGACGGTCAAACCATTTGGTTATTCTGACACAGCAGGCATAGAGGTAGATAAATAAGAATTGGTAAGCACATGAGGCCTTCATTTCAGAAGCATTCACAATCTGTTTTAATAAAGCATAAAAACTACGGACAAAAAAATGAATATCCCCTTTGTTCAAACTTTTAACTATAGAAGTATGAATCATATGAAATAATATAAGTGACAAAGTTGAAGAAGTAGAACATTTCTAATGTTCATTAGTGGTATCTCCTAGAGTTTGTTAGCATGAAAAAGGGTCTTTTAACCACAACATTAGAGCTATGAGTTCACTTACCACATTATACAAGACGCAAGGGAAATAAAAGTAGGAATGCTTAGCTTCATTTTTCTGTCTTTAAGTATAGACTCAAGTAAAATATAATGCATTTAATATGCATTAACTACTATATCTTTCCTGCCATCCTTTTCATTGATGATACTAATGAAATGCAGAAACGAATCTTTTCTAAAATGTGCAAATGTCTTATAGGAACTGAGGTTTTTTTTAATGTCTCTGTAACAGATACAAGACTTTGCCTGAGGGTGCTCTTTGAGAAATGAGAAACATTAAAATAGTCGAAGGAGGAAAGGATCTTCTTTTTCAGTTTGTCCATATTCCTACTTTAAAAAAAGAGTTTGAAAACAACTTTATTTTCAGTTATAATCAATGTACTTTTTAAAATTCAGTGTGAGTGAAAAAATGTAGTTAGACTCAAATGTTCACATTAATATAAGAAGGCTTCAATTTCAAAGGAAAATATGTAGCCCTAAAACAGACCCGACATAACACTCTTCTTATTACCATTGACTGTAAGCTCACTAATCACAACCCGTTTTACCTTATGATTTAAAATATAGGTCTGTCAGGTTAAAATCTACTCATTAATTCTCATTTCCTTATGCCTCTAGATTTCAAATTTGACTTTTCTGGCTATTGTTCCTCTTTCCTATTGTGCTTTTTGGAACCCTTGTTTCATGACAAGAAAATTCCCACACAACCTTGGCCTGATAGAACTCTACTCACATTTCCTGATTTTGATTAAACTTGGATTTCTCTGAAGATACTACTTTCTTGCAGAATTCTTCACAGTATATTATTTCATCTTCATTACACACTAATGCCAAGGAACAGGGTGAGGCTAGAGGGCAAAATTGACATGTTGTGTTAAATCCCTATCCTAATTCTACACCATTTTCCCTTGACCCTAGAGTCAACATTTCTGCTCATTTAAGATTGATGCAGCCCTGGCTAATGTAACTCAGTGTATTGAGCGCCAGCCTGCGGGCCAAAGGGTTTCCGGTTCTAGTCCCAGTCTGGGTACATATTGAGGTGGTGGGCCAGGTCCCCATTTGGGGATGCGCAAAAGTCAACCACACAGTAGTGTTTTTCTCCGGCTCTTTCTCCCTCCCTTCCCCTCTCTTTAAAAATAAATAAATAAATAACATCTTTAAAAAAAAGGTTGATGCTATATAGTTGATTTATGCTCTGCCATCCTCCTTGTCATTTACCTCATTTATCTCCCATTCCTACCACTTTTCTTCATTCACAATCTCACTACAGAGCAAGATGACACAATGTTCATGTGAATGATCTGTCCAGGATCCAGTCTGCCAGTGCCTTGATGTCTTATTCCCATGAGAATTCAGGAAAGTTCTTTGTTTTTCCCCTGGGCTAGAAGGATCCTACCCATGAAACTTGTGATCAGAGAATACTCCTTCCACAGGTGTTCTTTGACTTTACACAAGCTTCCAAATTTTTGTCACTTTTATTTTATCCAAAGGCTTTTAAGTGTTTTTCATTGTGTTGTAAATGTAGTCAATCAGTAAAACAGCACATATTATCATTGATAAGAAATATTCATTTTATTTGCTGCTTCTGATAAGGTAGGGAAAATGGGCTTGACTATGAGGAAGCTCTATGCCAGTTCATTAGAATCCTTCTACATAAAGATATTAGCAAACTTATGTTACAGCATTAACAAATTTTTATTTTATATATTTTATATTTTAACTAGCCCTTCTGATTAATCATAACAAACAATATTTTTGAAATTTGAATGTTAGACATCTATTTAAAACTAAAAAAGCTGTTTATTATTTCAGAGTTTGAACATGTATATAGATATATGAGGAGGATTTTCTTCTTAATTTTTAGGTATGTGACATGTGACATTTAAATATTGTGTTACCTTTAAATAAACAAAATCTAATTAATCAATAACCATGTATATACAATGTAAATTCAGTACAAAACCTATTATGATATATATGGCCAGGAACAAGACTTGGTGAATAATCTGATCTGCTTTGATTAAGTGTGACCTTTTTGTACAACCAAATTCAGAGCTATCCCAATTAGTTTGACACCTCTTGTGAATCTATGCTAATTTAATGATAATGAAAATGTATAAAAAGAAAAATATACAGCACAGCTCTGCAAGGTGAAAATGTAATTCATTTTTCATTGCAATATTTTTTCATTTTTCTTCTTGTTTTTTATAGATATTGGTACATATCTATAGGATATTCAAATTAGCCCTATGCAGTTTATTCTAAAAAATTGCATTAGTTTAATATTCTTATATAATGCTTTGAGTTGAACTGTGCCCCTCCCCAAGGACAGTGATGCTCTAACTTCCAGGACCTGTGAATAAAACCTTAGCTGGAAATAGAGTCTTTTTAGATGATCAAGTTAAGTTTATATTATCAGTGTGGCTTCTAATCCAACATGACAGCATCATTAAAAAGGAGGGAAATTTGGACTCAGGGAACCATGCATACAGCGAGAACTTCCCCATGAACATGAAGGCAGAGATTAGGGTTAGCCCCTAGAAGCCAAGAAATGGTGTTTGCTAACTAACCACCAGAAACTAGGAGAGAGTCGCAGAGAAGATTATTTCTCACCATCCTGAGACAGAACCAGTGCTGCCGACCCTTCAGTTTCAAACTTCAGCCTCCACAATGTGAGACAGTACATTTCTCTTAAGTCACCCAGTTTGTTACATTATGTCAGCTCTAGCCCACCAACATATAGTGAAGTTATACTTCTTACATTGTACATTTTTTTGTCAGCTAAACTATTTCTCTATGTTTACCTGAATTTCTATCTATATGTACTATTTATATCTAATAACTAGTAATGATAATGATTAATTAATCATACTAATAAATTTGTTCCAGTATTTTTATTAACAGTTGCTTGATACATTTTTCTCATTCTTTTACTTTCAAACATTTTTGCTCATTTTATTTGCTTATATTCTTTGTAAATAGCTTATATTACAATTTATTCTTTCTATCCAATCTGAAATCCCTAACTTATAACAGAACTTAGTCCATTTAATGCATTGTGATTATTGATATTGGGAAGTGCTTTCAAAGTTATTTTATCTTTATTGCCCAGATATTTTCTGATTACTTTTTTCTCAGTCCTTGTGAATTAGGTTTCCTCCCTCCTTACTTTATCTTTTCTCTTTGTTCATAAATTTTACTTTCCTTTTTTGATTGCTTCTGGAATTTTGTCATGCATGATTTGACTTATTGAATCCTACAAGTCAATCAATATAATAACCACCTTCCAAATAATGCAATGATTCTAGAGTTCATTAACTTCAATCAGAACCCTTTCCAACTCACAGTCTAGACATTATTTTGTAATTTATTTTAATAAACACTCTGTTTACAAATTAATTCACCCACTAGTCTTTCTTGCATTTTAAACCTTCCTTCTGGGATCATTTTATTTCTTTTTGAAGCATATTATTTAGATTTTTCCTTATAGAGAGCTGAGGCTAACACAGGACTTGTTTACCTGAATATGTTTTATTTATTCTTGGTTTTGAATGATTTTTTTTTTTAGGAAAACAATTCTTAAAATTGTGCAATTTTCTCTCATGAAGTTATTATTGTATCTTTGGGTCTTATTATTGCTGTTGAGAATGTTGTTTATATGCCTTTCTTTTTCTGTGTTTCTTTTCTGGCTTCAATTAAATATCTTTCCTTTATATTTGCTTTTTAGAAGTTCTAGTTGTGAGTGTAAGAGGTCTGTCCAGAAAATATCCACCATATACTATGAAATATAGAGACATTCATTGAGGAAGATGCAAGATAAAATCTAATTAAAAATAAATTAGAAAGATACAAGAAACATTGTGCATAGGACAATAATACTTCAGTCCCCTTCAAAGTAGGCACCTTGGGACCTGACACAGTTCAGCCAGTCGCCATCAGCTGCCCCATCATATTTTCCTGAATCTCATCCATGGTCTGAAATCTCTTTCACTTTCAAAGGTGATTTTAGTTTCTGGAAAAGCCAGGAGTTGCAGGGTGCCAAATCTGGGCTATAGGGGACCTGAGTCACTTGGATTGCTTGATATTTTGCCAAATAACTCTGCATGAGATGTGATGCATGAGTGAGTGTGTTGTCATGATGAAGCTGCCAATCACCAGTTACCCATAGCTGCAGCCTTCTGAATCATCCAAATAGTTTCTATGGAAGAATGTTCAAGCTTAATGCAAAACTTGATGCAGATTCATTGCTCTACTCACTCAGTCATTTTGAATGTGACAGCCACACAGTACACATACTCAGTCAATGGCATCTACTGCCACCACTGACTAGTATATTGAAGTTATCATTGTTCATGCATGTGCATTCCAGTCCACTCTCCTTGGCTGCCAGGTTACACTGATATTGTGCAAACCATACTCACTATATTAGTAAAGCTTGCACTTTTTCTGGATAGACCTGTATTTTTATTGTTTTATATATATCATAGTTCCTATATCTGCATGTTCAAGTCTTTCATCCTTTTCCAACAATTCTCATATCTTATTTTTCAAATATATTTATACCTCTATTTTCTCTAGTTTATTCTACTGGGACTCTCACCTGGACTTATAGTCAACATTTTCATTTTATTATCAATATCTCATAATCATTTTTCTTATTTTTTCTTTCTATGTCTTTGTGCTGTTTTCAGGTAATTTCTTCTAACTTCCAGATCACTAATTTTCCCTTTCAGATGTATTTGTATATTACATGTGTATGTATATATGTATGTATGTAGTATACATATGTACATAATAATATATATGTCATATATAACATACTAGAGTGATTATTTCAATATCGAAGTCCGTAGAGGTCTATGTTTTTGTTTCTGTGACTCTTGTATATGGTAGCTTGGGGATCTTTCAGTCATCTCATCTCTGACATTGCACTTGACTCAAATTGTGGGTAATTTTCTGCAGAGAGGAGCTGTATTTGTATTTGCCAGGATACTAGAAATGCCCTCAAGCTGGGAGCAATTTTACTCACAAGGGTGCAGTGTAGATTCTATGTGAGTGATTCTGGTTAAGCGGCCTCCTCCTGGGTAGAAGGCTCAGTCTTCAAATTTGAGCACATTTAAGCTATTGTTTTCAGGAAGTGTGTTCTCTGGTTTGTTTAGTAGTCATTGTTTTTAGTTTATCTTTTTTTAGCTCATGGCTTTTGTTTGATTTTCTTTTGTGTAGTAGTAGAGAGGAGGAATTGGTGCATATTTAAAAACACCCTTACTTTTTGTAAGCCAACAATTCCTTAAATATATTTTATCCAGAATCTAGTCGTTTTGTAGCAGAAAGACTTCAGAATATCTTGTCTGAAATGCTGCTCAAAGCAGTATTCTGTTGACCACGTACTTTAACCCACTTTGTTTTAGCATTATTATTGCAAAGAGTGCTTTCAAGCTAGTATCTTTGCTACAATATTTAAATTTAAGTGGCCTCTATAATTTATTTAAAATACCTCAAATAAAAATTATCAGCTAGGAAATGCAAATAAGAAACACTTCAAATGGACAATATTTTAAGGACATTCAAAAGGGAATAGAAAAGAATTTAGTATTTTGTGTATGGATGCAGAATGATATTAATATTTTGAAAACATGTAAACATATCAACTTTCTTCTGTTTACGAAATAGAATGTCTCCATTTTACTAATTGAATGTCTCTTGTCTAGCAATCATTTTTTAAAAAATTTCTTCTTGTTACATTGTTGGCATTATTTTAAATAAATCCAAGGATATAATAGCAACTCTGTGGTTTCTATATTTTTGTGGTAAATAACAATTGGTTATAGAAGACTTAATCAAATATATAAACATTTACACTAGATTTTAAAAGCATATTTCTAAAGGACCTCTCATTCTGTGTAAATACATGTTTATATGTTTATAAAATACCTATTATGGAATATGTAATGGGGACTTTTAAGTGACCTAAAAATCAAATGACCCCTTTAGCAGTCATAGCTTACCTTCTTAAATGTATATTTAAAGTGGTAAGAAGATTTGAAATGAGTTTTAACATTCTGGCTATATAGCAAATCTCTTGTCTGTAGTTAAGGATTTTAAGTTGTCTCTCCAGAAAAAAAGTGAGTATGTCTTAGTAATAGAATGACTTACTCTTCACAGAATTTCATTAGAACTTCTCTGAACCATTCTAATTCCCATAAGTATTGCATAATTTTCATTAAATTTGCAAAGGAACAGAGTAGTGTGGGACAAATTCAAAAGACAATTCAGTTCAACAGTATTGAGAGCAGAAGCTATTCTGTTTTGAGATTTAGATGAGGTTTAATGCCCATATCTGTATAGTGTTGCATAATGTTTAAGAAGCTCTATGAACATTGATTCACCAATCTCATCTTCAGGCTGTTTTGACAACATGTTTATAAAGTGGCGTGCAGGTTAGAGCTCAATGAGGTCACTCTACTTGTTCTAGGTTCAAAATCTGTTTGCTTCTGCCTTTCCTCCTACCTTCCTTTTTCCCCTCTTTCTTTTCCTTATTTTTTTTTTCAGTTTTTCTTTCTTCATGTATTTACTGAACAATTTATTGTGTGTTGGTAGGTGTGTTCAGTGTGAAGAATTAAAGTTATGTTTCCTAAGTTATAAAATATGAATAATTGGGAGAACATAGAAAAATATAAGAAGTTAAATAACAGGAAAGACCAGTATATACTGTATGGGAATAATCAAATGACAAGAATTGCAGTGATAATATTCTCCCAATATAAATAATAGCCCTGGCTGGTGTGGCTCAGTGGATTGGGTGCTTTTTCACAAACCGGAAGGGTTTGGGTTCAATTCCCAGTCAGGGCACATGCCTGGGTTGCAGGCCAGGTGCCCGGTTGGGGGTGTGTGAGAGGTAAGCAATTGATATTTCTCTCGCACATCAATGTTTCTTTCCCTCTCTCTCCCTCCCTTCTCTTCTCTTTAAAAAAATACATAAATAAAGTCTTTAAAAATATGAACAACTAGAAAATATATATGCTTAGGCATAACATATTTTACATATTATCATATCTAAAACATAATCCTGTTATGTACAAGGGCATCTAGGAAGAAAGAGAAAACAATGAGCTGAGTACTCAGTCAAAACTTTTTCCTAAAAGAATTATTATACTTAGTCAAAGTTTGGAGGTATAAGTACCATGTAAAAAAGTAAAGAGTAAGGCCACCCAGGAGAGAAAGACATAAGGTAAATAAAATCACAATATTGGAAATTAGAAGACATGTCTAGGTGATAAGGAATACTTTTGTGGTTGGAAAGCAAGCCTCTTTTTTGTTTCTTTAATAACCTTTTAAGAACAAGGCTGGAAATAAAGGTTGGGATAATTTGGGGGGAGAGCCTTGGTTACCTGCTTATAAAATTTTAAACTAATATGGATGCAGTTAATTGATTTGAGCAGATATTTAATATGACAATAGACATGCTGCAGAAAGATTAACTTTTTCTACTCAATGCTCTAATATGTGCTTACCATGATCATTTCTTCAAGAAATTCTTATTGATTTATTTTAATCAAATCCATTTTCTTCTTAAGACATACATGTTAAATCTATACAGGTTTCACCTGAAAAAGATGCCTTATTCATAAAATTGCTCCTTAAATTACAGAAAATTTTACCTAAATAAACAAATTAGAGGACAATTTCTGCCTCAAAAATTGATTGACATTTACGTCAGAGGACTCTACAACCTGAGTTCGTGCCCTAAGAGCACTGTGGGGCACTCCAGCAGGTAATGTGCATAATTCTTTCCAGGTTATGGCTGAGAAAAAGGTAAATATAAAATATCTCCTCTAAAGCAGAAACAACTTTTTAATGAGAATTATATTACAGTGGGGAATGAATGAGGTTTGCCTCGACATTTATTTCTTTTTACTTAATGCCAGCTGCACAAAACTACTTTTCTTGTCATTAGATGTTTGTACTTATTTGATCCTGTGCTCCATGAATATATTTCAGACTTTACTAGCCATTTAAAAAAAAAACCCAAATCTGAAAGCTTTTATTTTCTACCTTCTTTTTTTAAAAAAAGATTTTATTTATTTACTTCTAGAGAGAAGGGAAGGAAGGGAGAAAGAGAGGGAGGGAAACATTAATGTGTGAGAGATACATGGACCAGTTGCCCCCTCCATGCCCCGCACTGGGGACCTGGCCCACGACCCAGGCAAGTGCCGTGCCTGGAAATCAAACCACTGACCTTTCAGTTCCCAGGCTGGCATTCAATCCACCGAGCCACAACAACCAGGGCTATTTTCCACCTTCTTTACAAATAGAAGTCTCCTTCTTCAGATATTGCTATTAATTTCCATGGATCCTTCCATATGTCCATAAACTGTCACCCAACAGTGAATGAAGATATCATTTATCCCTGTTAAACCTGCATTTCCAAAATACTATCTTATCCTTTTTATCTCTCCTATTCCCAGTAGCTCTGTTGAGGTCAATTTCTTGTTGGTCTTAAGTGTTGTCACCCCTATCAGTGTTGGAGCTAAGTGTCTTTTGACATTATTGATGAGAAAAATGAAGATCTCAAGTCTGTCGCTAAGACATGACTTTCACTCAAAACCCCCCAAATACGTAAGGATCACAGACATGGAGTGAAAAAAATACAGGTATAAAAAAAGGCAAATATCCCTTAATTTCTCAAAATTTGAAATTGGAAAGAAAAACCAAGAAGAGCTTTTTGAGAATGCCAGGAATGTTGGGTATCATAGGAGCCAAGAAAAGTATATTTCAAAGTGTGACTGGTAAGTAGTACAAATACTAAAAACAGTTATGTAGCATAGTATGTGTTGATTGTCTATTGAATTTAGTCAGTTGTATTTCAGATATCACATTAGAAAGAAGAGCTTTTGGGCTTCAGAAGGTGAAAATCATATTTATTGCATTAAGGGGATGTTAGGTAATAAAGATATGAAGACAGCTTAGGGTAATCCATTGAAGAAGTATGCACTTGTGAAATGGAGTGTGGGTTGATATCTGTGGTAAGGATACTGGGATATATGCTTTAGGGAAATTTATTGAGGCTGGAAAATACTTAGTATGTTAAAATGTTGATGAGAAGGAGCCATTTTCAAACGATGAGCTAAAAACATGAAGGGGATAATAATAATTTAGCTGAGATTATCTAGCAAGAGCAAGGAGAGTTGGCACTGTTAAAGGCTTGTGAAGAAGAAATTCTGAGGAAAACTCTGCACTCCGAAGAATGAAAAATATAACTGGCTAGGGAGATAATGGAAGAATTGTCCTCTTGCTGAGGATGAAGGACACACATATGGTAATCATATACAGTATAGATAACAACATACATGTAGCAGTACCTACTACATCAACATCAAGAAATAAGTATACTTCCTCCTCAATATATATATTAAATATATATTTAATACTAGTCAAATGTATATATGAATATATATTCAATAATAGCCAAGTATAGGCATAAAGAAATGTTGGAATTTGGAGTTTGACAAAGTAGGCTGTTAGGACAGACTGGTATGAACAAGAATCAATAGATTAGAAAAGCTAGGTATAAAATTTGAACTGAATTAGGAAGGACAGAAAGAATAAAATTGAGACAATAAAATTGAGGGATCAAGGACATGGGGGAATCAAGTTTAATGAGGCTGAAGAATAATTGTAAAGAGAATAAGTAAGTGAGCTAACCATAAGAATTGGAGTTGTATGGAGAAAATGGGTAATTGAATTTCTTGTTTCAGGGAAAGAGCAATTTGGTGTGAAGTGGAAGGTTGTGGCAAGGCCATTGGAGTAGGTAGCTGAAGTGGATTAAAAGTGAAGGTCAAACTCTGACCAGTGTGGCTTAGTTGGTTGGGTGTCTTCCCAGAGGAGAAATGTCACCAGTTCAATTCCCCAGTCAGTGCACATGCCTGGGTTGTGGGTTTGGTCCCCGGTAAGTGTGCATGAGAGAAGCAACTGATCGATGTTTCTCTCTCACATCGATGCTTCTCTCCCTCTCTTTCTCCCTCCATTCCTCTCTCTCTAAAACTAAATAAATAAAATACAATTAATATAAAAGTGAAGGTCATATTCATTTCCTTTGCCCATTTTTTAAATTGGATGTCCTTCCTTTTCTTTCTTTTTTTTTTTTGGTGTTGACTTTTATAAGTTCTTTATAAATTTTGGATATTAACACCTTGTCAGATGTATCATTGGAGAATATATCCTCCCATTCGGTTGGTTTTCTTTTCATTTTGTTGATGATTTCCTTTGCTGTGCAAAAACCTTCAGGTTTGATATAGTCCCATTTGTTTTTTTCTTTTCTTTGCACAGGAGATTTATCAGAAAAAATATTGCTCTGAAAAATGTCAGATTTTTACTGCCTATGTTTTATTCTAGGATTTTTATGATTTTGATTCTAACATTTAAACCTTTAATCCATTTGGAATTTATTCTTGTATATGCTACAAGAAGGTGGTCTAAGACCTGAATAGACACTTCTCTAAAGAGGACATACCAATAGCCAATAGACATATTCAAAGATATTCAATACCTCTAATCATCAGAGAAATACAAATTGAAACCACAATGAGATATCACTTCACACTTGTTAGAATGGTAATCATGAAAAAATCAACAAACAACAAGTGTTGGCAAGGATGTGATGAAAAGGGAACCCTTTTCCCTCATGCACTATTGGGAATGCTGATTGGTGTAGTCACTATGGAAAGTGGTATAGAGTTACCTTAAAAAGTTAAAAATTGAACTGCCATTCCATTTAAACCACTTCTGAGCATAGATATGAAGAACCCCAAAACATTAATTCAAAAGAATATATATGTCTCTATCTTCATTGCAGCTCTATTTACAATAGCCAAGATTTGGAAGCAGTCCGAAAGTTCATCAGTAGATGAATGGGTAAAACTTCTATAGTACATTTATACAATGGAATGCTATGTGGCCATACAAAAAAAGAAAATCTTACCTTTTACAACAGCATGGATGGACCTGGAGATTATTATGCTAAGTGAAATAAGCCAGTCAGTGAAAGACAAATGCCATATGATCTCACTTATATGTGGAATCTAGTGAACAAAATAAACTGACAAGCAAAATAGAAACAGAGGCATAGATACATGGAATGGGCTGACATTTGTCAAGGGGAAGGTGATTGGGAGGCTGGCTGAAAAAGGAAAAGGGTTTAAGCAAAAAAAAAAAAGAACAAAAAAGACAACAACAAAAAGCCACATAAACAGGCAACAACATGGGGATTACCGGAAAGAAAGATGGTTGGGCCTAGGTAGAAGATGGGAATAGTGAGCTAAATTGCAATGGAAGGAGACTTGACTTAAGGTGGTGAACACACACAATATAATACATAGATGATTATTATAGAATTACATGCCTGAAACCTATATAATTTTATTAACCAATGTCACCCCAATAAATTCAATTTTAAAAAGTGAAGGTCAAGAGATGATGAAATCAGAATATTAAAAGGGTAGATTTTTTGGTATAAACATTATAATGTACTTTGAATCACTTAGAATTAGTGTAGCTATACATGTATATCTGTTTGGGAATTTTTCAGTCATTACTACTCAAATTGTTTTCTTTCCCTTTCTCTCTTTTTGTTTTGGAAATCCCATGAAGCAAATGTTGGTCTACTTGATGGTTGCTCACTGATCTCTTAGGCTTTGTTCACTTTTTTTCATTCTTTTTTATACTCCACAGATTAGAAAATATCAATTGTTCCTCTACATGTTTCCTGATTCTGTCTTCTGCCTTCTCAAATCTGTTATTGATTCCCAGTAGTAAAATTTCACTTGTTATTGTATTTTTCAGCCCCAAAATTAGTTTGACTCCTTTTATAATTTCTCTTTTCTCATATTATTATTTTTAATAAGAATTATTTTCTTGATTATCTTTAATACCTTGTCTCTGTTTTTCTTTAGATCTTGAGTATACTTAAGATAGTTGATTTAAAGTCTTTGTCTTATAATTCTAATATTTGGACTTCTGCCTAGACAGTGTCTGTCAAATGTGGATGAGCCATACATTTTTATTTCTATATGTTTGCTCCTTAGTTTCTCTCAGGCTTTAGGTGGTCTGTTGTATGACTTAATCCTTATCTTTTGTTCCAGGCAGCATCTGCTGTTTTTTGTTTTTTGTTGTTTTTCATTGTTTGGGTTTTTTTTTTTCCCCAAGGTGAGCCCCAAATTAAGCAAAACAGAGACAGTTTCTTGAATCCTTCCAGCAGCCCCCAGACAAGTTAGAACAGATCTATACAGTTATTTGCAAATAAGGTCCTCTCTTCTCCATTCAGATTAAGGACAGTTCCCAAACTGAAAATACTAGCTGCCCTCTTCAAGACTGCCGCTAGGTCAGAAAACATTTCTACCATTTTAAAATTGTCTATTTCTTGATTCAGCATTCTGTTTGTTGCTGTAACCTTTTTCTAGAGTTCTCACAAAATTAATTCTGATAATTGTTGCTAATTTTAAAAATGTTTTGTCAGGTAATGGGGAGCTTGGAACTGCTTATTCTGCCATTTTGTTATATCATTCACTACTATGCTTTTTTAAACAACATACTGAAGAAATATTCATTTATAATTCACATATACAATTTGCTCATTTATAGTATACAATTCAATGGCATATATAGACATATACATACATGTCTATATATACGTATATATAAAACTTTATTTTTATTGCTTACACCATTACAGATGTTCCCATTCTTCCCCCTTTGCCCACCTCCATCCAGCCCTCCCCTACCCTTTCCCCTGGTCATCACCACACTGTTGCCTGTGTCAGTGGGTTATGCATATATGTTCTTTGGTTAATCCCTTCACCTTCTTTTATCAAGTTCTCCTTCTACCCTTTCCTCTGACAGTTGTCAGCCTGTTCCATGTATCTATGCTTCTGTTTCTATTTTGTTTGTCGGTGTAGTTTGTTCATTAAGTTCCACATATAAGTGAGATCACATGGTATTTGTCTTTCACTGACAGGCTTATTTCACTTAGCATAATAATTTCCAGGTCCATCAATGCTGTTGTGAAAGGTAAGATTTCCTTCTTTTTTATGGCCACATAGTATTCCATTGTGTAATGTATTATAGCAGTTTTATGCATTCATCTACTGCTGGACACTTGGGTTGCTTTCAAATCGTGGTTATTGTAAACAAAGCTGCAATGACCATAGGGATGCATATATATATTATTTCAAATTGGTGTTTCAGGTTTCTTAGGATATAGTCCCAGAAGTGGGATTGCAGGGTCAAATGGCAGTTCCATTTTTAATTTTTTAAGGTAACTCTATACCACTTTCCATAGTGACTACACCAATCAGCATTCCCAATAGTGCATGAGGGTTCCATACTGCTTTCCACAGTGGTTATACCAGTCTACATTCCCACCAGCATTGCACTAGGGTTACATTTTTCTCCACATTTTTGCCTGCACTTGTTTGTTAATTTACTGATGGTAACCATTCTAGTAGGTGCAAGGTGATATCTCATTGTGGTTTTAATTTGCAGTTCCCTGATGGTTAGTGACATTAAGTATCTTTTCATATGTCTATTGGTCATTAGTATGGGATTGTTCGACCATCACCAGAACAATTTTATTACATTTTTATTCCCCCCATGAAGAAACCTAATGCCCATTTGGTGCTACTTTTCAGTCTCCTCACTCATCCCTCCAGCCTTAGAAAACCACTAACCTACTTTTAATCTCTTTATATTTCCCTAATCTTGACTTTACATGTGAATAAGATCATATAATATGTGGTCTTTTTGACCAGTTTTCTTCATATAGCATGATGTTTTCAAGGTTTATCTATGTTGCAGTTACACGTGTAAGTACTTCATTGTTTACAAAGATAAGTAATATATTATTGTAGATATACCATGTTTTGTTCTATTCAACAGTTGATGAACATTTGAGTTATTTCTACTTTTGGCTATTATTAGTAATGTTGCTATAAATATTTGGAATTTGTATGGATATAGTTTTCAGTTGTCTTGAGTATACACATAGGTGTAGAATTTCTGAATCACTTGGTAACTGTCTGTTTAACATTTCAAAGAAATACAAAACTGTTTTTTCAAAATCATTGCACCATTTTACATGCCCACCAACAAGGTATGAGAGTTTAATTTCTCTACAACCCCACCAATACTTGTTATTATTATATGCATTTTAGAGGATGTGAAGTGGTATTTCATTACGGTTTTAATTTGGGTTTCCTTAATGACTAATTATGTTGAGTATCTTTTCCTGTACTCATTGACATTTGTATATTTTCTTTGGAGAAATATCCATTGAGATCTTTAATTCACTTTTAACTAAGTTACAATATTTGTGTTATTACTGAGTTGCAAGTTTCCTTTTATATACTAGATAAAAGCTCCTCATCAGATATATAGTTTGTAACTGTTTTATCCCATTCTGTGTAATGTGTTTGGGTCCACTCCTGCAGACACATGTGCACACACACACATTGTCATGACACCTCATGTTGGTTTTCTACCCCATTCTACCTATTTGACATTTTTGTGATGGACACTTGTATTCTCCACTATTACAATGAAAGAACTGAATGAACATCCCTGTAGACTTTTGGGATATATATTCTGAGGATACATGTAGAAAAGAGATTTGCTAACCTATGAGTATTTTAGTTGTCTTCCAGACTGGCTTCCAGGATGAATACCCTCGCCTTTCCTCTTACAAGCACTGTATGAAGCAATCTGTACCATGTGTCCCATAACCAACAAGTGAAATTGTACATTTTTCTATTTTTACCAGTTTGATGCTTATAAACTGTTTTTAAAATTTATATTTTTCTGACTTCCTCTAGTTCATAGTCATTAGTGCTAAACTCAGGATTATTCCTACTTCCATTGTCAGTCGAATACAATTTTCCCTGCGAGTTTCACCCTGAACTCTACCTTGGAGGAAGTAAATGGGAACCTTATTTAGCCTTGTTAATATTCATTCTTAATCTTAGCATATTCATCAGCTTTACATACTGAATGTGCTCAGTAACAGTGAGCTAGACAAGGTTATGCAATATATGGCAACTTAAATAAGTTCCTTTAGAGAGCAAGAGATGATTAGGAGTGTGATCTGCAAGCCAACTTTCAGTTTCAATGAAAGGGGAGGAGAAAGTAGGAGAGTGAAGGAGGAATTGCAGCTTGCCCAATTGCATATAGATTGGGTTAATGTGAAAAGTCAGTTTAAACACTTAATAATATTGATCTTCCCTCAAGGGTTTTTTGTAGCTGACTTAATTAGTGTTTATTAACCATTCTTCACCAAATACTTGTCTAACACTTTAAAAGTCTATTTCAGCAGCTATAATGCCTGCCAGTCCTAGAAAATGCCATCCTGTTATGCCTGCTCCTGTGGAATAATTTAATTTGTATCTACCTACCTAATGTTCAAACAATGAGCTGAAAAGTGAAAGATTCATCAATCAATTGGTTGTTTTGTTTACACTAAATTAAACAAATTAGCTAATACTATTTTTTTTTACTAAGCTGAATAAAAATCAGCAGATTTATAAAGATGCAGCCTTAAGTGCATTTGTAATCAGAAAAGGACTCAAAATATTTTAATTGTCTTCCGATGATTTTTAAACCCTTTACCATGAACCTGGAAAAAAATGAATCTAGAAAGTAATTCATATATAAATGAAGATTAAACATGATTGACTACCTTTAGATGAAATGAGAGCATAGATATAATTTTTATAAAGATAAACTTCAAGTTAAAAATGCATTTGTATTTCTTAGATTTGCTCAGATTCGTAGAGGGGGAAAAAAAGGAAACAGCAGGAGAAAGAGGTAGAAGAAGAGGAAGAGGGAACAAGAAAGAAGAAAGGGAGCAAGGGAGGAAAATACTGGTTATGCTGAGTACACTTATACCGGTTCAACTTCTGCTGTTGAGGGAGACTTTCATGTCATGTGTAACCTCCACAAAATAACCCCCACATTCAGAAGGTTTGCCAAGGCAAGACAAAGATCCATGAGGAGAGTTAGTAAAGAAAAAGTGGTAGTAATAGGGTTAAACTAGTATCTCTTAATTACAATGAATCGGACATGAACTAGGCATATTCTAAATGTTATTTCACATCTCATGCCATTTTCCCACCCTCACTCATGAGCTACCATTGGTATTCAACTTTCAAAAATAAAAATAAATAAATGAACAGAGGGCTATGGAAGGTATCTTACTCAAGATCACACATTTGAAAAGTAAAGTTTTCAGGAACTTAAGCCCTACCTGTCTGACTGCAAATCCTGAAGCCTTTATACCACATCTTACTGCTGGGAAGAGGCAACTGCTATGCCAACTTTCTAATGATATTTTTTAATTGCCTGGTTAATCTGTGCCTTATTCAGAGGTGATATCAGCTCTCAAGAGGAAACTCCAAGTTTCCATGCCCATTTTGACCCCACATAGGGGCTGGAACCCTAGTAACTAAATCAGTGATTAAAGTGATTTGGCTGTTAGCCTTAGCCAGTATGGCTCAGTTAGTTGGAGTATTGTTCCATAACTCAAGTGTTGCGGGTTCGATTCTTGGTCAGGGCACATACCTGGGTTCTGGGTTTGATCCCTGGTTGGCACATGTATGGGAGACAACCAATCAGTGTTTCTCCCTCTCTTTCTCTCTCTCTTCCCCTTTTTTTAAGAACAATGAAAAAATGTCTTAGGGTAGGAAGAAAAAAAAAGTAGAGTAATTTGCCTATTTAAATTATGAAATGATTGGTCTATGAAATAATGGCAATTATAACAACTAAATAAATTGCTTTTATTAACTTGCCTAGGTTTTTTTTTCCTTTTGGGTTATAATATATGTATTCTTTGGAGTTTACCTAAATTATGGCAATGAATACAAAGTTACCAAGTCTGTTGCCTGTTTCTTCATTTGTTCACTAATTTATGCAGTTCTACAACCTCTGTTCCAGAACTACACTAGTCAATATAAGATGAGCCAGGCAGTCTTTTTACTAAAGAGCTCATATCTACTGAAAAATACAAGTGATAAATCCAGGAATCAAATAGTGTAGCATTTTAAGAAAATGACAAGCCATTTGATAGGTCTGGAGGTTGACAAGAGGAAAGTTAAAGGCAAAGAAGATAGAGAAGTAGACTAGTAATGAGCAACCATAAAAAGTTTATATAAATTATGTAAATTACAAGTAAATAAATGTTATGTTAACATATGTTGCTTCTTTGTTTTTCTGTCTGTTTTATTTTTTTAAAGGCAATCATCTTTGTTGAATCACCCAAAATAAACTTCATTTTTCAGTTTTTAAATGGTTCTATGTAATCAAGAATATGCTTATTGTGACTATTATTTTTGCTCAGACCATTAAAGTTATGAGACAGCATCTCAGGATGGATCAATAGAGTTTCAGATTGAGAAAGCAACTTGATTCATTGATATTTAGGAGATCTGTCCCTGGTTTGTAGTTTTTTAATAGGCATTCAGGAATCTAGGCCCCCATGGGCTTTTGAATCTGTCTTGAGTTAAAAAAGATCTCTTAAGTAAGCATTATTCTATTACCAGGAAAAGGGAAAGCTGAATGTAGTTGATTTTTCATGATCAAATATTATTAAATAAAGATGTTTTATTTAATAATAAAATAATGTATTCAAAACTGTGGCAAGCATGAGAGATGCAATTGTTTGAGGAAATTAATATGCAGACTCTTCAAAATTAATGTAGTACATTGCTTGTTTATCTCTGTTCACCAAAACATTCTCAATACATGTGCTTTGCTCCTTATGAATTCTCAATGATCTATATATAAGATGCCAGTTTTTTAACTCTCTAACTTACAAGTGCATACAAAGATTCTAGCTACACCAAAATGGGTCCTTGGATATAAAATGTCCTAGGAGGAACTTCAACTATTATCCAGGTTTGGAAGGACTACATGTAAACTCATAAAATCTGTGATAGGTTAGCACAATAGCTTAAAAGACAAGGCCAAGGAGCCACTTTTATGAGATTAAAATTTCAGTTATCTGACCTCTGCTGATGGGTTGAAAACGGGACTCATTTTCTGAGTTAGTCATCCCGTGAAGGGGTGTTACTGGTCTCTCGGGATTCTGGATAACCATCTGGGTGTGTCAGCATGAAGCTTCGCTTCTGCCAGGAATAGTCTCAAATACACTTTCTACTGAGAGCAGATAAAGACATAGGGCCCTGCAAGAAAGACAAAACACATTAGAGCAGTGTGGCTCATCTACCAATGCCATCATATTTAGGGCTGACCTAAAGGTTTGGCATTAGAACTTGACAAATTAAAACTCTGAGCCACAGGATTAAAATCCATGAGAGAAAAGGATTAGATATCACAAAAGTCATCCTTCCCAGCTTCATTAATTTCTTTTCATTCTCCCTAGTTCTTTCTGATAGTCAAGGTTTTAGCCACTAGATAGTATTGCTGGCTATATGGAAACTGATAGTTTCTTCCTCCCCCCAAATATTTTATTTTTCTCAAAGGGGCAAAACTAGAACTGTCCCTGGAAGGATGGAAAGAGGGAAAAACAGAGCTCAAAGAGCAATTCTTGACATTCTGCAACATTCATTGTTTCAGGGGAGAAAAGTATTTTGTTTAGGGCTTTGCTATGGCAAAGATCTTGCCATCATGAACTATATTATGAGAAGAAAGCTGAGGAGAATATTTATATATGACCTTATTCATTTCTTACCAAGAAGAAAGATTACTCTTTCACTTGTTTATATGTGACAGAATAAACTGTATGGCATGTGTGGAATTATCTTGGAAAATATTAGTGCTTTTTATACACTAATTTAGTAGATTTGGGTCTTGCTCAAGTTTCTAATGAAACAAATTTTCCAGTGTTTTTCCAGTAAATTTGAATAGATTTAGTGTTCTGGCTTCAAGGGGAAAATAGTGTGGACCATTTAATAGCACATATACTATGTTTATATATATATATATCTGTGTGTGTGTGTGTGTGTGTGTGTTTTCAAAAGAATTCAAGGGTTTTGAGATTCTCAGAGTCTAAAACTTTAAAAAGGTTTTATCTACTCATCTGCTGATGAACACTTGGGCTGCTTCCAAATCTTGGCTATTGTAAATAATGCTTCAATGAACACAGGGGTGCAGATATACTTTTGAATTAGTGTTTCAGATTTCTTTGGATATAATCCCAGAAGTAGAATCACTGGGTCATATGGCAGTTCCACTTTAAATTTATGAGGTAACTTGATACTGCTTTTCACAGTGGCTGCACCAATCTGGATTCCCACCAAAAGTGAGTGAAGTTTCTCTTTACTCCACATCCTTGCCAGCACTTGTTGTTTGTTGATTTATTGATGATCGTCATTCTGACGGATATGAGGTGATAGCTCATTATAGTTTTAATTTTCATCTTTTCGTATGTCTATTGGTTACCTCTCTGTCCTCTTTGGAGAAATGTCTATTCAGGTCCTTTGCCCATTTTTCAATTGGATTGTTTGTTCTTTGGTGTTGAATTTTAAAACTTATTTATAAAATTTGGATGTTAACTCCTTATCAGATGTATCATTTGTAGTTATGTTCTTCCATTATTCAGCTGTAAAAAAGAAGGAACTTACCCTTTGTGACAATATGGATGGACCCAGAGAGCATTATGCTAAGTGAAATAAGCGTCCCAGAGAAAGACAAGTACCATATGATTTCACTCACATGTGGAATCTAATGAACAAAACAAAGTAACAAAACAGACACATAGATAGAGAGTAGACTGACAGATGTGAAAGGGGAGGAGAAATGCAGGACTGGGTGGAAAAAGTGAAGGGATTAATAACAAACAAACAAACAAACAAAAAACTCACAGACAACAGTATGAACAGTATGGTGATTACCAGAGGAAAAGGAGAAAAGGCAGGCAGGGAGAGATAAAACAAGTCGTGGGGTATAAATGGTGATGGAAGGAGACTTGACTGGAGGTGGTGAATACATCATGCAATGTACAGAAGATGTATTATAGAATTACACACCTGAAACCGATATACTTTTTTAAACCCATATCACCCAATAAATTAAATTTAAAAATAAGGTTATAAACCACTACTTTATTCTATCAAAAAGAACTTGAAGCCACTCCTACTGCACTATTATAGTATCTGCTCCATATTCTATTTTTTAACTTTAATCAATTAATTAATGATATTTTCTTAAGTTAGAATCTGGCTTGGGCATGATAGTGTTAAACTGCTATTATTTTAAATATAAGATTTATGGTTATCAGACAGAGTAGGTTTCCAAATATTCATTCCCAATTAATTCAATATTGTTGCCTCTTTCTGCAAAGAAGAGGATTAATAAAATTATGTTGATGATTTGGTCCATAGAAGAACTTAAATATTGATTTAAATTATATCCTTACTATAATATTAGTCTGAGTTTTTTGTTTGCATCAGTTCTCTGTTGTTAGAATACGTGAATAGGTAGACATAAGTATTTTACTAGCTTGAAACCTACTGATTAATAGAGTTTAAGAAGAAATGTCAGCATTTTTAGAACAAGAATAGATGGAGGGTCTTCAAAGCCTGAATATGTCAGGAGCTGAGAGAAGGGACTTAACATCAAACTCACTGTGTGTGGATGCTCAATGAAACACATACTTTTTTTTATGAAATGGTTCTAACTTTTTTCCCACAAAAATGATGGGTAAATACAGTTACATTGATCTTAATTGTGTCGAATTTTCATAATAAGCTTATATAAATGTATTTTTGACAAGTTTATAAAACATGACCAATGTATCAGTTCTTTCCCTGAAAAAGAAATCATGATTTATAAGACTACTGCAAAGTAAAATCCTAATTTAGGACCCTTTTTCTTTTTTCAAGTTAAGTTGGATAGACATTAATCTGATGTCAAAAGTAGTCTTTTTATATTGGCAATTGTGATATAGATAAATGCACCAAGTAAATGCAAAGAGAACAATTCTATAGATTTGAGATGAAAATGAATATTTTATACAGGATATAAAAGAGATGAATATAATAGATATGAAAGAATATTAAACATGTAGTGAGGTTAAATACAAAATATTACCTAGCCCCCTGGCTGGGTAACTCAGTTGGTTAGAGCTTAGTCCTGATACGCCAAGGTTGCAGGTTCAATCCTCAGGCACATACAAGAATCATACAATGAATGCATAAATGGGTGGAACAACAAATTGTTCTCTCTCTCTCTCTCCCACAAAGAAAAAATTATATATATAATTGCATACATGTGTGTGTGCGTATATGTGTATCACATATATGGCACATCTTACCCTGGAGTTATAGACATATAGCTTATATTGGGACACAGAGCTGATAGTTTTCTCTACTAGATTTAGTCCTTAGAAGATCCAGGACTTCTGACACTCTAGTTTATTTTCTTCCAGATTATAGATTCTTTTTTCTGTCATGTATGATCATTCAGTTGCTATTCTGGGTGCTTAATTGATATGTTATTGGACACCTGTAGTTGCTGTTTTTACTGTAATAAAATGGAATCCTGCCTCTGTAGTTCTGCCCATTGGTCTTCATTTATGGGCATGCACAGGATGACTTTCCTTTGTCTCCTAATAGACTACCTTTCAAATCAAGACTTTAGTTAATAAGTTTTTGTAGTGTGACTTTGTTTGTTTTAATAATACAGAGCACTTTCCACCATTACTCAGCATTCCTTTATTCTTCAACACCTGCCTTCAGGGTGTGCCACTGAGGAATGCACATTGTATTCCAGATAAAATCTGAGCGGGGCAGTCCAAAATTCTTACAGAATTTTGTATTTTTAAATATATTTTAAATGTTTATGTATTTTATATATGTTATATATTACATTTTTATTTTACTTTATATTTGTATTTTTTTAGTCAAACAATCATTTTGTAAGCCTATTTTCAACTTGTGGCCAACTAAAACTACACTAATATGTTTCATATAAACTACTGCTAAGCAAAGTCTACAGTGATGCTATATTTGAAACAGTTTTATATTTTTTCCTGAAACTGAAATTAAGGAGTTCGTCTGTATTTTCACTAAATTATGTCTTCTAAATTTTAGCCCTTCTTTCATATTACAGAGAAATTTATTCTTAATTTGTGTATAATAACAATTCCTCTCAGTATGGCCTGATAAATCTTTGTTTTTTTTCTTTTGATTGAATTTATTGGGGTGATACTGGTTAACAAAATTATATGGGTTTCAGGTGCTCTATTCCACTACCCATCATCTGCACACTGTGTATGTGTTTGCCACCCTGAGTCAAGTCTCTTATCGTCACAGTTTTTCCCCCCTTTATCCTCCTCCATCTCTCTCCCTCTTCCCCTGGCAATCACCACACTGTTGTTTTTTCTCTTTTTTTCTCTTTCCCTCAGTCACCCCCACCCAACCACCCACACACTGAGAGCTGTCAGCCTGCTCTGTATCTATGAATCTCACAAATTCCATGTCATTTTTTCTGTCTTTGAACAGTAGGAAAATCTGGAAATGTCTCTAGAAACATTTCTCTGTTGAGATCAACCTACTGATTTACATTTTGGGAACACAGACACTGAATCAGCTATTGAATCCAATCTACTTTTTTTGAACTTGTCCTTGTAGATATAATTAGAAACTGACAAACATTTTTTTGAACCAAAGATGATGCATTTTTCTAGTATAATAGATCACAATAGAGGAAATGAGATCTTTTAATATAATTTCCTAAGAAGTTCATTATTAGCACTCAATTATATTTATTTCATTTGTGCTTAAAAACAATTTTTTTTCAATACCTTTTAGGCTCTCTCAAAGCTGACACTGTCCCTACACCCCAGGAATCCAATATGTGCAGCCATGTGACCCTGCAGTTAGAAAAGTTGTCCCCAAGAACCTGGGTAAAAAGTATAGCCAGAATGATTGCAACACATAATATTTGTGTGTGAATAAAAACCAGAGGGACAATTTGAAGTCATGTCCATTTGAGCTGTTTCATGTCTCCAGGTAGAGGCCATCAGACTCTGTTATTAGATAGTATGTTAGCCAGCATGACAGCCAGAAAACCACAGACTCTTGAAATTGGATAATTCAAGGAAAATCTATTTACTCAGAGATTATTCGCAGAGGTATAGGTATAGGGGACCACTGCAGATATTACAACCTATTTCCAGCCTTGGCCTGAGATGGCAAGGAGGTGGAGGAACTAGTCACCAGGACCCAGCAGACACTTGAAGATACAGGAACAGGCTGATATGGTCCATACCAGCTGGCCAGCACTCTTGGACATAAAGAAGAATGAAAAAGGGAGAGGAACGAACTGGAGAATCAGACGAAAACATACAGTACCATTTCCATTGCTCAGAAAAGGCCATGGCAACAGACTGGTAAGAGATATTAAAATATTTCCTGTTGTGTGCCTCCTACTTCCTATAACCATCCTATCATCTCATATCTTCTCAGCGGTTTGCCACCGCTGTTACTCAAATCTTCCCACTGGATTTTCTTTCTCAGTTTAATTATATTTTATTGTTTAAGATATTTTATTTATATTTAGCAGATCATAAAACTGAGGTTTAGTATTCCCACAGCTTAAGTGGCAGAGATCAAACTGAGACATATCCAACTCCAAACTACATTATTTTACTAATGTCTTAAGCCCTTGGGAATGCAGTGTGTTCATTTATGAAATGAGGAGGATGATATGACATAAGTGTCTTTGAAATTCCTTCAGCATCTATCATTTAACTCAATTTTATTCTAAATGTTAATAGTGATATAAGGCATATGTATGTGTAAAAAGAACTAGTTGTAAATTTGCCCGATTTGGGAGCAATTTCATTTTTCTTTTGTGCTTTGCGGAATGTCAGGAATACATAGTTCTTTTTTATTTTTCTGTAGATACCATGCATTTTAAACATCAAGCTGAGATTGCAAGATACTCCACACTGGGATACGCTTTCAAAACAATTTAGTCACTTTGAAATGTAAATTTGATAAGCAAAAGCAATACTGACACAGTTATTGCACTCCATGCAGAGCCATAAGCAGGTGCAAATGAGTTCACTTTGTGATAAAAATCTGCACCTGTTGGAGGAGAACAGCATTTGGAAGTAGCCTGTTAGCAAATTCTAAGAGAGCTGGAATGAGAACATATTAAATTGGGAAGGGAGATCTGAAGTGTTATTTACCCATTGATGCACATCTGTAACCATGGATTAAAGTCTGTGTAACGTAAGGAGCTTCTGCTATTTTTGTTTAATGATGTCACCTCCCCAGTTTTTTGATGCAAATCAAAACCTGAACTGTCAGAATTCTTTGTTGTGGACACCCTGCCTGTTCACACACCAGTGTTGGAAAGTAAACTCTCAATATATCTGAGACTAGATTCTAAGGACTCCCACAGATGAATACTTATTTTACTCTTTATCTTTTTCTTAGTAATATGTTTTGAATTTCTTATAATTCAAAGTTGTTGAGCATTAGTTCGAAAGAATATAAAAATACAATTTAATTTATTATTTATATGTAAAGAGCCCTCCCTTATATGCTAATAGTTTTTGACACCATTCTTTAATGTCTTCTAATTTTCTTTTGGAAAAGAAAAGTGTGTCTATACTTCAACAAGTTTTAACAGAGTAAAAAGCAATGAATAATATTTTAAGTCAAATACTGAATTACGACTCCTATAATAAATGCCATTGTTTTAACAATGATCCAACATTGTATTTGCCACATTTTTAATTTTTTGTTGAATGTATTGGGGTGACATTGGTTTGCAAAACCATACAGATTTCAAGTGTACAACTCGATAAAACATTATCTGCACACTACATTGTATTTGCCACATTTTATTAATTGTTCAATGTAAAGGATACAAGAATTGTATTCAGGATTGAAGGTGTTCTTCTGAAGAAGCAAAGAAATAATTTACCTACTCCTTTCAACATATTTTGTGAAGAAATAAATATGTCTATTCTGTTACTGCTACTATAGGTTATTGAGAACAAAAATTTACCAGGAAATACCAAGATTGTTCTGAGTTAATATTCAAAATACTTACAAATAGGTACATTATATATACTAACCAGTCAGAAATGGTTTTGACCATTAACCACTCATAGGGCTAAAAATGTAGATGCCATATGATTATTAGCCCTAGTGGTAGGTACCATTATTTTCCCAATTTTGTAGAGGAAGAACTGAAGCTTAAAAAGATTAAATATTTTCTTCAAAGTCTGTAGTCAATATATAGGGTCCAGCACAATAACACCCTTTATTTATTATAAAATCATAAGCATGTAATTCTGTAACATAACAATATCACACTCAAGCACACCATATGACACTTCAAGTGAATATTCAAATTAAAACTATAAATTATTACACCCACATTATTACCCCACCAGCCACACTCAAGCAGGCATTAGTTCTACCAGGCCCTGTATAAGGTACGAACCTTGACTATTGAACCTAAATCAAGCTAAGTCTCGAACCTGCACTATAACCACCATGTAGACCTTGTGTGTCTCTGTGCAGGGCATTGGTAAGTGTTAAACAATGCCTATTGCCTATAGAGTCATCATAGCCTAGTAAATGTAGGTGTAACTTTAGGGTTTGCAATCCAGTGCTATAATTTAGCAAAGTAGAAAACCAAAGTCTAAAGAAATCAAGTGAAGCTCTTTCTTACAGAATGTTTCATCCCTCTGCCATTTAATCTAATTTTATATGTTAGATATTGAAATGTTTTTTACTTAATAATGTTGAACTTATTTTTAGAAACACTAGGTACAGAACAGTGTATCTGGAGATGACTGATTGCCTGTAGATATTCACCATTTCAAACATAAAGATAAAGTAATTTATAAATAGATATGAGATATTTCTAACAAAGAATGAGATATTTCATTCTTTAGTATCCACATAGATTAACGCAGAAGATATGAGAAGGCTGTGTGGTGGTTAAATTCACATTTTCACATTTTTTTCAGCAAAAATGGAAGGATTGCTAATAGGGGCAGATGGGTCTAAAAGTATAACCAATAAGCAGCCTCTTCTACACTTTTCACCACCTCCTGACCTTTTCAAGAGTTTTAAAAAAACCTGGGTTCCAGGGAAATGCTGCTTACATAGGTTACTTCTTTCATTACTAAATATCTTGGCTTTTTAAGTTAGACTTTATAGGTGCCTTATATAGCATAGTCTTAGTGCATTTCTTACCATATCCTCTTAAGTTTGTCATCTACATTTAGGTGCATTGTTAAAAATAAGGCAGCAGGCCCCAAATGGAGTCGCTTATACTAAGCCCTCATCAAACTGAAACAGCTTAATTACAGTTTCAGCTTTTCCCAGGAGTGGAATTTTAAACCAGTCAATCAGGAGTCAGCTGGTCAGCGCCAGTCAGGTAATCCGCCCGGTAGACCTGTGTTCTCTAAAGGGAAGTAGCCGTGCAATGGCCAACCCACTTTTCTGCCTACTATAAGCTCCTTGTTCCTGCTCCCTTCAGCTCGTAAAAGCCTTTTATTTTGTACAGTTCTTTGGAGCTCCTTTTTACCTGCTACATTGTGTGCTGCCTGATTCATGAAAAGTGGAATACAGCCAATAAGACGTTTGAAATTTACTCAGTTTAATTTTGTTTTTCAGCGACATAAATAGCTTGTGTATTTGGATTTAAAATCTCAGTCCATTCTTTTTCTAAATCTAAACCACTATATTCCTTGTTAAATTTTCACACGATTACTTTGCTTCTGCATTTCTTGGGTCTGAGTTGAAATAATGTAAAGATCCCAGGGAATAGTTGAACAATATTCCCATAAGATTTAACTATAAAAAGAGGCACACTAGAGATATGGTAGGAAAACCTGTCCTATTGAGCTAACTTGGCTGATTTGGGATGTCCGAGTTAATGAAGCTGTGATGAACTTCAAGTGTAAGTTAGATGTACAGCAGAGGACAGACTCTTACTGAACCAACCAAGAATTTTTAAATTAAAAACAACAAAACTCCAATGCCATTTTAAGTATTTTTGTGCTGTTTATCCTCCTTTGATCTATCTTTTCCCCCTTTCTCCTCTTTTCCCCCATAAATACAAGATTCCCTGATGATTCACCCATTAAATATGTCCACAGGGAAACATTCTAACAGGAACCAAAACAGACTCTTTCTTCGTTAATATACATTAAATGGAGCAAAGGACTCCTTCCTACCTATTTGACAGCCTGTATCCATTGTCTAATAGAATATTGGATTATTTTCTTCAAGGCTCCCTGTTTAAAAAAAAAAAAATCAATGTTCTGCTAGACTGAGTGCAGACTGGGTAAGCCTTGCTAGACCCACAACTGGATGCCCTCAGAATTGGGAGCCAAGGCTATTCTTGCTAATGATGAGAGGTAAACAAGGAAAAGTACAATTCCATATATTTGCAGTCACAAGGACTTTTATTAATTTGGGGAGGAAAGGAAAAGTATAGCTCCAGCTAAAGAGGATATTAATTCAAATAAAAGGATTAAAACTATCTCTTAATTACTTTTAAGGATGGATGAACTTGGGCATATTTTGGATTTATTGAGTATCTCAAATGTTTTCCCAAACGTCTGAAGTTTAAAAAATAAAAGCTACCTTCCTTGGCTACTTTTGTTTTATGGGTCTAATGCAATTTATGGTAAATCCAAATGAAAATATTTTAATTTGATTTGCAACTAAAAAAGCACTTGACTTTATGCTTTGTCCTATTAATGTTCGAAGTTTAGTTTTACCAAGGTCAAGTCTTCTAGAAGTTTTATGTGTAACAAGAAAGCATTTATTTTCAGGAAGTAAACAAAGCTTTTGCTGTATGAATATCACATTTATTATCAAATAAGGGAAAGAAAAAATTAAAAGAGTGAATATTATGTATAACCACATTGATATTGTTTTAGACATTACCTATTAATAAGTTTAAATAAATGTGCAATGCAGCCTTTCCAAATATTCTCTGAGTATACCAGGATTTATGAAATACAGCCTTTTAAATAAAAGTTTAACTAATTTCACTGTCAATATTGTTAGGAAGCATCATTTTTACCACATCACCTGCTTTTTAAAGTATAAAGAAGAAGTTTTTTTAGGTATATGTTTGATATGAATTTTATATCTGTTAAATTTAAGATAGAATCAAATTTGTTAAGTAAATATATAAACATAATTTTATTTTCAGTATATTAATATAGTGAATATCTATACATATACACACATACACACATATATACATTCTTAAAACAAATCAGCAATAATAGCTTTCAGTATGACTGAAACAATTGCTTTTTCTCTGTACTGAGGCCTCTTGCAAAAACTTTTTCTGCTCAACTAACCCATTTGTTTTGGTCATCATTTCTTTTACTTTGGTGACTTATTTCCAGTCTGATTACAGTATGGTAGTTCTCCCTTATCCATGGGGGATACATTTCAAGACCCCTAGTACATACTTAAAACCATGAATAGCACTGAAACATGTGTGTGTGTGTGTGTGTGTGTGTGTGTGTGTGTGGCTCCCTAAGCATGTCTACCCATGATAAAGTTTAATGCCTTTGCCATTCATCTAAGCACTAACCACTGTGGCTGTGGCTGTGACTTTTGCAGTTTGACAGTAAAATTTATAGGATTAGTATGACAGCAAAAACTAGCATGAATTTCTTTTTCCTTCCTCACAATTTCACAGATAGAAGGTTTTATCTTAATGTGCATCTTAACAATATTAACATACAGATTTTTTTTTTCCTTATTATGCTGCGAACTTGCACCTTTTCACTTAAAGGAAGCGCTTTATGACTTGTCTTTGGTGAATCCCAATTGCCAGCATCACTAGTCTCACTTTAGGGTCATTATTCAGTGGCCTGAACACAAGCACTGCTGTCCTGTGACAGAGATCTGATAACCAAGAGGCTACTAAATGACTAATAGGTGGGCAGACACTATAGTGTGGATGTGACAAAGGAGTGCTTCAGGTCCTGGGCAGGATGGAGAGGGATGGCAGGAGATTTCATTACGCTACTTAGGATATCATGTTACTTAGTAGATTTCATCACATTACTTAGAATCCATTTAAAATCTATGAGTTGTTTATTTCTGGAAACTTTCGTTTAATATTTTTGGACTGCAGTTGACTGCAGTAACTGAAACTGTGGGAAGCAAAATTGCCTATGTGGTGGGTGCTATATAGCTAACAATATGGCCATGTAGTCAGTGATCGAAATACTCTCCTTTTCGATGGCAATAACTTCTTTGTATTAGACGAGCCTTCCCTCCATGACCAGTGTGGCTCAGTTTGTTGGGCATCATTCTGAAAAGGAAAGGGTCACTGGTTTGATTCCTGGTTGGGACACTTGCCTGGGTTTTGGGTTTGGTACCAGGTAGGGGCACATGTGAGAGGCAACAGATCAGTGCTTCTCTCTCACATCGATGTTTCCCTTCGTCTCTTTCTCCCTCCCTTTTCCCCTCTCTAATAAATAAAATCTTTAAAAAAAAAACTTTTAAAAATAAAGAAACTTCACATCTATAAATGTAATAATCCAGTTCATAATTTGTATATCTGTGATTTTCCACTGAAAACACTATTTTGTAAATTTCTGCAGGTGATATTTGTTACAGGCCATCAAAAACTGTGTCAAAGGCTCATTTTTATTTTTAGGACCAAATGTCATTTTTAGTCATTTTCCCACTAATGTACCCTAGTGTTTTTATCTAGGCTGACATATTTTTCAGAGGGGAAATATGTTTCATCTAAAAATACATTTTCATGTTTGAGGACACTAAAAGAATAGAATTAACTAAACCCTTGTTGGTTGTCTAATACTGAGATGAAAATTATTGGTGATCATTATACATTTAACCCCATGAGGAGGCATCCCAGGCTTTGAGGTCAGAGTATTTTTATCTGAATACTCAGCTAGGATTCCTTAGACTGTCTATGCCACATGAACATAGCAAACCCTCAGAGCTGCTATGAATGGGCTATGGTGTAGGATTTCCAAAATTCAGCCCTACAGTGTTCCAACAACCCTTCTAGACAGACTATGTGTGCAACTACCAGCAAGTTTCTTCAATAAGTTTGAAGTCAAGATGTGCGAAGGTCTGATGAAGTCAAGGGCATTTGACAGACCGCTTTTAATTTCTTAAAAAAATGCTTATCTTCCTTGAGTTCATGGGCACATAATCTTATTTCTTTATTCAAAGAGGTTCTTTTTACCTTATTCTGTATTATTCAAAAAAGTTCTTATTGGTAACTTCATTGTTCTGTTTTGCTTTGCTTTTAATTAGAGAATGGGAATGATCTCTAAAGCAAAACCAGAAAATCTGAAGTTATTAAAATGAGTTGCTCTCAACTGCCGAGGATATAGGAACCTTGGAGAAGCAGCTGCGATGACCCTTCTAGTGTGTGCCAGGACAGAGACAGCCATTAAAATGGGCTCGTGATATTTCCTATCGAATATCAACTCTCCCCTTTTTATAAGAGCTACTCTTAACTCACATCCTGGTGCTAGGTAGAGTCTCGGGGTGGGGGAGTTAATGGTTTTTTTTTATAGCTCCTTTATACTGCAATTTTGGAGTATTTTCTAAGTTTTCAATCCCTAAACTTAAAACACCATGATGTCTCTTAGTGCTTTTCCAGAAATGCAGTTTTATTTGGCCCATGCCATTCAAGACATGTTCAATGAAACTTGGAACTGCTGAAAACATTTACTAATCTCTTACTGCAATTTGCAGTTGGAGGTCGTTGTTACATCCCTTTCCCACTCAACTCAGTGAAAATTAAAATTGACAGAAACAATTTCTGGAAGGAAAGTGGAAAACTGAGCAAAAGAGTTGAAAACATATAGTCTCTTTTTTTAACATTAAGCTCCTGTACATTGTTATAACTTTGTTTTTATATTAATGATATTCCAAATATATGAAGTACACACATACAAAATGTGAAAAGCAAGTCATATAAAGTATACTCTGGGATGATAAGACAAAAACAGCTTGGGATAGTTCATTATGTACAGATTGCATGTGAGAGACCAATTGGTTCTCAAAAGCTTTAGTTATAAAAGGTGAAATTAATGGACATGAATTAAAAAGAGTTTTGAGATTGAAGTACATTGAAACCTATGAACACCTTGCTTTGCCATGGTTTTCAATAGCATATATCAAATAATCTGAAAAATATTATAAACAGGAAATATTGCTACATTATTCTAATATGTTTATACTTGTACAAGGAGCATGTTGCTTTAACTATAAGTGAAAGACATGGTTGACTGAAAAGAAATTTTGTGGGCAATTTTCATGCCTTGGGGCTTCGTATCCAGATGTTATTTCTTTCCACTAAAAATTTACAACAGAGGTTGCAAACTGGCACCCCCATGAATAGTTTGTAAACAAGTTTGTGGTTATTTGTCATGCATAATATATTAACATTTAGGGAATTTTACCTGTTCATCTGGGTATTTTAGATTGCTTAAAAAATGACTGATGGCAACACTGAATTCTTATTCCTCCAAGGCAATGGTGGCTGGGACAAGTACTTCTTGCCTTCTTTACATAAAATATACTATATTAAATTTGCCATTATCCACTCCATTCCTTACTGTTTTATAGCTGACTGGCTTCATTTATATTAACTACTTGGCCTTTTAGGCATTGCATTTACAACACCTTTCATAAAAGGTCTGGCTTTACCAAAGTCATTCTTAATCTTGAAGTCTGCAGAGAATGTTGGGCTATTCTGAGGCTTATATAGGACTGGAATCACTTCCTAAATGGGCCTGGGGTGATGTGTTGAGAACAATGGCTTTGAACTTTGATTACACCGAATGCCTTCTCCTATCAAAAATGTTCTATTAATATCTGTTTTCCAAAAGTGAAATGAAAGGTTAAGGTAATATAACCCACCTATACTCATAATTAAGAAAATAGCACTTCCCTCAGTATTAATGAACAGGGGTTAAAGAAGTGTAAAATAAATGCTTGGCGATGATTACATTAGAAGATGTAATTGAGGGAAGGTAGTAAGAAGTCGGGAAACTTCCTTGGCAAGAGTGGAGTGGGGAAAAAGACAGATGGCTGATGCAAACCGGCCTCATCTAGCACCCTGACTCGCCAGCCCCTTTCTCCCTTTCAAGATCCCTCCCTGAAGCATTAAATCCTCAGGACAATGAGGTTCTAATCAGCATCAAATAGGCTTAAGAACAAAGCCTCAGGTCTGTTGACCACAGAGACAGAGTTTTTGTCAAATTGGAGATAATATCTAGGCCTCAGTAGTTTTCAGCACCAGGCCTAGAAAAGCAGCAAAACCAGATGACGCTACACCATGGCTGACATCAGGACCAGCTGCAATGATTAATGAATGACTAATCAGTAGAGACCATGACCATGACCAGGAAAGGACATGCGTGAAAAGCTGATGAATATTCTATTGAGAGCCTCCCCTGAGTCCCCCCCTAAAATTCCCTCCTTCAGAAAACAGAAACTCTTGAGACAAAAGACACAGGACATGCACATTCCCTCTCTAGAACATACCCTCACCTGCCCCCCTTCTTTCCTCAGGTGCTTATCTGTGGCTTTCTTTCTCCTAAGCTTTAAAGATTTCCAGGAGACTTACTACCTGGGGAGCAGCCCGTCCCAGGCTGACCCCCTGAAGCTATCTCCAAGGGCCCTGCTTTTGCCTCTGTAACTCCTTTCCTGAGTCCATGCAGCCCCGCCGGCTCAGTTCTTCCGCCTCTCTGCTAAACAAACATACTCTCGCACTAAAGTTCTTGGTTCTGAATTCTTTCTTTGCCAAACGTAATAGCCGAGGTTGCTGAACGAAGAGCCCACATCGTCGCTAACATAATGAAGTACTCAGTACCGTACACCTCTGGGGAGATTCACTGTGAATGTCAAAGTTGTGAATGTAGACCCATCCAAGGGCATAGCTTTCATGACTTTAATTGCAAAAGGAACATCACACTCAGAAAGAAGTTTTCTGACATGGTTAATGTGGTAAAGAATTCCAGGTAAAGTTTCATTTAAAACAAAATACTCAAATTTTTTTCATATACAGGGTAGTAAATATACATGGAAAATCTAATTAAATCTTTGCAGAATTACTCTGTATACAGATGTAACAATCTGTTAGTAAGGTCTTCGGTTCGGCTAAATGTAAACAGACAGTTCAAAGTTATGAATGCCTGTTACCTGCAGAGCACTTAAAATGTCAGATGGAATCTAGAATAATGCTTTGTTCTGGAAGGCTTTCCTTCTTAGAGGATATGTGACACGCTCAGGCATATGTAAACCCAGCCCCAACTAAATACCAATAGTGCTTTCCAAGTGTTGTACCACCTGAAACAAGGTTAAACAACAGACATCTTCAAATGTAGACTAGGCAATAGCATAACTTTTGAGGTGAAATAATTGTCTAATGTGAACAACTTTCCAGAATTTTTAGGTGAATTTAACCCAAAAAGTGAAAGGCTGACTTTTTAAGTTTGAAGTGACAGAGAAGGAAAATTTTTCTTGTTAGTGCAGTTTATAAACATTTACTAAATTAATATACCAATGCATTTATGGACACAGTCCCTTCTTTGAATCAAATAATTTCTACTATTTATTCTCAAGTGGTTTCCAAATACTATTATTTTGGAAGTCCTTAAACACTACAGATATTCTGTGGACTACTTTTTAAAAGTTGGAAAAAAAATGCAATTTTAATATATGATACCTAATGAAGGAAAGATAAATAATTGCAACCAAAATATTTAGTTTTAGGTAAACATATTATTTTATATGTTTTATTTTAATTATATCTTTAATAATATACATATATGAAGATAATTAATTTTTGTCCATTTAAAAACTGATACAAACTGCTTTATTTATTTAATATTGTAAGAAAAACCCTGATTTGTAAACACAGATGCTAAAAATTACATTTTATCTCAGGTTTAATTTGAGGATTAAATGTAGATTGAAATTTAACTACTTGTGCAAAATAAAATTTATACCGATTTCAAGATCTTATTTTTTATAATTATAATATTTTGTTCTAAAATGATTTTTATATATTTAGTGCTTTCTCAGTGAAAAATAAGAAAGTTTTAGTTTTATATAAGCACTCCTCAAGTAACACAGTGAATGTGGATAGCTTTGAATCTCATAAAATAAAAAATGGACATAATCATAACTCCTTTTATCTCTCTTTTCCATGAGATACAACAAACAATTTGATATGCCATAGAGGAATTTGGACTACAGACAATTAGTGACCACCCGAGCCAGGTAGCACAGTTGGTTAGAGTGTTGCCCCCATACGCCAAGGTTGCGGGTTCACTCTCCAGTCAAGGCACATACAAGAACCAAACAATAAATGCAAAAATAAGTGGAACAACAAAATCTCTCTTTCTCTCTCCTTCTCTCTACTTTCCTCTCTCTCTCTAAAAATCAATTTAAAAAATGTATGATTCTTTAAATTGTTTTCTAAAATCGGCGTACCTTATGCTATAAACAATAGCCTGTTATGGTTTAGGTTAAACAATATATGAGCAGGAAAAAACTGAAGTCATTTAAATAGATGTTTGCATAGATGTCACAGCGAAAATGCCAGTGACATCTAATGCTGCCCAGATTCACCTGCAGGCAGTCATTGCAGACCTATCTGATCTCCAGAAATACCAGCTATGTTCAGCTGGTCAGTTTTAACTGTATTCTAAGTTTGTGAATGGTTCTGTTTAAAAGGAAAAAAAAATCAAATTTCTTAATTAAAAAAAAAATTATCAGTGTTTCTCACCATCCATACTTACACCACCACCACCAACCCTGCGTAGGAGTTAAAAATCCGTTGTTTAAGTTATCCTTATGAATCCAATTCTGGATTACTGTTTATGACCAGGGTCAAAAATGTCTCAGATAATCAATATACATTTTAACACTTGCACTATGATTTTTATCCCATCCTTTACCCACTTTTTAGTGCAATACAATAATCTAAAATAAACCACAGAAAGACAAAAAAGAAACAAATTTGCAGTCCAGAAAGTATACAAAAAATTCAAGGGCTAGAGAATGTTTGGGGATTATAGAATGGCCAGGTCTTTTGTTTGATGTTTTATTTGATTACTACTAATAAGAATTAGAGAATAAAATGAAAGAGTACATTTATTATTAAACAACCAAGACCTAATACAAATAATTAGTATATTTATTTTGTACTTAATGTTGATACTCTAAAGATATTCTTTTTTGGCATTTTCTAAAAAATGGCCACAACCTTCTTTGTTATCACATGCTGTTATAGAACTGTGCAATTCTCCATTAAGTGAAGGTAACTTCACTTTGAACTTGGGCCTTTGTAACTGTGTTGACAAATAGAATTGCTGGACTTGATATTGCACGGATTCCATGAAAGTTGACGTGTTCTACTTGGTTCTCTCATTCTCAGGACACTTGTCATTAGAACGTGGCCATCATGCTTTTAGGAATTAACCAAGAGCTGAAGCAAGATCCTTGCTGATAGCCAGCAACAAGCACCATAAACGTGAGTGAAAAAGGCGTCAGATGATTCTAAACCCAGTTTTCAAGCTGCCCCAGATGACATAAAGTGGAGGAGGGGTGTGCTGTATTTCCACCAAGTCCTGCTCAAATTCTAGAGGGTTGGAGGGGAGGGAATGGAAAACGGTGGGAACTGGAGCAAATGATTAATTTGCCCGTATTGCTTTTCCTAATTTACAAGCATTTACTAGTCTCCAAAGCTACAAATTGTTGAAGGGAAAAAAGAAATCAATCTCTACTTTAAAATTTTTTTCATATGTGATAAAATCCTGGTTAATGATCCTTTTTTTATGCAGTGAACCACATAGTCATACCATAAGACAATCTATATCTCAGATACTATCTAGAAGAAGATACAATCAACTACTGACACATGTTATCTATCATGAAACAATTATGCAAATATAGTTTACTATAATTAAAATATATAAAGCCATTGACAATCTCTATTTCTAGAAATCTTTACCAAAATTTTATCCAAACCACTTTATGAACACTAAGCTCAAGGAAGATGTTCCTTAGAATTTTTTGATGTATCAAAATATAAGTTAAATAATTTTAATGGGGGCCTTTGAATCTATTTAAGATATTTCTTAGTTGAACACAGCAAGTAAGCTGCATTCGTTTTGGTCCCTAGTCCTAGAATGCTGTCTGTTTGTTCAAATAAACAGATTTATAAACTTCATAAAAATTTACTTTCCTTTCTAAATTTGCTCAGAGATGTAATTATATACATTGAAGAATATTTGCCACCTGTCGCTTGTGGCTGTTGTAAAATACTTCACTCTCTAACATCTTTAAATCCTTTTATGAAAAGTGTCATAAAATATACTACACCATTGTGATTCTAAGCTGTCATCTTAGCTGTTGGTATTCCTCTGAGAATGTGTTCTAAAGATGTTTTTGCCAAATATCATCATAGTAAGACTTTAAACTAAGTGTCGAAAACCACTTACTATGAACACAGGGTAAAACTGTGTTACGTTGGAATGACAGTAGATTCATTTGCAAGTCCCCTGACAGTCATTTCAACAACTAACTAGCAATTACAGTCAGCTCCCAGCGGCAGGAGGGGATTCAATGGCCTCCTTCTTGTGTCTGAACTGCGGTGTGTCCTGCAGGAGGAGATCCAGAGCCGGAGGCAGAACTGTGGCCTTCGGGCTCATCTGCAGTTTGAGCTGGTTCAGCAGCAGCAGCAAAATCCAGGAGGCAGGATAGCATCAGCTCTTAGGGGACGGACGCTCTGGTTCATCCCTAAATCCTAAACGAATGGCAATTTTTGCCCTCTGAGGCACACAGAATTCTTTTGAACTCTTGTTGGATTCAGGGATCACAGGGATCAGCTGGACTCCTGGGAGCAGGATGTGTTCATTCAGAGGCAGCAGCTTTGGCAGCCGGAGAGGATTGTCAGAGCCTATTTTCCTTTTAGCAGCAGGATTAGATACTGCAAAGAAACAGGCTCAGGGCGGCTGCAAGATGCATAAACAGTATGTAATCCACTGAATGTGCTGGGAATTACAGAAAAGCGGGAACAGGAACACAATTCTGCTGACCGTACGCTGGAGCGTGGGCAGACCCCTGTACCGCGCTGACCATCGCTTTTTGAGAGGCTCTGTTTTTGAGAGAAAGTAAGGTGTCCCATGCATACGGAGCTGCTGTCCAGTCATTGTAAATTCAATACCTTTGATTTACCTAAAAAAGTGAGATTTTGTAGCTGAATTCTGAACAGATACATCTCTTTCTTTATAGTATTACTAAATCATGCCACTTATTCAATCTATTAAATTATTTAGAAAATATAAGTGAGGGGGAAGATTGGTGCTTAATAGCTAAAATCAAGCAAGAAGCAAAATAAACAAAAGATAAGGCTAGGACTGCTTCATGCACAAGAGAGAAAATATACTTCAGAGAACTGACTTAACTATTGTGTGAAATATGAAATGTTTTCAGGGATTTGTATTAAAGCCAGTATTTGACTCTGAATAGACTTGCAAACACTCTGGGCAGGAATAAATAAGGAGGACTATCATCAATCATGGGATATTTATGCTAAGGAGGACTGCTTTCTTCTTTCTTTGTCATTTGTTTAATGGCCCACACAGCATGACTCCCGAAGGCACAAGGCCCAGGCCAGCACACTGCCTCCCCACGCTAATTCACCAGCACTCTTCTCTTCAGAAGGACACAGAATGTAGGGAACGGCAACAGAAAGAAGGCCTTGGCCAAAGGTAATACTTGCAGCTGTGTTTCTGTGTCTACAAGAGCTCTGATTGGCCAGCCCTCTGTGGCGCAAGGGTTTTCAGGGGAGCAGGATTTGGCACGGTTTTCCTCCTGGGGAGGAAAAGGAGGGGCAGGACCGCCATTATTTCATTTTAAAATTGCCCTCTTCCCATTGAAAGGAAAGATTTTAGGCTATTCTTCAAGATAATAAAATAATGAACAACAATTAGTCAAATCCTGTGGGAAAAAAAAAGAATGTTTTCATATATGATAATATATGTCAGCACAATTGTGTCATTTAGATAAAAAGGTTCCCTTGATTTATTGCTATCGTGTGACTTTCTGTTTCCAAATATTTTACTTAAAGGAAAACTGTATTAAAGTAAACCCCATGTTGCAACCTTTGTCTTAGGAAAAAAAGACATTTAAGCAAAATATGGTACAATGTTTGATATATTGATAAATTTTGACATTTTGATCTATCGCAGTTATTTTTCCCCAAACTGGTGTTATTTTTTGAAAGTGTCTATATTATGCATAGTAAACACAAACTGGTTTTAGGTAACCAATATTTTCAAAATTTTGTTTCTGTATGATCCTAAGAAAAACCTATTTCCTATAAGTTATGTAGATTTCAAAAGAATGTGAACTACTAGACACTGGCAACATGTTTCCCAAGAACTTGATTAGTAAAATGTGCCATTGTTGTTGGCCATTCAGCACATGATTACTTTAGAATTTTCAAGGCCAAGGAAAGGAGATGGACGGTGAAAGACACAAATGCTTCATCATGCTCTCCTTTGACCCCAAGGAAATGAATTAGTAAATAGCTATGACAAGATCTTGGGCCACAGAATATAGGATAACAGCTGCTTTTAGAAGAAATAGATTGCTAAAATATTTCTTTCGGGCTTCATCAGTCTGTATTCCATGTTGAATAATAAAAGGACATCTAATGTTCCTGTTTTAAAGCTGCTTTTCCTAGAGGTAATCTGATTGCAAATATAACTTTAAAATATTAAATATATTGCAAATATTTGTTTAATAGGCATTTGTTGACCACATGGTATATCAAAGAATATTTTCCAAAGGCTAGAAAAATGAAGAAGATGGGGTCTCTGTCAGCCATGGAACAAGTAAAATATTAAAAGGTAAAAATGCATTTTATTCAATAATAGAGGTACAAATATTGTGCAATGGATAACCAGAGAAAAGGCCACCAAATTCAACTACTTTCATCTTAGAAGACTTCATGAGAAATTGGCATTTGCAATAAGCCTGAAAAGGATCAGATTTTTAGTAAGGGAGAGAATCATGAGTGAAGGACCCAGTTATTAAAACTCACACTGCATTCTAGATTACTGAATTATAGAATACACGTAGAGGATACCAAGATAGCTATGAAAAATTGAGCATGAGTTATTTAGTAAATGAATATTAGTGGAAGCTGAACTAGAATGTAGTATACCTACTGGTTAAAATATATTTTGATAGACAACATGACATTAGGAAAAAAGAATGATTATGGATCTCAGAAGAACCTCGGTTCACATCCTGTCACTTCCATTCAACAATGGAACATTTCTTAGCCTCTCCAAGCCTCAGCTGTAAAATATATCAACTGTAAGACCTATGTAACAGGTTCATGGTGAAGATTTAACTGAGATACTATATATAAAATATACTAATACTGTGCCTAGAATTCAATAAGTGGCAGCTCTTGTTATTACTACTGTTACTGCCTTTGTACTTATAACGTCGTCTAAGATGAAGCTTGTGCCATAGTTTGTGGCCAGATGTTATGGAAAGAATTTAAAGTTATGCCAACCTTATTGTAAATTCAAAAATCTATTTTGAAGAAGGCTGTAATATTATAAAAGCAGTTTTAGAAGCTTGATTCAAGTAGCTAGAAATTTCTGGTGGAGGCATGGATACTGAGGAGGTTTGAAATGATAGACTGCGGATGAGAAATAAGAATGTTAAATTTGGCCCAGAGATGGAAGCTACTGAGCACCGCAAAGTAAAAAGAGCTTAATATGTTGATTGCATTTACATTGTGAGAAACTGGAATCAAAAGAAGAGAAAAAACTTTGAAGAGCATCCAATGTATTCATTTTGCCTTTAGTGTCTGAGGTGTCAGATGGCCTGAAATGAATATTTTGGGCAGAAGGTGATCGGATGTAAATTTTGGAGTTATCGGCACAATTGTAATCATGAAAATGGGTGCAATTCCCCAGGTAGAGAAAGTATTGTGAGAAGAAAAGTGACTAAGGGTAGAATCTTGAGGAATCCAACATTTAAAACAACAACAACAACAACAAAAATAAACCAGGAGATGATAAATAAAATTAAAGGTTTAAGGAGATAGGTTTATTCCTCTACTCTTTTGCTCAGTTATAAGCACTATAATTTAAGAGGAATATGGACTATTGGAATAAAGAGAATAGGAAGAGACTTAGAACATAAAGAGGATGTAAAAAAAAATGAAAGAAATCAAGACTTAAGAGGCTCTAAATTCTTGGAGGACCACTATCTGGAAGAGACACTTGGCTTCCTTCTCCTTTCCCTCCCCCTCCTTCTCTCATTTCTTCTCCTTTTTCCTCTTTTATCTTTCTCCTTCTTTTTTATGTAGACAGAAAAGAAAGTTCTAATTTGGGATTCAACAAAGAAAGCTGAGACAGATCCTTTAGGCCTAATACAGTCTATTTAAGCTACAAGAAACTACTGCCCTGGAGTTACACATACACTACCATTCAAATTCTCTCTTTCTTGCTGTGATTTGGGGGATTAAATATTAAAATAAAGGACATAAATCTAATACAAGGTTTTTCAATAAAATAAAGCATCTTATTTTAAAATCCCTTAGTTTTCTATTCTCTTCTACACAAACTATTAAATATATGCCATTGTAATGATATAAACTGATTATATAGTTATATCTATGTCTGTTTTCTATTTCATACAGTCATTTGATTGCATGACATGAACATTCATTCAACTGAGAGATGGTCGATATCATTCAAGCTTTTAATATTTTAATAATCTAAAATTTTACTATATTTTAATTTGAAAAATATTATGATTTAGGTGTTAGCAATTTGAAGAACGTCTCTATGAAGATGTAATGCATTCTTGCCTCCTATTCTGCTCATAGAAAAAGTAGAAAGCAGAAAAGAATGATTAAAATAATTAAACTACTTAATGAATATTTTATTAGCTATCACTAAATACTGTAGTAAGATGATGTTGATAATTGGGTGAGCGAGCTGCATCTACCATATACAGATGTAAAATATAGGTTACAGATGGAAGAACATTTTTCTGGTCCATTTTACAGATGGGAGAACAGGTGCATTTTATTGACATTTTCTTCAAGAACGATCACAGATAACATCTTTCATTGTCTTTGTCGCCACCTCTTCAAATCACAATGTTGCATATGCCCCCGATAAGAACTTTCTCTTTACTATTGAGTTCTGTGGCAATTTCTTGGTTGTTGTGTCTCCACAGACCAAAGCTAATTTTTTAAATTGTACACTAGAGTTAAACTAAATGTAGTTCTGTTTTTTTCCTCAGATTGTGCCCAAAAGAAAAATAAAAATAATAAAAAATTTTAAGATAGTAGGTTAATGAATAATATAAAATTTGATACAATATTTTGACCCAAAATTTGTAATTTCATAATCTTAAATTGAAAAAACTTATTTGACTATTTTATTTCCCTGTTTACCAGCCCTTATGTATTAAGCAGAATTATGAAACAGTTTTATCAAATTCTGAGAAGGGTAACTCTTTCCAAGGGAACCAACCTATCGAAACACAATTCTTTAGAGCAAGTTCTCTTAAACATTTGGGTCCTAATTATATTTTGGTTCCCAGACTCCACATTTACTTTTCTCAAGCAACAATGAACATTAAGGAAGTAATTATGAGATTCATGTAATTCATGTACCAGGGAAAATATAACAGTAATAATAACACAGCTATTCAGACACATCCATATAAAACCATTTCTTGTCCTCAAGGAGCCCAGCTGATATATGGAAGCCATAAAAGTAACTATGGGATTTTTAAAAATGTAATACTTTTTATAACATGGGACTATACAACTCTTCATGAGAAACCCCAAGAGGGAGGGGCCTATTTATAATAGCAAGGTCAAAGTGGACTTCAAGAGAACTCCGAAGGCCAGGGAAGTATATCCCTTCCATTCACTACTGTGTTTCCAGTGTTTAGTGGCAGTTCATGTTTTAGGAATTCAATATAGGAGTTGAGTAACTGAAAATAATAATGAATTAATTGATTGGTTAATGAAGAAACGACATTAGATTTGGATCTGGAAGAATCTATATGAGTTCAGCAATTAAAGGGGTTCAGATGAAAAGAGGGGGACTAATTTAGAACAGTGGGAAAAAATCATGGTACTGAAGAGGTATAGTTAGGAGAGAGCCCCTGAAATATCACTCTGGGACATTCTGAATTTGACCTGCTTACAGCAATCCAGGTAAAGATATTATATAGAAAACTGTACTTGATATTAATACTAGCAAGAGTTTAAAGATACACACACACACACACACACACACACACACACACACACACACACATTCAATTTATATATATATATATGTATATGTAATTTGAAACTATGGGAAAGAATGAGTGAGCCCTGAGAGAATTAAAAGAGACAAGATTGGTAATGAAGCAACATTTGAAGTGAAATTATCTCTACAGACAACCCAAAATTTCTAGTTATACCACTTTCTCTCACAGGATGTTAATGAGGAAAAAAGTGAGGATTCAGCAACATGATGAGAGACAAGTTTGAGCTAACATCTATTTGAACAAGTTTTTTGGCTGAGAAGAGGGAGCCAGTGGAAAGAAAGAAAACATAGACACAAGAACAAGAAAACATGACAGACCAAGGAACTAGGGAGTGAAGAAAGGGTTATCATATTAAGCAAGGTCGAAAGACCTACACCTCAGAAAAATAGTTTCTTTACCTGTAAAGCAGGATGAAAGAACTCGAGACCCTTTATTAAGAGATGCAAGGATATTGGGGAATGTTTCTATTAGGTGCCTCCATTTCCATGATATAATAAGAAGCTAGATCATGTGCTCAAGGTAGTGGATCGGTGTTGACCAGAGAGCTTCAGAGAATGGTAAAAGTCTGGAATAACATCTGCACTAAATGTATGTGTTGATATAAATGAGCCAGGGGATTTCTACCAAACAATTTTAAAGATACAAATGAGTCCAGAGAATCTTAAATGTGTAACACAGTCAGCACCTCTCAGCAATTCCTTTAGTAGTGCTTGGCAATGGGAATAAGACGAATGGACCTTGATTTGTCCTAGGAAGAGACACTAGGGGAGGGAATAATGGACGGTCGAGGGAGTGAGCTCCTGTGTTTGGCTGATGCAGATGCAAGTGAATCCAGAGTCAGGTGAAAGAACAAATATTTTGAAACTCAAGAATTGAGGGATTTTAAAGAGGCTCCAGAGCAAGTTTTGTGACAGTGAAAGTGAGAATAAGCATGAAGTAGAGAAACTTGTGGTTAAAAGCAGGGTTTTCAAATTAGAAGTTACAGAGGAGATTAAGATAAAATCCTGGAAATTAGTGTAGCTCCAAAATGGGAGGAGGTATTGGTGGGTGCATTTTTAGTTTTTAGGTTAATCCTATCAAATTTATTAGTCTTTACCCTGAACATTCGGGGGTTTTTTCTGTCATGGGTATTAAAGTGGGAATAAGAACAATGACAGTAACAATGGCAATGAAATATCATTAGGCAGCACCCTGTCCAGGCAATGACCCAATAGAACCATCGTCATCATCATCATCACCATCATCATCATCATCATCATCATCATCATCATCATCATAATTTCTTATTTTTTAAAAGCCCTCATTTAATTCTAATAATATTTCTGCAATATTGGTGGGCATCATTATTCCTACTTTACAGATGAGAGAAAAGAAAGTAAGATTATTGGTCCTAGAACTGATGTGTCAAAGGCAGAACTGGAATCCCAAGCTTCTAGATAAAAGTCTAGGATTCTTTATATCATTTCTCTTTACACCATCTGGTTAAGTTGCAGTGCTGTTTCATTCATGCAACTCATGACGGGAGAGGTCAGTCGGCACGAATCGGCTATTCCTTTTCAAAGTAGAGAGACTTAATGCTCTTAGGGAGTTTAGAGGTAGATTGATTATATAACATATAATATCTATTAGAATGCTGGATTTTTACAGAGTACATAAAATCCAGCACAGTTAGGATGTTCCCCATGTGTTCAAACAAAATATGTGGTCTGAACACTGAGGAAATAAATTTGTTAATCCCTAAAAAAGGACATTAGATATTTTTGGGGTAACCTTATCTAGCTCAGTAGCCAGGATGAGTTTACCATAGTCCCCTGCAAGAGGGACGAAAGGATAGGGAAGACTTAGAGTAGGAAGCTTCTGAATAGTATAGTCACAGAGGAGCAAATTGTCGTGACAAAATATTTCTTTTGTATAAAGCTATAGACAGAAAACATCAAATCTTAACTATGTATTCCTTATTAAAATAGACAATGTACACTAGGCTCTAAGCTGGTGTCAATACAAAGGGCTTTACAAAGCTGGATTTTCAAAAACGAGCAATGCTATCTCAGTCACAGAATGTCCCAGGAGGCTTACAGCTTCAGCTGTCCTTTAAATGGCAGTAATAACCTAAGAACGCATCTTCATCTATACAAATCTCAAGGAGACTCAGTTTATCAAGGATGATTTTCTTCCTGGAACCTTGCTTGTTTGCTGTTCACACGGAATTTTCCTTTCAATTTTTACCCCTGAGTTCATCTGCAGACTCAGGTGGTACAATGGTGTAAATTATTTGGAGGGACAACTTTCATTCCTTAAGGGATAGACATGGGGTATGCTTTTAGCTTTGAATGTGACAGTTGACAGTAGATACAGAGTTTAGGAATCTCTGGGAGGAAAGGCACAAGAAATTTAGCCTGCTAGAGGGCACTTACTGCTTTAAGCCCCTGGTAGTATGGGGCTTGTGCTGATTGTGAAATTGGTATATATGTAAAACACACCTGAAAGTGTTTGAAGGAGATTAGTAGTGATACTGGGTTAGCATTTAGCCACAGGAAGGGTGGGCACAGTGGAATCTTGGTTCTCAAACTTAATTCATTCTGGAAAACTGTTTGAGAATTGATTTGTTTGAAAGCCAAACTTCCTTTGCCTCCTGAAAGATGTGTGGCTGATCATACAGGTATCAACATGAAAGGGTTACCAGGTAGAGAATCAAGACTCATAGTTTTGTTAGACAACTGAGACTTTTCTCAGTGAACAACTCAGTCAATAACCAAATTTTACAAGAACCAAGACCTATGAGAACTGAGGTTTCATGGTACTTCCAGGTTACATAAAATAATAGTAATGAAACAAGGAAAGAACACCTGTATACTCTCCCTCGTGGCTATGACCATCTTCTCTTTTGCCTACTATCGCATCAACAACCTTGTAGGCAAAATTTGTTAATGTTGTACTATGCAATTATGCTTTTCATTGTTTTTTGTATACCTCCCGTGAAGGCAATCCCCCTTGATATCATGGCGATATTTCAGCAATTCCTTAGAGCCTCTTTGCAGGCCTCTATTATTAGGCACTTTGAAGTCATTAATAATTGATGTCCATGTTTAAGTCAGTTAGAAAATACTTCTAAGATTTTACTTTATTAGCTTTTGAGTAAACGTTCCCCAAATCTCCTATGCATCTTGTTAAAAATAAAGGTTATATATCTATTGATAAAACCTACAGAGTTTAGTGCCTAATAAAATACTACATGACTAAAATGACAATATTTTAGCTTTATGCTGAAGTATGAGAGTTTGTCCGCAAAGGTTTGAATCACTGGTTTTTCATTTCTTTAATTCTGTTAATTGGTACTTGAGGCAATAAACCATAACATAAAACTCTGGCTTCAGATAAGCTTTAATGAGAGCTTGACCTTTGCTTGGATACTTCTGTGACAGTGAAAGGGTTCAAGATAACTCTTTGAAGTTCAAATTTATGAGATAAATGTTCTTAGCATTTCCTTATCTTAGCCTGAGCAGATTATTGGGTATATTCTAGGGATTTATAATAGAGATTTGGAAGAAAATTATATTCTATTATGTCCAGTTCAGTGGAAGTTTTAATAGCATTTGTGTAACTTCTTTAGTTTATTATTTTGCACCTGGAAAGGTGTTGCGGTTCAGAGATCAGCAAAAGGTATGCAACTGTCCTAAAAATATAGTGTGAAAATGATGAAAGGACCACAGATATTTTCTCTAATCATTATGAAATCTTGTTTGGAAAGGTCCAGCTCTCTTTCAATTTTTTTATAAAGTGAAGTCAGTGTCCAAACTGCATTTTATTATTGAGTTATTGAATTTAAGAGTTACAGAACTATTTTATAGTTCCAGAATTTTAAAAGAAGTGCAACTACAGAAGTAAAATACAGATGTTTTGGAGTGTTTAGATATACAGTTATAGAGGAATCCTTTCAGTCTGTGGCATCTTATAGAGAAAGATCGCATTTGAGTTGATAGAGTGGAGGTAGAGGATGTAAATGTGAATGAGCCTGGACCTATGCACTCCCTCAATTAATATACTCGGCAGCATCATTTTAGAGTTTTTATCTTGTTTATGTGCTTCTCAGCGATAGATAGTTTCAACCATTAAGAATTCCTGACATTGTCCCTTACCTTGACAAATCTGACATGGCTTTCTCCTGGCTTTCATTCTATCACGCCTCTGCTTCTTAACCAGGTTCTGCAAGATGTTCAATATTTGCTGAATGGATAAAGGAATCTCCCACTATATGACTGTTCACCCCTTCCTACATTTCAAGCTCATACACTGTGTACTCATTAATCACTGATAAAGAAAACATAAAGCTAATGACTCATGCGACACCTAGTTCATGGTGAAAGACTGGGGTCATGTATTTGCTCCATGTCCTTCATGAGTTAAAACTAAAATAAAAATAAAAGATATTATAAGTAAGTAAATAAACCTGCGGAAGGAGAAGAGAGGAAAATGACAAAAGAATAAAAAATATCTGCAATTTTCTGGAAGATAGTGAGTGTTGGGGTCTGGATTGAAGATGAGTTAGGTATATGAGTAGAGGCATCTACTAAGAAAGCTTCAAGAAAGACCAGAGGACAATTTGCTCAGTAGAACTTCAAAGGGGCCTTGGGCTTAGAACCATTGATCTAATGAGCTGGAAGTATGAAGCAGGTCTGCGCAGTACAACTTCAGGAGCAAGTAATGCCATTGTCTCCTCTCTGCTCACATACAACATGTGCTCACACACAAATACATGCACTCCCACACAAACATGAAAGCTGGATTTTGCAGGCTGACAGAGAATGTCGTGACTGTTCACCCTGAAGTGCAGCTTATTAATATTTAAATCTCACCCTACCCAATACACAGATCCTAGTGAGAACCTCCCATTAAGGGGGATATCCAGGTAGGAATAGACTTACTTATACCACAGCACAGGAAATCCCAACTAAATGCTCAGGTCTTTGGTCGTAAATATGAACAAGCAATCAAGGATCAGGAGAATCAGCAGCACTCAAAACAATAACCAGAAAAACAAAATATTTGACTCTGAGTGAAACAGATGATTTGGGGGACAGAAAAAAATTAGTATAATTAATATATACTAAGAGGTTTTATAAATTATAAAAATAAAAGAACAGGATACAATGAAATCAAACAAAGGGCAAAGAAAATTAAACATGAAGCAGGGTGACATAAAAATTAAGCAGGGAACTAAATATAATTGCCAGAAATAGGATAGCAATATTCTTGGTGGTTCCAAGATCAAAATGGTTAATGTTTGGATCTGTTACTTCAATTACTGGTTGTGCAGCTTTGAACAAGGTATCGAGAGCCTCAGTTTCCCTCTCTGTAAGACTGCATATATTACTTTCCTTTTCTGTTAAAAGACAAAACAATGAATGTAAAAAGCAAACCCAAACTGAGAAAGAAAAACACCAGACATGTGTATAATTAGGATAAAATTAGTACCAAGTGCACTTTAGACTTCCTTACAAGTCAGCATGTAAAGCAACACTGTTAGAGATCACTAAAAATCCAGAGAGTACTTCAAAGAAGGCGAAGAGATGAAATGATGTTCAATTTCTCATAAATAAAGGGAATGAAAATTAAAATGAGTTAATATTTTATGAGATTTATATTGATAAGAAAAAAGTCTTATAATACCAAGTGTCTCCAGAATGTGGAACAGGATGAATTGTTTTATGGTAGTGGTTGAAATTTGATTTGATTCAATCATATTTTGAAAAAATTATCATCTTATGAAATTAAAGAAGTACATATTTTAAAACTGAGCATTTTTAGACCAGGTATATAACCCAATGCTGTATTTTTGAACTGTTGGTCTTAATTTCAATAATTTTACAGCATTTTTCAAATTAACTAGAACAAAATAGGTTATAAAATGGTACATATAATTATAATACATAGAATATAAGAAAAATCATGAGAGTGACTTCTAAGTAGTAAGGATAAGGACTTTTTGTATAAACTTGTTTTAGTTTTATTTCAATGTATGCCCATGTGTGTAATCTGTGTTAAAATGTAAACTATACATTATTGTAGATTGTGTGCTAAAAGGTTTGGAAGCCACTGCCTAAGATAACAGTTACATATGTAAATAAAAGGCCTGGGCAGGAATGTTCATAATAGCATTGCTATTATAACAAGACAAACAAACAATCAACTTGTAAACCACCAAAATATCCACTGACAGAATAATATCCACTGACAGAAAGAATAACTAATTAAATTGATGTGTAATATAGTAACACAATGAAACACTATTCAACAATGAAAAGATGAACAACAGCTTCACACGTCAACAGGGATAAGTCTTAGAAACCTAACAGGCCATTGAAAACATCAAATTAAAAGAATATACATAGTATGATATGATTATCTTTCAAAACTTAAAAACAATCAAATCAAATAATGTTTCATTTTAAGTCCTTGCATACTATTTTGTATTGCCACACAAATGATTTTCTTTTGTGAAACAAAGATAAAAAAGTGGTGGCTTAAGGTTCTTTTTCAAAAATAGTATTTGATCATAAATTATATTAGTTTTCATGATACAGTATGATTTAAGCCAATTAATTTTTCCAACTTCTGGATCTTGAAGAGAAAAGTCAAGGGCTCTGTTTCTTACAAAGGTGGTTAGACATTCCCCCTATCAAGAGATTAACAACTTAGCACCACTAGAGAATATGAGCGACTTACTGATGAAGACGCTAGCTCTCCCAAGTTATGCCATCAATGGCTTTTATCTAACAAGGTAGAAGGAATTTATTTAGAGGTAGAAGGAATTGTAAGAGCTTTCTTTATTCTGTAACAAAATGATTTTCAGAACTGTGTGGAGAGTAAGCAGGGGTGTCCAAACTTTTGGTGTCTATGGGCCATGGTGGAAGAAGAGTTGTCTTGGGCCACACGTTAAATACACACACACTAACAACAGCTGATGAGCAAAAAAAAAAAAATAATAATAATAAAGGATTTAAGTAAACTTACAATTTTGTGTTGAGCTGCATTCATAGTCATCCTGGGCTGCATGCCACCCATGAGCAGTGGGCTGGACACCCTTGGGAGCATTTGAAAGCTTTAGAAACTGAAAGAAAGTGAAAATTTCCTAAGTATAAGAAGAAAAACAAAGTTTAACGAGCCAAAGGTTAACAATTGATGTGAGACTGATTGTTTAACATCTCTGAGCCTCTGTGTTTTTTTTTCTTTTTTTAAAGATTTAAAAACATTTACTTTTAGAGAGAGGGAAGGGGGGGAGAAAGAGAGGGAGAGAAATGTTAATATGTGAGAGAAACAGCAACTGGCTGCCTCTTGCAGGCCCCCAAGTGGGGACTTGGCCCACAACCCAGGCATGTGCCCTGACTGAGAATCAAACTGGTGACATTTTGCTTCACAGACCTGTGCTCAATCCACTGATCCACACCAGCCCAGCCAAGTATTTCTTTAAATATTGCTCCAAGTTTTATGTTCACTTACTTTATAAAGCCAAAGAGTTGCTAATGATTTAGACAACTCAGTTATGTGTGTGGAGGGAAAATAATCAATAGCAGTCCTAAAAAGCTATTCCCATTTACTTGTTCACATCTTTGAGAATTGGGATGTATTTTGTGTTCTTCGGCCCTAGGCTTCAAATTTCCCAATCTAGGAAAAAGTTAGCAATTTTTATGGTAACTAATAGCTATTAGAATCTAGTTAGAAGGTCAACTTTTAAAACTAGTTTTCCGAACTTTTTGGTCACATACCTACCCGTCAACATTTTTTGAGGTGGTATACTTAATATATTTATATGTATTAACAAATTACATAATTCCAATATGTCACCTTACTATTATTAAATATAAAGTTGAATTTTGTTCCAATGTTAGATTTCAAAAATTTGTGTTCCAATTTTTTTTTTTTTAATTCCTGCTTGTGACATTCCTGTAAAGTGTGGCCTCCACTTTAGGTTCTACCCTAAATTATCCCCTAATTCCACAAAGACAGTTTGCATTTCTTTACCAAAAGCTGTTTTGCTGTAATTAGTGTGGTTTCTCCACAGGTGGGTCAATAACCAAAGTAAATCCTGCATACCAACATTCCTTCCAAGATAGGGACCTAGGAAGAAAGCTCAGATCTCTATCAGCTGTAATGTGCTGTAAAATCCAGCGAGATCAGTCTGAAATCTAGTTATTACTTTCTTTTTTTTTTGTATATTTTATTGATTATGCTATTACAGTTGTCTCATTTTTTTCTCCCTTTTATCCCCTCCGCCCTGAACCCCATCCCATCATCGCCATGTCAACATTTTCCCACCTTTATTTATAGAGTTTGCCACACCTGCCTGCTTTCAAAGACTTGTCATAACAGGGAAAGTGGGAACCAGGAACCCAGCCTAGAGAAGTAGCAAATAGCAGAGTTTTGTTTTTGTTTTTATTTTTTTTTATTATTGCCACTCTATGTTTACCACATTAAAAGCAGAGATAAAGGCAGTGATAACAGAGAGCCAGAATTAAAAATAAGTGAAGGGATGAAGTAAGAGGTATCATGAGGCTTTTATGAACTCTTTTCCCTACTTCTAAAACCCAGCCTCATCCTCAGCAAAAAGTTACAAAGCTATAGCAACCATATTCTTATTGCTGTTCTTTATGAAAATATTTTATTTCTGTCTAGATGAAGAATTGCCTGAAGTTGGATACTTATAACAATAACAAAACCAAATAAACACCATAGCAGTTCATAGATTATACTTTCAGCATTTTATTTTAAAATTTTTATTTATTGATTTTAGAAAAAGAAGAGAGGGAGGGAGAGAGGGGGAGAGAGAGAGAGAGAGAGAGAGAGAGAGAGAGAACATGAGAGAGAAAGAGAGAGAAGGATCGATTTGTTGTTTCACTTATTTATGTACTCATTGGTTGCTTCCCATTTGTACCCTAACCGGGGATTGAATACAGACATCGCTTTAACCAATGGAGCTACCCAGCCAAGGCTAATTTAGTGTTTAAACAATGCAGGCAATCATTGGTGAAGCTTCTCAATACCACGGTACCCTTTGACTGTAGAAAACGATTCAAAAATAAGGCCAGAAAAATGGATGAAGATAAAGACAGAAAGACAAGCAGCAAGTAGTAAACAGACATTCTCACGTGAGATAAGGATTTTTAAAAAATGAAACAAAATGAACTTATTTCTTGCAAAAGTAGTAAGAGAAGTTTTTTGTTTTGTTTTGTTTTATTAGTCAGACTAATGAACATATGGCTAAGAGGTCTGGTTCTGAGAATCTCCATGAATATTTTTGCCAATATGAGTTTTCCCCTTCTGGTCCTTCTTCCAAGGAAGCAAACCACATATCTATACCAGGGGATCCAACCGAAGGAACTAACCACAAACACACCTTCTAATGTAATGCAAGCCATCCTCCTCCTACTCCAGCCCCCAGACTTAGCTGGGTCTGTCGGCATGATCCTGAACTTCTTCCTTTGCCCTGCTGAACAAAGAGGCATCTATTTGGAATTTCATTTTTATGTCTTCTTAACAAAACTTTCCAAGAGGCAAGGTTCGTATAAAGATTTGTTCACTTTTTAATTATGTAAATCATGTATTATGTAACTCCACTTAAATGTAGAAATAGCTACTGTCAATTTTAGCTCTAAATAAACTTTAATTTTTTCTCTTTCAGATATATCACACTTTTTATCCTAGAAATTGTTATGCTACAGCAGAAAAAAATGTAGCAATGGCATTAATTTGCAAGTCAATTTCAAATACCATTGTGTATATTAGAGTATTACTTAGCAAACTATTACCTGCCACAAAAATGTTAGCTATTTTTTTAAACTTTAAACTTTTATGTTTCTTGTTCCAGAGAGGATTTAATGTGCCAGACAGAAAGATAGCTACGGATTCAGATAGACAGACAGATGACAGATAGATAGATAGATAGATAGATAGATAGACAGATAGATAGATAGATGATAGATAGACAGACAGATAGTGCTCATGTCAGCTAGATTTACAGTGTGGAGCAACACATAGATACAGATATAGGTGCAGACACATAGATATATACATTGTCTAACATGGCGGCCACTAGCCACGTGCGGCCCTTGAATATTTGAAATATGGCTCATCTGAATTCAGATGTGCTGTGGGTGACAAACAAGCATCAGATTTCAAAAGCTTAGTATGAAAAATGAATGTAAAATGTCTCTTTAACAATTTCTTTATTGATTACATGTCATGTTGAAATGCTGATACTTCCATACACTGGGTTAAATAAAAATTATTACTAGTATTAATTTCAACCCTCAGCTTTTATGTTTTTTAATATGGGTACTAAAAATGTAAAATTACACATTAGCTTATATTTCTACTGGTCAACACTGACATATGAAATGCAATGAGATAAAATGAACTAAATTAACACTCCTGGTGTAACATCATTAAATATTTCCCTGGCAAGTATAGATCAGAGGACCTTGTCCTTAAGCATTTACTGTTCAGTGTAGGGTAGAATAAGACTAAAACTGTATTGAGTAGCAATAGTTCTGATTTTTGAAGATGTTCTGTTGCTCAGCCACCGGGAATAAGAACCCATTTGACTGGAGTGTGTAGCAAGATTAGGTGGTGGTGCTGAATATAATTGATGAATATTTCTCTAATCCATTTATATGGGCAACAGTAGATCATTTAAATGGTGAAATAGATCAGGGTCTCTGTAACATTTGCTTTAGTTAACAGTAGGAGAATATAATACCATCCCACGGTTTTTGGACAGAACTGGAGAAATGAGAATTGATGAGGCTCATTTTCCACATGGAACTGCCCTGGGTCCTGCAGAAGTCAGAGGCCAGTGGAAATACATAATTACTTGTGTTAAAGAGAAATGGCCTTGGGATCTTGCTTGGTTTCAGTGTGATGTAAAAGGGAAGACATTGCACATATTTAATTTGATGTAGGTGGCTTTTGGTAGGGGTGGGAGCTGGCAGAGACAACACTCTCTATGAAAAGGTACCTACTCATATAAATGGAAACACGAATTCAGACTTTTTATTCAGAACAGTTAGAACATATATTTCTATGCTACCTTCTTGTTCCACACTGTAAATTAGCTGAGATGAGCACTGTCCTTTACTTTTGTTCATGATGATGATGAAGACAGAAGAAAATCAAGGATTGCAAACCATATTGAAAAATTTGCAATAAAAAAAATTTAATGCATAAAGCATAATAAACATTTTTTCATTTTTATCTGTTCAATATACCATTATAATAAAGTTCACTGAAGTGTTTCAGGTAACATGTGATCTAATCTAAGGGGAGGTAATGGATGACCTTTAACTGCAGATTCTTTACCCTTTCTTAATTGAAACTTCGGTTATCCAAAATTTTCTGTTAACTATTTTTAATTCATTAATGTATTTAGCCTCCCATATGCCTGTAAGGTAGGCTTTATTATTATTCCCATTTTTATAGATGGAGAAAGTGAGGTATGAAGGAATTAAATAATTTGCCCCAAGTTACACAGCTGGTAATTATCAGAAGCAGGATTTAAACTCATGCTGTCTGGCTCTGCAGACAATAGTTTTAACAACTTCCCACCCTCCTTTTAAAAATCAAGAATTCCATAAACATATTTGTAAAATGTAGAAAGTACTATTTCCTAGCTCATGGTGTTTTTTTAATATTGTGAAGATTACAAAAGAGAGCAAATATAAACCCTTAGTTCAGTGTCTTTCATGTTATATATTGAATTTGAGTGTGTATATATATTATTTATGGAGGTGAATACACATGCAGATATCATAGTATATGAAGTGATTTTATTCTAATATTAAGGTGTGGTTTTCATATTTGGGGTTTACATATTGTTTGGCTTTATAAGAAACAATTTTTATATTTAAAAAATAAGGTTTTATAGAAAAATAAAAATGAATTGCAGAGTTGTAAGTATTCCTGGCAATTATAAATATCTTCTGAAAATTTACCAATTATTATTAATTATTTTCTACCAATTTATTTAAAAACATAAATTGTATGAAAAGTGAGATTTAGATCAGGAGAATAAAAATTTTATTTAGCTTATTTTAACTTCTTTAGTTGTTTTTACTTAGAAAGGTATTCTGTTTCATACTATAATGCATATTGAACTTAGAACTATGGAAAATGAACTACTGAATTTTTTCTTTTTAATAAAATTGATATAAAAATCTAAATTTTGTCCTCCTTTACCCAAAACATCATCTGTTCCCAGAAGTTAAATGTTCAGTTATGGTTATGATGCACAGTTAGTGCCTAGGTATTTGTTGGTGCGGGGGGGGAACAAAACCCAAGAATATGCCCTTTTAAGATTTGAGCGCCTTCTTCACATTTTCCTATATGAATTTATTACATTATAATGCTTTATTCTACATTTCTACTTAGACTTCATATTTAGTGTTTTTCTTGTTTTAATCCTGTAGCAGATATTTTACAAACTCAACTCAATTTAGGATAAGTTAACTAAAGCAATACTTTTCCTGGGTAAGATTCTACCTTATTGTTTTCCTTCTGCAGGTGACGTATTATGAAAAATAACATGTCATGTTTCCTATAATGAAGACTCTAAAGAAAAATGTGGACAGAAGGAAAAGACGGGAACAATATGTGTCAGTCATGAAGGAAAACTGAAATCTAGCTTATAATGCAAAAATTAAATGACTAAAAATATCTAATCAACAGTGATATTTTTTGAGTACCAGCTGTGCAACAGAACAGGATTTGTCTTAGTCTGCAAGAGAGCTTATATAGCTCATCAGAGCCTAGTGAGTAAAGTGTAGGACCAGGAGTCAGGAAATCTTTTGGAAGTCCCTGTTTTGGCATGGAAAGCAAGAATAAATAAAAAAAATATTCACCTGTTTATAACTATTGTTACAGAACTTATGGAGAAATATAAGTTTAAAAGTTTAGAGAAATATTAATTCTGAAAGCTGAATGCCTGCAATGTATCATAGATAGTTATTTCGGTAGCCAGTTTTTTATCCTGTATGTTACTTAATTTCTCGATAGCGCAGTATTCTCATTGATAAAATTGATATTATAATAAGATTTATTTTTTAGGGTTGTATGCAGATCCAGTGAAGAAATGTATGTAAAGAATTTAGCAGTATAGCCTCAAAACATTTTAGCTATTAATATTATTATCTATAAATCATGATAAATGAAACTAGATCCTTCACTACTAAGTTGACATTAACACTATTTTCTTATGTGGGCTACTTTCTCATTGATGTGAACTAAACTAGTGTCCTCATATTTTTTAGTAAATGAAAGACTTCTTGGATGGAATCTATGAAATACCATGTACTAAATTCATTCAAGTCCATGATGTTCCCGAATATATTATTTTCTATGAGAGAGAAAGTGCCTCTCATTCTTTTTGGAATTTATGTAAATAAAAACAAAACCAATCTAATTTCCTAATCTAAAGCAAACACTAACTTGGTGTATTTACTTTAAAAATGTGCATTATAGAGATGTTCACATGAGTAGTGATTTTAGTGGCCTTGGCTTAAATAGATGTAATCGTATGATGTGAGTGCCTTCTCATTCTGCTTTTTTGCACTTCAACAAAATGTAGAAATTTCTCTAAATTATTATTGAAAGATAAAGAATAGATTTTTTATTTATTTTAAAATATGTTTTATTATAAAAATGTTATAACTTAATGTCACTCCCTTTTTTGGATATCTGATAATTTAATGTCATTTCCCTTTTATTGAGTATCTAAATTGTTTCCAATTTTTATTTTAAATGCCACTGAAAAATATATATCTAAATCAGTATATAGAATCATACAATCTATAGTATATATCAGTTCTATACTTGTAATTGTTAAAGAAAAGGAGAATATATTTTAAGAATTTTGATACTAAAAAATGACTTTCCAAATAATAATAGTATTAGAATGACCCTTTCACCATATGTTCATTAACATTGGGCTTTTTCTGAAATTATAATAATTTTATAGGTAAAAAGCATTATTTTCTTTTTGAAGTTTTTATTTATCAGATGTTATCTTTCTATATGTTTAATAGGTTTATTTTCCCTTTATTAATTTTCACTTCATTTTTTTTACCAAATTATCTATTGGGAAGGTCTGATAAAATTAATACCATATAAATTGACTGAAAATGGGTCATAGGCCTAAATTAAAACACAAAACAATAAAACTCCTATATGATAACATAGGAGAGACCATACTTGAGACAATGACTATGCAACAGAAAAAGATTTGAGTTGTTCAAAGCACTGACTACACACTCATGTGACTACAACAGATAGTTTGGCATACAGTTTAAGACAAAATAATAAAGAGTGGCAAGAAGTGGACTGCACAGATCCATAAAGGCAAAGTTAAGAAGTTTCTCCTAAAAGCAATGTGAGCATATTATCGAAGGCAGATCTCCCTTTGGGCTGTGACATGAAGAATTATCTGATAGAGAAAGAAAACTGATGAAGATAGGTCAATCAGAAGGCTAGGGCAAGTTCCAGGTGAAAGATAATAGTGACTTGGTCTAAATTGGTGGAGGAAAGGTTGGAGGATAAATTCAAAACATACTTAGGAAATAAAACCAAGTGCTTTGATGCTGTTTTATGACCCTCTTAACAATAGCCAGCTTAAAATAATCCACATGCCAAAGAAGCATATTTTGGGGTGGCAAATTCTGCTCTCTTCAGTATGTTCTAGCCAAAAAGAGTAATATGAACGTCTAAGTGTGTAGTATATCCAGGCAACTGGAAGTACTTTATCATAGCTAGAACATAAAATTTGAGAATAAGAGTAGCTAGAAACAAAGCTAGAAGGGTCGGTATTAGACCATGACAGTATTTGTAAGTCAAAATTAGAAGTTGAAGTTTACATTAAGGGCAATGAGAAACTGCTTATTTAAAGTTGTTATGTCTCCTGATCATATTTATATTTCAGAAAGATCAGTGTTGTTTCTGTTTAAGTGCTGAATGTCAGGGGTCATGTCTGAGAGTGAATTAATTGGCCAGTTACAAAACTGTTTCAGTAATTGAGGTAAAAGATGGTAAAGCTCTCATTTATACTAATGCAGATGGAAGACACATGACAAATTCAATAGGTATTTATACAGTAAAATCAAAAGAAATTTGTGATTTATTAAATGCAAGCAGTGGGGACAAACAGACTAGCATGACTGGGCAGATGGCGAAGAACCAGCTGGAGGTCTAGGTTAGAGGAAGGGGGAGGCAGCAGACAGTAAGATATTATTTTGACATGTTGAATTCAGTCAGTAGATTGCCTCAGTGTCTCCAGTTAATGGCCTTTGGGGTGCCCTCCTAATTGCCTTTGGGCTTGGCGACGTGACTTGCTGTGGGATAGGTCTGTACATTTCTACTTTTGCTTGAATCATACTGCCATAACAAAAAACCTGGACTACCCTGCTGGAGGTGTGTGAGAGACAAGCAGAGTCAACTTGTGGATGAAAAAGGGGCAAGAAACTAAACCTGACAAACTTTGGGGAGGCCTGCATGGTAGACCCTACAAACTCAGAGACCAATAGAAAACAGAAAGGATGGCTGAACAAAAATTCTTAACTGAAAGGGCATCGTGGCAGGTAGTCAAACCCTAGGCTTATAGCTTCCTTAACAAAGGTCAGTCTTTACCTTTAGTGACCCTGTCTATTGTCTTTTTTTGCATCTAAGATAAAACACCTTCTTTTCTCATAATTTCCTTTACAGACCCTCAGAGTACACCCACTGCTCCTGAGCACTGGGCCACAGGCCCTCCCATCGTTATCTCGTCCTCCCTCCATACCCTCTCTATGTGCTGTAAATGTTAGTTATTAACTATCCCATGCCCACCAATGTAAAAAGAAATGTCTGTTTTCATTTTACTTTTTATCCAGTCCCAGAGATTTCCTTGTTTTGCTTTCCCCCACCCCTTTAATTTATCACCAGTGGATTTCATGTCACCCTCTTTACATCTCCTCCTTTGATCTACTGTATACTGTTTGTTTATGATGAGTTTCCACTCTGAGTGATTGGGTTTGCCTTCTGATTAGTTGATGTGTATGCCTTTTATGATTCTTCATGTATAGATTTTCCAGAATCATATGTGTGTAAGTGGTTAAGAGGCCATTGGAAAATATATGATTGTCCACGAGAGTTAAAGGGAGGATGGATATTAGCAGAACCATTAGAAAAATGATATTTAAGAAATGAGTGAAAAAGAACTCCAAAGTGCCTGAGGAAGGAATATGTATTGAGGTAAGAGGAAGTCATGGCAAGATAGTGTTCACTGATGCCAAGGAGAATGTTCAAAAAGGAAGACATGCTATAAACCACTGCCGATAAGTCAAATAAGAATGTGGCTGATTACCTTTCATTGGGTTTAGCAACGCTGAGGTCTTTTTTTTTTTTTTGATTGATGTTCAATTGCAGTTGTCCCCATTTTCCCCCATTGCTCTCCCCACCGTCCCCCCATCCCCCACATTCAATCTTCCCCCTGTTGTCTTTGTCCATGGATCCTTTAACACTGAGGTCTTTAATGAGCTTGAAGAGGGCAGCTTTGTGTAGTGGTTAATGATAGCACTAGGTCTGTCTTGATTCCTGTGAAAAATATTAATAATGTTTTTGTTTTAATTGAAAATACATGTTTCTGTGAGCAGGCTAATTTAATTAGAAATTTGTCTCCTGTGATCAGTCAGATGCTCTAAATGTAAATTAATTAGAAAAACACTGAACCAATACCTAAAGAGAACAACAACATATTTTTAATATGCATGACATCAAGTGATGGAATGCATAGTAAGCCTCACTAAGCGTATCACATTTGAAAAAAGAAACCTCACATTTAGAAGTCACCCACGCTCTCTCTACTCTAACCTGATTACAAGGGGATTTTGGTGGAAGATAATGAATGAATCGTAGTTTATAACACTATGACAAATTTGAGTTCAGTTGCCTCCCTACTCGTATAGAGGGCAATGGCAACAACATTGCATATTCACCAATTACTCCTCCAACCTTTGTATCCTTTCTTTTAATTTGTTGCTGGCTGAGGGAGAACAGTGAGAGTTTGCTCGGAAAGGAAGCAAGCAGTCATTAGACTGTACAGTCAGCCACACAGGCATAAGCATAGGTGATTCCAAAGGTTTATTTTATGTTCCACACATTATAAAGTAGTCTTTTTTGCCTAGAAGGAGTTGAGCTACATCCAGTCAAAGAAAAATATTTCTTCGACACTGAAAAAATGACTGAAAATGAATTTAAAATATATAAATAAATTGTTATTTTTTTAATATGATGAAAATGTAAAAATTATTTTATTATTATTTTTAACCATGGTCTTTTCAAATAGATTCTAAGCAGTTTACTGAGCAACTACCACAAATGACATACGTGCCATGTACTGGAGATAAGAGTATGCTCCTTGCACTCTAGGCTATCGTGGTCTCTGAGTAAGATGACACGTTAAGACATAACATATTAAAACTTAAATATTTCATAGGAAACCAAATCCAGTGAGAATAATGTGAAATAAAGACTTAATTCCATAAACATTTATCAAACTTCATCCAAGTACAGAATGTTTTTCTATGTACTAGATTTAAAAATTCAGTGACTGCCTGGTCAGAAGGCTGGGTTGGCAGCAGCATCGCCCAGTACACCTGAAGGGTGGGCTTCAGTTCCGGGTCAGGGCACATGTCTGGGTTCCCATTTTGATCCCTGGTCAGGGTGGATGCGTATGAGGATGTGGCAGCCAATCAATGTTTCTCTCTCACATCAGTGCTTCTTTCTCTCTCTATCTCCCTTCCTTACTTTCTCTAAAATGAATGAGCATATCCTCAGGTAAGGATTTTTTAAAAAGTGACTGATTTCCTGTGTTCAGTGAACTTGAGTTTCTCTATTGCAGTAACTGTGTGGAACACTCATAAGAACACTTACCAAATGCTTGGGTTGACAGTGAAAGTAAGACATAATGTAAAATTTAAAAAGCAAATATTATAAAAAGAATAAAAAACCAGTCAACTCAAGATAACCATCATCAGTATTTTACTATGTTTACTTTTAAGCAGGCACAGTTTAACTTAATATAAACATGCAAAAAGAATTTCAAATCTTGATATATTTAAATTTAATATTATATCACAATTTGTGTAGGGCATGGCTTTAAAATGCCAGTGGTTTTTGTTTTTTTTTTGGCCTAATATCAGTTTGTTTGCTGACTCACTTATTATTTTCTTAATTTTTCCTTCAATTTTAGAGAGTTTATGTACATAGACAAAAATGTCTTTTGCTCTGTGAAGGAAACTATTAAGGAAATGAAAAGGTAGATTACAAAATGGGAGAAAATATGTGAAAATATCATATTTCATACCTGACAAAAACTTGTATTCAGAACATAAGAACTCAAAAGTCAGTCCCTCTCTTGGGTATCTACCTGAAAAACTCAAAAACGTGTATTTGCGAGCATATACACACCCCTCTGTTCATTGCAGCATTATTCATGGCGGCCAAGACGTGGAGACAACCAAAGTGTCCTTTGATGGAGGATTAGATAAAAAAGATGTGGTACATACACAGTGGAAGACTACTAACCATAACAAAAGACAAAATAATGCCATTTTCAATAACATAGATGAACCTTGAGAATATCTTGCTAAGTGAATAAGATGATCAGAAGCAGCTAAGAACCATGTAATTTATCAAATAACCATCTTTGTTTGGTTACCCCTTACTCTGAAATGAGGTAAATTTTCATTGGACAAGTGCTTTGAAGTAGGTCACTGTGAAGTTGTGGACACAGGTAATTTCCATGCTTGCAGCAGTTCTCCTTGGTTTACAATGAAGTTCTTCACAGCATAAACTCCTCCACTGTGCTAACTTTTACTTTCCTCAACCAGCAGAAATTGTCAGTGATTGAGTCACTCACGTGCAAAATATTTTTCTTTCTTCTTCACAGAGACTGCTTCTTGAGAACCCTGTGGAAACACACAGCTTCTTATAAAGTTTTGTGCCTTTGTCTTTGCTTATTCTTGGGACAAACTTGGTCCCGGAAGGGTTGAGTCAATATCCCATGCACTCTTTTCTTATTATTCCAAGAAAATATTTGGCTTCTGCCCCTAAGTATGACATCTATGTTTGGAACACTATTCTATCAGTTTTCTTTCTCAGCATATGTTGCGTGCAACATTACTTTTATTTAATTTAGCATCCCCTTACATTATATTAATATTTGGGACTATGTGTGTATTCTAGTTTTGTAGATCACAGACGTTTCATTTCTGTTTTATTTCTTTGCTGTCCTAGGGAGATTTCTGATTGGTGAAGGGACCATCGTTCTTTACTGGTGCCATTTTTCCTCTGTCTCTCATTTATTTCGGATGAGTGTTTCTCAGTCAAGGATCTGCTAGAGGCTGATTGCACTGCTGAAAAGTCATTAATTAATTGATTTCTTTCCCTAGAGCCAAAAAAAAAAAAAACTTTTTGGAAAGGACAAACTGTAGAAACTGGAGAGACCTTTTCACCCCACAGGTATAAGAAGTAATTAAAACTTTATAATGAAAACTTACACCTATGGCAGTTCAATTATGGTTCAAACATCCTACTCTCTGGAGAATTATGTTTTTTATAAAGAATAACCTACTGAGTTAATTAAGAATAAAAGGTAAATTTTGGAGTAAGGGTTCTTGCTTTCAGCAATTTAGAGGAGATCAAAAACTAAAGAAAACTATTATTTGCTGAGCTTTTATTGTATACAAAGTACTACTCTATGCCTTTCCAAAGGATGGGCTTACTTTCATTTTAACCTGTGATGTTGATACTACAATTATTCTCAAATTATAGGTGGCAGAACTAAGGTTTAAAAAGTTTATGTAACTTGCCTAAAGGAACGTGTTTACTAAGTGGCAAAACAAAAGATACAGTGAACCCCTGCTAAAAACAGTCTAGTGGCAAAGGTAAATGACATTTTACATATGTTTACTCATTTATTCTTTCATTCATTTGTTTATCCAACAATTATATGAATGGGAACTCAGTGCTGGGCAATGTGTTAGGGTTTAGGAGCACTGCAGTAAAACAAAATCAAACCAGTCTCAGTCCTTAGTGAACTCACAGTTGAGTTGAAGAGATAGATGTTCATTAAACAATAACACACATACATGACACACAATTATGGTGATTTTTGTGAATAAAAAGTGCAAAGTCTGCAGAAATATATAAAAAATCAGAACCCAAGGTATCCTGGTGGATCAAGGCTAATGTAGAGAATCACCTTTGGAATGGATGTGTGGGATGTAAACGGATTAAGTTAGCAAAAGGATTGAGGATAAAATTCCAGTATAAGACATAGCAGAACATACACAAAAACCTTAGTGTAGAAGCACATCATATTTGAGAAACGATAAGAAAATCAGTCTGTCAGAACACGGAACAAAGAGAAGGGAATGGTGGCTGGTGAGGCCAGAGAGATTACTGGTGTCAGTGTCTGATGCTTTGTATTCCATATTAAGCATTTTAGGACTTATTGTAAGAGCATGTGGCCTACTGAAAGTTTTAAGCAGTTGGACGAAATACATGATTAACCTGCAATGTGAAGCTCTTTTTAAAGGTGGAAACTGTTTGAAGAATGTTTCAATAATCCAGGTGAATGATGATGGTTCCTTGGACTAGAAAGGAGAAAATGTAGATGGAGAATTGAATTGAATAGAGACATATTAAGTAGGTTAGATTGAAAGAACCTGTGGATTGATGGGCTGTGGTGTGATAAAGATATGAGTTATTGATGATGACTGTCAAGTTTTTGGCTGAAGAATCTCAAAGAAAGAGAGTGTTATTCTCTAAAACTAGACAGCGCTAAAGGAAGACCATATTTCTTTCTAAAAATCAAGAGTACATTTTTTGACATAGTCAGTATGTATAAGGTACCTTTGAGTTATCCAAAGCTCAATGTCAAGTTAGTAGTTTGATACACAAGTTATAAATTCAAAGGATAACTTTTAACCTCATATCCATGTTGATGATCATTAACACCATAGTTTTGGATGGAATATCAAGAGGGGGTCTTAAAAAGAGAAGAGAAGAATGCCAAGCACAAATTTTTAAGGCATTTTAACATTTAAAGGCTGTAAAAGAAGACTGTAAACAAAACGAGAAATCACAAAAGTTAGAAGAACTGGAAATGTGTGGCATACAGAAGGAGGGAATGTCTGACATTTCCTGACAGTAGGAGTTGACATTGCTGCTCTGTCTCATGGAAGGCCCTTCTCCAATTTATTCACATGCTCACATCATCACCAACTTCATCATATTTGCACTGAAACCTTTTCTTATCACTCTGATTAAATTTGGGTTTCCCACCCAAACTTTCCCCATGCATCTCTTTGTCTCTCTGCTTTGATTTATTTTATTTTCATCTATTACACTACTTATCTAGTATGGTCATTGGCTGCCTCTCCCCACCTCCATGAGTCATGGTGTTTGTAACTTTTGTTTACTGTCATGGTCTCTATTCCTACTTTAAGGCCTGGCACATAGTATGCCCTCCAGGCATGAGTGAGTAATGATGAGCAAATGAATGAATGAATGTACAGTATCACATGTCAATATGTGGGCAGTAATAAATACCCCTGAGAGGGAAAGCACATTAGGTGAGGCTTGACGTTGGTTAACTGGACTTGGTGTCGTGGTAACAGAAGCCAAACTGGAGTGAGTTGAAGAGAGAGCGATAGGCAAGCAAACGATGTTAATGAATACAGACAACTCTTTTTAGAAGTATGGCTATAGAGAAAGAGAAAACGAATATGGTAGCAATTAGAGGGGACAGAAACATTGGATAGAAGTCCTTTTTATTTTTTGGAAAATGGACAAAAAATTTAACATATTTAAGATACTATTTGGCAGATGCTTTTGAGAGGGAGCAGTTGTATACAGAAATGACAGTGGAGGACAGACTAAGGATTATTAAGAGAGTAAGATTTTGGAGAAGGCCCATGGAGGTAGTGGTCTGTAGAGGAGGAGAGTGTCTTCGACTCTTCTGTTTTGGAGGAAGAAGATGAAAGAATGTGGGAGGATTTAGAAGGAACTTCAATATATTTGATAGAAGTCAGGTAAAGTCTCTAAAAGGTAGCATTCTGAGAGTATCTGGGGTTATGAGTATGTTTTAAATGGAACATTTAAAGAAGAAGGTGGAAATAGTATTTCAGAGTGCAATGGGGAGAGCTGAACCAGGAACTATGTTAGCTTTGCTCTGGATGGTGTGTGATATGCACAAAAACTTTTTCTAAAGAAAAGTATAAACATTTTGGTTTTAAAAAACACTTTTTAATCAATAAAACGCAGGCAGTTCATACTTGAGAAATCTACAAAAATGAGACAAGTGATAGTTTTGGAATTCTAGTGAGAACAGTACTTTCTAGTGCACAGTAAAAGTTTAAAATAAGTCCATCTTGTCAGATTTCAGTGACAACATTTGATTTGTTTCTAAAAGTATATTCTTTCTTCCAAGAACATTTCCAGATTGTTGAGTCTGAAGGTACATAAAGTTGCAATACTAAGTTTGATGTATTAAACCTCTCTATACATACATATACTTATATGCATGTGCTCATAAAGGCATGTAATAGGCTGTTGATGTTTTTGTGTTGCATTTTAACAAAATAAAACAAGATAACATGGTTTGACATGTTTTCCTAATTGTTTTGAGTAGTAATTTCAATAAACTACTCTATCTCTAGAATTCTAACTTAATTCTAATTCTGACATAACTTTTTTAGGAATTTGTTCTGTCATTTATCCAATTAGCAAAGTCCTGAAGCCATGCTAAAGAATGGCTTTGTAATATATCTTGAGTCTTACAAGGAACTTTTTGATGTATTTCAATTATGATGTACATAGTAACATCTCAATTAAAGAAGAAATGCCATTTTGAGTCTCTTTAAAGCACTACGACAATTTTTGGTTGAAAGTTTCCTTTTAAATGCATTTGCCCTCCGAATTTAATAAAAGGGAGATGGAGCGCTTGGGCTAGAAGAATGAAAAAAAAAAAACAACCAAGGGAGGCTGCTGAAAACTCCTTAGACTGGAGAATAAAATTTGGTTAGAAAGTGATGGTTTGCAAGAGACCAAATGACATCTTAGTAGATATTTAAGCATAGCTCTACCAGCAGTAATGTTTTGATCATAACAATCTGGAAAGACCAAAATTTTTCTTTGAAACTGAGATTGAGAGAATTAAATGATGAAAAATAGATGTGATAAATACTGTCTGATATTATGATCAAAGGAATACACACAGGAGAAACTCCATTTTATGTGTATTTTGTAAAAAAAAAATCCTTAAAGAAATAAAAAATAAAAAAAATGTTGGTATATGGTGCCCTTGGGAGACATAAATTCAAACACACAAATAGAATATTCTCAAACAAAAGTCAAACTGTCCACTTATACCTTATCCTAAATATGTTAAGTTACCCAAGCTTTAGTCTTGCTTCTTAAATTGATATAATAGTCTGTGTGTTTTGAATACTTTAATTTGGCCTGTGAGACTTTCTGTTCCATGGCAGTAACGTTCCACACTGATTTTCATAATAGTAAATCACTCAGAAAATACCACTGAATCAAGTTAATTTCCAATATGACAGCTACCTAGATGAATGGAACAGGCTCAGTATATCTAAGGACCTTATAGTAATCCTTATACACAGTTTAAGTTTTTAATTCACACACCCTCAAAACTTTCCTAGTCATCAAAAATGATATCTTGCTATCTTCCTTATGGCACATAGTTTCTCTCTATGTCTCAACATAAATATAATTTTATCAAATCAGCAACTGAGTATTTCAAAATTTAGCAAAAAGGACTCCAAGATGACCTCTCTACTTTTTTAGAAAATAATATTTAATATCCTTGTCTTGGAGGGATATCTGTGAACATCATAAAATATGGAAAACAGTCACTCTTCTGTCTGGGAGACTGCTGGTCTCATTAAGCCAACCTGCTCAATGACATGTCAAAGGACAGGAAGAGTCTACTGGGACTTCAGCTTTTGGGTGTATTTTACTTCCAGTATTCCTTTGAACATGTGAGCACAAGAAGTTTTGCTTTCAAGTCATTAGTAAGGCCCCACTACATATGAACTCTGAATTGGACAAATTATTTAATATGTTAATAATTCCTTCTTTAAAGAGTTGTCATAAATAGTGAATGAAATGTTTTATGTGGAAGATTTTAATAAACTATAGAAGAATACACAATTGTTATACTCTAGTCTACACCAGCTGACATTTTGATTGGAAAGGACCTGCTGACATTTTGATATTGGAAAGGATGCTACTTTGTTGGAATCTATGGCAAGAAGGCGATTCCTGCTCCCTCTGGCTGTGCAGACATTCACTTTACAGTTGATTCAAACATTATGCTGACCATTGGTGAGTACTGAAATAGGTATAGATCATTGACTTTCCCATCATACTGTTGTCAGAATATGTTTGGAATATTAGAAGGAATAATTAGCACTGAAATATTCTCCACTGTCTATCACAATGCATAGAAGCATATGCTTTTATTTTTTATTTTTGAAGACTTGTTTTATTGTGTTTTTTCCATTATCATTTATTCCTCTTATATCCCCCTCCCCACTGCAATGACCACACTGTTGTCCATGTCATGAGTTCTCACTCCTTTTTGTTCTATCCTTCCACCCCCTAACCCCTTCCCAAAGCTGTCATCCTGCTCTCTATGATCTATCTCCATTTTAGCTGTTAGTTCAGTTTGTTCATTAGATCCTACACATGAGTGAAATCATATGATATTTCTCTGACTGGCTTATTTCACATAGATTAGTGTTATCCAGGTCCATCCATGCTGTCACAAAAGGTAACATTTTCTTATTTTTTGTGGCTGAATAGTATTCCATCATGTATATTCACACTAAAAAAATGCTAGAATGCAAATTTCATGATAACAGCCTTGAGCTTGGTAAACTTCATTCTCGTTCTGTGACTGTGATGCTGGAACCCACATACAGTTTCTTTTTTTTTTCCACTGCTTGCCTCTTCTTCTGCCCTATCCCTTCTTTACTTTTCTATTTCTTTTACATTAATATTCACATGGCCTTGGTTTTCAGCCACTTTAAACTACACTGCAATTATTACAATTATAAAAAATTACTTTCCCTTAAGGATCATGTAATAGCCTATTAGGAAAAGAGATATAAAAATACATTCTATGGCAGTTTTATGTTAGTTATGCTCACAGCAAATCTCTGCTTGAAGAGTTCTTAGAACAATTACATTTAGATCTTTTGACTTTGATTTTCTTTTCCAAAACTCAACCTGCTAATGTAGTACAAAATATTCTCCTAATAACTGAGTAAAGAAAATTTAAGGATTTTTTTGAAGAATGATTAATCTTTCTCTTTTCAGAAACATATTCTTTATGCATTTCGGATTCTCAATAGTGCTCCGTAAACACTAAAGTTGATTAAATAAACAACCAGGTGCACTGGTCAATGTTCCGCCCACTGGGAGGATTTCTCCCCATTGCTGTCCCTTCAGGGATGCTCCGGAGAGGGGCTCCGGGGCTGGAGCTGACCACTTCTGAGTGATGTCTACATGCTGAAAAACCACCAGTAAATCAGAGCCAAATTTTTTCTTCCTCTCTCAGTGCACTGCAGGCAGCTCCCTGTGAGGCCATCAGTACAGGTCGAGAGAGAGAAGGTGCTGTAGCAGGACTGAGGTCCATGGCATTTAGGCCCTATGCCTTCAGAGCCTGCTTGAGCTTCTTCTCATACATATACAACTTCAGTCTATGACGGGTTGCTGCCACATTTTGCCTTCCCAACTTTATAGCTTAGTGGACCGGACAACACACAGTTCATAATGGGAAGCTGAGGCCACATGGTAACCTGATGGTCCATGGTTAAGTATTCAGTCCCAAGTAGGCCCAACAGCAAGCCAAAAGTTGTTTTTTGTTTTTCAAAAGGAGAGCAGTTGTCTACAGAAGATGGTAGGGCTTTGCTTTAAAATCCTGAGTCTATAATATGATTGCCCTGTAGGAATCACTGGATCTGCTGGATCTAACTGAGCAGCACCCCTGCATCCTTCAAGTCTTTGATGGTGACTCTAATATCTGCAGTCTTTCTAGGTACATAGTATTGCTTTTTGTATTTCCTAAAATTTTTGTTTTGCTTTTTCCTATTTTCCTAAGTAGGAAATGGTGCAACTATTTATTATGATACTCTAGTGTCAAATACATGACATCATGCATTTGTCAAAACTCACAGAACTTCACAGCACAAAAAGTGAACCTAAATTTATGTATGCAGATTTAGAAAGACAACTTAAGAGATCAAGGGTTCTCAGGATGGAGTGCAGAATGTGACAAAACAATCTAATGGTACTATAAATGTACAAAACAGTGTCTCTTAAGGGTTTGGAGGAGAAACTACTGGCCTAGCCAACATTGGAAATGAGTGAAGTATGTAAGACTAAAGGCCAAAGAAACTGTACATGAACAACATCCTCTAGTTGCTAAAGTCCTCCCCACAGAGCTGTAGGTTAGTAATTCTGATATACTATACGTGTATACTGAAATTCAACAACTAAGTAAATGGATGTCATGAGCCAGGTTTTTTGCTATGCGAGTGAGAAGTTACAGTGAAGGAAGAGCACGATGCTAGAATCATCTATGTGGTCATGGATTACAGTTGGAAATATAAGAATGAACTTAAGTTTAGCTTAACATATAGATTGTTACACTTAGAAATATTTATAGATATCTTTCTATATGCAGGTAAATACCTGTATTTCCTTTCTTTGTTAGCTTAGAGGGTTTAAACAACAACATTCTAGTAGCAATGAACACATCTAGAGCACAGGTTTTGGTTTCTGTTACTAGTGATTCAGAAGTGTATGAATTCATGATAATTTCCAAATTGCCTCTTGTGACTGTGAAATAAATACCAGATGCCTTTATCTATAGATATTGATGTGCACATTCTTTTAGGAACTGAACACAAGCTACTAATCTGTTAAAAAAAAAAAAGGCTATGCAATTTTACTTACTCTTACTGTAAATGCTCAGTTACAAATCGAACGTATGATTAAGATGACATTTCTTGTACCCCCATGGAAAGTTAGAATATGATGATGGTGATGATGATGCTTAAAAATGCTATATGAGTTTTCTCTTCTGGAAGTACCCAAACAGTCTTTTTTTTTCAGGCTTAAAAATAGTTAAAACTGTGTGGATGTTATTTCTACATTATTTTTGCTACTTTTTCTGCTAATGTAAATGAAAAGTTTAATTAGTGGGCCTCATGTAGATTTTCACTTATAGCTTATGTGGAAATTCAGTGACTTCTAGGCAAACTTGGATAGTGCTTTGCAAGCTACAGTGTGCATGTGATTCGCTGGGGAATCTTGTCAAAAACACATTCTGTTCCGAGGTTCTGTGGTGAGACCCATGAATCTGATTTTTAGCAAGTCCCCAGATGGTGCCACAGCTTCTGGCTTATGACTCACTTTGAGTAACAAGAGAACGAGCTTTCTTACCAAAGAAAATCCCCTGGGCGTTTACTTATATTTTAATACCAATGCCTGACTCCCACCCAAGACCAACAAATCAGAATTTCTGGGTTCAGGCTTGGGCATAAATATTTCTTAAAGGTTAGAGTTGATTTTAATATTTAGACAAACATGCAAACCATAGCTCTGGAGGATATACAAGAGTCATGACTAAAGTATCTTTATGACATTGCTTAGAGCTAAAATAGTAGGGGCAGCAGGACTTATGGATACAGTTCTGTCAGTGTGCTGGAAAGAACTGTAAAATGATTTACTACTTTTGATCCCGGTTTAATTTTAAGCAGAGACTGACAGAACGGCAATTGTACTAAATTATACTGAGTTGCATGGCAGCTTTGTGATAATGGAGCTATTGATGAGGTGGACCATTAAATTCATTTTCACTCAAGACTGAAACAAGGATTTGAACGAAAGTTTCCAGAGGTGAAAAATAATATGTAAGCACATTTGTATTCATATATTGAGTGAATTAATTCATTTTCTCTATAAATGGTTTTGAGATAACATGCACTCAAATGACCATAAATGTAAATTATTGTTTTAATAGTGAAAAAAGTCATTTTGAGATTCTTTTGTAGGCAGTTGAAGTGTTATTACAGAAATATACTCATTCCAATAAAACGACTATTACTAATAACAACTTAAAGACTATTTGCTATGCATTAAGTGTTATGTATAATATGAATAGCCCTGGCTGGTGTGGCTCAGGGGATTAAGCGCCATCCTGAGAACCAAGGAGTTGCCAGTTCGATTCCCAGTCAGGGCACATGCCTGGGTTGTGGGCCAGGTCCCCAGTAAGGAGCACGTGAGAGGCAACCATGTTTATGTTTTTCTCCCTCTCTTTCTCCCTCCCTACCCCTCCGTCTAAAAATAAATAAATAAATATCCTTATTTAAAAAAGTGTTATATGTATATTATGTATAATATTATTCTCCCTATTTTATATGAGGAGGCAATTGATATTGAGAAAAATTAAATAACCTTTCTAAGTTTGCACAGCTGGTATGTGGCAGAGGCAAAATTTAGCCCATTTATTTGACTTCAAAGTCCTTGCATTTTCCTTACAGCTATAGTCATTACAGCTATAGCTATTTTAAATGCTAACTAGTCATTGTGTTAATTTATACTTACAATGCTTATCGGACACATGGGAGAGATTTAAATATCACTGCGAAGTATTTTTTCTAAGTAATATATATGCATGTGTGCACTATTCATTTTTTTTTCAGTGATGCTCTCGCTATAGAAATTATAAAAGAAGCCTAGCTATGTATGTACAGTTTTACACATTCAGTCCAGGAACGCATGAAGTTCTGCCTTGTAATTAGTGACTAAAAAGGATGAACCTGGTTCCTCATTCTATCAGTAAAATTAATTCTTGATTTCATGTGTCACCCTGAAACTTTGCATTTTGCTTTAAAAACTTGATTCATCCATATGGACAAAAGAGATTTTGTCTGTGGATTGCCACCCATCAGATATGTAGATACAATATATACAATAATTAAAATACATGTCATAAATTTTATATGTCGATTTAAAAATATATATATATATACATAGTTTAACCATTAAAAGTTACACATATAGGTAAATATGTATTTTTATTTATATATTTTATTATGAAAAATTCAAACATGTACAAAAGTTGTATTAATAATATGATAAATATTCATGAACCCCTCACCTAATTTTATAAATGGTTTACCATTAGCCAGTTTTGTTTTATCTATAACCCTCTACCTATAGCTACTTTTTTAAATCTGTAACTATACTCCTCTAAATATTTTAAAGAAAGCCCCATTGTCTGTACTTATACTTAAAGCATGACATTTTTAACATGATCACATTATCATTATTGAATCTAAATGTTTTAATTTCTTTTGTTCCCTGAATTTCCTGTAAATTGGTAATTATATCTAAGGGTTGATTAAATTTAGGGGAAAAAACATTTTTAGATGAGACTATTTCATGAGAATGTATATAATGTCTGTATCTTTTTCATGATCATAAAAGCTCTTGATGATAATTGCCTAGGCCCAGTAATTAATTATAAGTTTCAAAATGGTGATATTCTTTCATTTCTTTTTCATTTATTGGCTGGAATTCTTCTATAATTTTTTTTTTTATTATCTATCGTCTCATTGATAAGCTTAAAGGACAGTTCACACAGACAAGATAAATTTACTAGCTGATTCTTTAGCATCATCCGATTACCTAAAAGGATTTTTACATTTTTCCTTTTTGGTATCATTATGAACTCACAGAATTAAACATATTTGATTTGCTTTAATTTAGTGAAGCCTATATTATGAGCCTGTTTTGTTTTGCTCCTTATCTTGAAAGGTTTGGTCGTGATTTTAATAGTCCTAATGCTTTCTTTGCATTCACTTGTCGAAATATGTCTGAGCTACATTGAATGGTATGTTGTTTTTAGGCCTTCCTGGGAAACAGAGATATCAAGTGTATATATATTAAAAGGGAAAATGTATTATGAGTTCATACTGATTTTTAAAATCAAATTCTATACTATGGAGTTTTATCCCAGGGTCACAGATTTCAGCTCTCTCTTTCTGTCTCTTTCTTTAGAAGCTGAACATCCTAGTTATAAAGAACAACTTAAATATTCATTTGTTTTATCCTATCTACTCACAAAATGATCTCAGAATAAAAGTAAGTAAAACAATACCAACAATATTATTACTGAAAGAAGTTTAAAAATTAAGATTTGAAAAAAAAGTTGTCCCTTAGGGTATATCTTGTTAGAGTTGCAAAACAAGTCACCATTTATTAATCTGAAGTTATAGATTTTGTGTAGTTATACCACTAACTGAATATATAATTAGGGTAGTTTTATTTCCTTTACAATTTTAGGAAATAAATTTTAAATTATGCAAAATGCATGTTATCAAAGTCAATTTTGCCAATTAAAACATATTCTAATAAGCCTAGATTTTATTTCTATCCCTTCTACTCAGTTTCATATGTTCAACATACATGTACATTTGAAAAAAATAATGGTTCTTCTTACCTCCACATTATTTGATATCATTCTAATGATTATATTATAGGTTTAACCCCGCCCCTTTTCTTAGCAAAAAGAGGTATAGTTCTAAAAATAATATTGAATTTACCTAGGAACCCTATCTTCCCATCTACTCTTTATTTCCTCATCATCACATTTTAAATAATATTCATTTAATTATAGTTGAACCTGTAAGTTTATTCTAGTTTTTCTATAATCTCACCTTTTTGCTCCATTTTTCAGATAAAATAATTAGAGCACAGAGCCATTCTAATCTATACTGGCTTCCTTTTATTCATCATTTATCTTAGTTCTACAATAAAAAAAAAAAGGATAACCACCAATCCCTAAGTCAGTGTCTCTCTAACCTTCTTTGAAAATGGAACTTAAATAATATTTATGTGCCTCATTAGGCTTTTGTTTGCATTTAGTACAACATTCTTCACATGATCCTGGGGAAGACTAGAGCAGGGTACATGAAACGGGAACATTCTTTCACATTGATTAATTTTTCGTTTTTTAACCAGGCATTCATTAATTTACTACACAAATGTTTTTTGAGCACTGCTATGTATAAAGCATGTGGTTAAAAAACTTGTGTTAAAATATTAAATAAAATAGATAATGTTTTATTCTAGGTTCTTAGCAATGTGATTTACACATAGGGATGTTCTTACTGAGAAATGTGAAGACAATATTTGAATGATTCCAGCATTTGCAAAAGCTTTGTGAAAAAAAATCACAAAAAGTAATAAATATAATAAAAAATTACCATTGCTAAATTATGCACTATGTGCTTATTTTACTAGGCTTTCAACAGAATTATATTATTTTTCCTTGATTATTAGTATATCAGTCAGCTTTTTGGTTACAAGTAACAGGGAATGACCATATGTTAGTTAAAATAATTAGAAGATGATTATTAGTAGAAGATGGTCACAGAATTGAAAAGAGGTTTAGACATTGAGTTTGAGAAAATAAGCAAGGACACTTAGAGGCTGAGGCAGCAGGAATCAGAGTCAAGTTTATGCATGGTTCTTGAGTTCGAACATGTGTGTGTGTGTGTGTGTGTGTGTGTGTGTGTAAAGAAGAACACATTTCCGGCCAAGATGGAGGCTTAGGTAGATACCCTTTGTCTCCTCACACAACAAAAAGAAGGACAACAACAAATTTAAAAACAAAAAAATAACCAGAACTGCCAGGAAATCGAACTGTATGGAAATCCGATAACCAAGGAGTTAAAGACGAAACATTCAAGCAGACTGGTAGGAGGGGCGGAGAGGGGCAGCTGGGGCAGAAAGGATGTGGGACAAGCCTGCAGCTGGTGGACCGGGCTGGGAAAGGCAGTGGTTGGTGGACCTGGCAGTCCCGCATTTGCATGTGGATAAACTGGGAGGAACACCTGGGGAGTAAGAGATACCATGCAACCCAGGGTTCTAGTGCAGGAAAAGAAAGCCTCAAAAGTTCTACTGGTAAAAATCTGTGGGGGTTGCAGTGCTGGGAGAAACTGCCAGTCTCACAGGAGAGTTCATTTGAGAGACCCATAGAGTCTTTGAACATTCACAAACCCACCCACCTGGGAATCAGCCCCAGAAGGCCCCAATTTGCTTGTGGATGCAGGGGAAGTGACTGAGAACCAGCCAAGAGCCAAGCAAGTGGCATTGTTCCCTCTCAGACCCCTCCCCCACACACAGTGCCACCAGTCAGTGACATGGGTTGCCCCACCCTAGTGAATACCTAAGGCTCTGCACCTCACAACATAATAGGCACATCAAAAGACCAAATTATATATATAGATATAAATGGTCCAAACAAAAGAACAGATCAAAGTTCCAAAAATAGAACTAAGTGATGAAGAGATAGCCTAACAGATGAAGAGTTCAAAACACTGGTAATCTGGATGCTCACAGAATTGTTGGAGTATGGTTGCAAAATAGAGGGAAAAGTGAAGGCTATGCAAAGTGAAATAAAGAAAAATATACAGGGAACCAACAGTGAAGGGAAGGAAACCAGGACTCAAATCAACAATTTGGAGCAGAAAGAAGAAATAAACATTCCACCAGAACAGAATGAAGAAATAAGAATTCAAAAAAATGAGGAGAGGCTGAAGAACCTTCTGAACAATTTTAAACATGGCAATATCCGAATCATAGGGGTGCCTGAAGGAGAAGAGGAAGAGCAAGACATTGAAAACTTATTTGAAGAAATAATGAAGGAGAACTTCCCCAATCTGGCAAAGGAAATAGACTTCCAGGAAGTCCAGGAAGCTCAGAGTCCCAGAGAAGTTGGACCCAAGGAAGCACACACTGAGGCACATCTTCATTACATTACCCAAAATTAAAGATAAGGAGAGAATCTTCAAAGTGGCAAGAGAAAAGGAGACAGTTACCTACAAAGGAGTTCCCATAAGCTGATTCTCAAAGAAACTGTATAGGCAAGAAGGGCCTGAAAAGAAGTATTCAAAGTCATGGAAGACAAGGACCTACATCCAAGAATACTCTATCCAGCAAAGCTATCATTTAGAATGGAAAGGCAGATAAAGTGCTTCCCAGATAAAAAGGAGTTCATCATCATCGAGTCCTTATGATATGAAATGTTAAAGGGACTTATCTAAGAAAAAGTAGAGGATCAAAACTATGAACAGTAAAATGACAGCAAACTCCTGTTAACAACTGAACCTAAAAAACAAAGACAAACTAAGCAAACAATTAGAGTAGGAACAGAATCACAAAAATAGAGATCACTTGGAGGATTATCAGCAGGCAGGAGGAAAGGAGAGAAGGGGGAAAAAGTACAGGGAATAAGAAGCATAAATGGCAGGCACAAAATAGACAGGTGGAGGTTAAGATTAGTATGGGAAAGGGAGAAGCCAAAGAACTTTTATGTACAACTCATGGACGTGAGCTAAATGGGGTAATGTTGGTGGGAGGGAGGTGCAGGGCAGAGGAAAATAAGGGGGAGAAAAAAACTGGACAACCTAATAGCATAATCAATAAAACATATTTTTTAAAAAAGAACAGAATGGTTATTTTAATTTTTTTAAACATATCAGTTACAACATATTTATATTATTATTCTACTTGATACTATGGGGGAGACTGCTTTTACTGAAATAATGTATGTATGTTTTAAGCAATTGAAAAATGGAAGTGGAATTCATAATTTTATGAAGGTTGCACAATAAAAGACATTCTAAGCATTAAATTTAAAACAAAGTTGTTTTTGCCTTAAGGTGATCTTTAAAAATGTCCTTAAGGGAGAAACATGGGTCATTTAAATTCTCTGAATAATTAAGAAGACTTCTGTATAAAGATAAAAGAGGGCAAAAGAATCTATATGAGGCAAAAAGCAACCGCTCCAATGAAGATCTATGGTCACCTGTCATCTCAAGCTTTTTTGAGCTTCTTAGGTGCAAATGTCTACTAAAGTTGCTTTTTCTATAATCATTAAATTTTACTTATCCTAAAACAGTGAAAACGATGGCTCAATTTTCAAAATTTCAATTTAGTCATTAAAAATAATTTTGAAAAATTGTAACAGTGAAGCCTGGTGTCATGATACAAAAAACACTGAGCAATCAATAGCCCCAAGGGAGACTGAATTTCACAAATCTTGGGTGACAGAGTTGTATGGAAGTTTACATCATTTAGTTCTAAAAGCAGGGGCACCTTCAAGGCAAAATGGCTCTTGCTAGTCCCTGAAAAATCTTTACTTTGCCTCATCTATTTGATATAATCATTTGGGATTCTTGAGATTTAGAGTAAGCTCTGGAACTGTTTTGTCTTGGGTCTAGAAAATTGAATAAATAGACATCTTGTTCAGGTGTGAGTAATGAAGAGAGATTGGATTCTTTCTTGAGATAGACTGACTTCTGAAGAAAAGTGATGGTATTATTCTCTGAGATCGGGGTGGTTGATATTGTCCTTATAAATGAAAGAATTGAAATAAATGTCAAGGGTCAGTATTTTTGGACAATTTCCATTATTACAAACTTGCATTTAGGAATGTGTTTTAATAGGAAAGTTGGTAGATATTTTTAAAATGTTGAATTTATTTTTACTATTTTAAAAAATATTTTATTTTTATCTAAAAATTAAGGATATTTAGCTGTAGAATATGTGTACATTGAAAAACACTTATAATTGAATAATTCAGAAATGAAACATTGCATTTTGGAGTATCTCTTTAACTTCTTTCTATGTACAGTTACTACATTTAAGGTAAGATAATATTCTATAGTAAACTACTTACTACACTGCTGATAATTTCTTTATCTACATGTATACCAATACAATAATTTTCATGATTTATGTAACTAGCCCTTATTAATAGATATTTGGGTTGTCTCAGTTTTTCACTTATTAATAGCTTAATAGTATTGTTAAAAGTTAACATCTCAAGAAATTAATCTTCCAAAATTTTTCTAAGATTTCTCTGAGAGTAAATTCATAGACATGGGATTATATATTTCACTTTAGATAATACTGACAAATGGTCATACAAAGACTTGGTGTTATTATTCTAATTTTATTCCCTGACAATTTGATAAGTGAAAGGGGCTTAAATATTATAATAATTATTTTAGTCACAGAAGTAAATATAAATTTTAATTTCTAGTAGAAAATATAAACATTTTTAGTAAATATTTTCATTTCTGCATTTATAAATTGGTCATTTGTTTCCTTTGCTCATTTTTATACTGAGGCATTTATGTTTTTTTATTGAAACAAGAGTTTTTAATTTACTGAAAATGTCATCATTTATTCAATTTTAGTTCACACATATTATTTCTGTGCATTTACGTTAACACACCTTTGAAATAAGCACCCTCAAGAGTGCATTAATCAATCCTGTTAACTTTCGTTTAATCCAATTCCCCAGCTTTCTTTCTCCCACCTCCATGTAATCTGCCTTGAATTCCCTCCTTAATTTCACATGCATAAAAGAAATGCAAATTATTATTCTGAAACATTTATCTCAATCTGTTGAGATCTTACTTCCAGGTGTATCTTCTTTTGTGACTCAAATAAATTTTTGTAAACTTTCTCTACAGATTTGGACATTGTTATGTAGAAATAAATCTTCTCCAGAAACAACCATATTTTCAACAAAATTTCTGAAAAGAGACTTTGATAATTGTTGTCTTTATTTTCTTTCCTCCTAGTCTATCGAAAATCTCGACCACTACACCAAATCTTCTCTTGCCATGTTTTAAAAACCTAATTTTGCTACTACTAAAGAGCAATTTCTCAGTCCTTGCCTTGAACTAAAGACAGCCTTTGATGTTCATTCAATCGCATCCTTCCTCTTGGAATACTTTACTTCTCTGTGTCTCTACTTCACTTCTAGACTTGTTTGCTTGTCTTCTCTCCACTTTCAAAAATTTAGAAAGCATCAGGATTCAATTCTTGGTCTTCTCCTTTTTCTGTACATACTCTCAGTGATTTCAAGGATTCTCTTAGGCCTAATCACATACAACCCGAAGTAGTGTGAACCCTGACATTTTTTCTTTTTTAAACAATGCAAGTGTTTGACCGAAGCTTTGGTTGTGGAGGCATCCATTTTAAAAAGGTACCCACTTTGACACCTGCAATCTCCAATAAACACATTATGGCCACAGGACTAGATAGAGACTCAAACTGCCTCCACCCACCAAGGCTCCTTTGTTTTAGAGATCTTGGTTGATTTCAGTAACTGAGGATTGTGGCTACATATTTGTTTTCCTGTCCCCTGCTTTATATTACCACTCTTATGTTTTAAATTCATCAATAATGAATGAGCCCACAAAACTCTAGTGCCCCACCCTTGACTTCAATAAAAGTAGAATGTCAGGCTTGTGCACTATCTACCTGATATCTCTCTGTGTAGCCCAGGTGTGTTTTGTAATTTCGGGTCTTATAAGTAATAAACCTGTATCTTTTCGAAGTGTGTGGAAGGTTAGTACTGAAAGGCAAATTGTAATCATAGTAAGAAATACAAGGGCGAGTCCAGCAATAACCTTGGTCATTAATAGATTAAGACAAGTATTGTATACACACTTGAAGACTTTCAAATGTATGAGTTTATTAATTTTATACTTGCTCCTGAAATTCAGGCTCATCTATTAACTGCCCAACAGACATTTATATTTGGATATTTTATAGGTATCTCAAATGTAACAGATTCAAAACTGAACTCCTGGTGTTTTCTCTCAAACCTTTTCCTCATGTAGTCTCCCCATATCGGGAAATGCAGCTTCATATTTCCAGCTGCTTAGGCTAGCAACCTCAGAGTTATCCTGGACGCTTTTGTTTTGTAAGAGTTTATACATAACGCATCAGCATATTCTACAGTACAATTTGAAGAACACATACAGAATCTATGTATCAGAATTTCACTCCAACTGCCCTGGTCCGCACCACTGCTATCTCTTGCCTGGATAATTGCTATAGATGTCTACCTACTTCCCCAATTTCTGCCTGATTTTTCTATAGCTTATTCTACTCCCAGCCAATATGATCTTGTCCAAATAGAAGTATATTTGTCATTTCTATTTATTGTTCCGCAAACTGTCTTAATATACCCATTTTGATTTCTCTATTATAACTTTTATTATTAATTTATAAAATTTCTTTATGTATTGTGTACCTATTTTTTCCAGTTATTTCATCACAGTTTTATGCTCGTCCTTATGCTTTTTTGTCAAATAGAATAGTTAATTTTGTTATATTTAAAATTATTACTTTTAGTGGCTTCTGCATTGAATGACTTATCTAAGAAATACTTCCCTTTCACAGAGGTCATAAAAACATTATTTTATATTTTTTCTAATAGTTATGATATTTAAGTTTTATTAGAGTTTTAATAAAACTAGATCCATAATTTAGTTTTTGAATAGTTCATGAATTAGGGCTCAATATTGTAACAAAAGTTAATTATTACCACATCAGATACTGAATAGTTTACCTTTTTCCCCATTTTTAATGCTATATTTGACATATGGTAAGTTTCCTTATTTGTACATTTATATATTTGTTTGATCTGTTTGTCTGCCTCTAAGTTGATTTAGGACTTTTAAAGTTAATTAATACATGTTAGGCCAAATACCCCCTCATTTTATTTTTTAGATTTTGCTTGGCTATTTTGAAATTTATTGTGTATAAGAGTCAAAGTGAAAAGCTTCATGAAAAATGATACTAAAATTTTGTTCCATTGAATTTTCTTGAGTTTCAGTCAACATTTATGATACTTTTCATCCATTAGTAGTGTGTGTATTCATTCATTCGAGTCTCCTCTGTTGCACCATTTGAAAATCTGAAATGGTTTTGCATATCTTATCTTAAATTTGTTCTATAGATTTTTATTATTTGTAAATTGAATCTGTTATTTTTTAAAGAATATTTACACTTAGTTATTGCTGATTAATAACTATTTTATGAAATCTTACTGAAATATAACAAACATAAATAAAATGCCCAAATTGTAGTATAATTAATTTCCACAAAGTAAATGCCCCAGCAGCCAAGTCAAGAGAAAGATTAATTTCAAAAACGTCCAAAGTCCTCTTTTGTCTTCTCTCAATTACTGTCTGTTCCCCTCCCCAGGTAACTTAGATTAATTCCTAACCTATAGGTTGGTTTTGCCTGATTCTGAAATCTATGCAAATGGGATTACAGTGTGTGCTCTGTCTGCTTTTTCTTGTCTAATCATTTGTGGTCCCATATTAAATAACCACCATGAGCATATCTGTTTGTGGACTTCCTATTATGTTTATTTAATCTATTCATGTAACTTTGTGCAAGTTCTATGCTGTGTTATTTTTTGTATGTTTATAGTAAGTCTTAAGAGCGGGTAGGCTCCATTCTAAACTATTACTTATTCATCATGGTCTTGAATGTTTTAGACACTGCACATTTTTATGTCATTTAGTATTAGTCGATAAATATACAAAAAATGTGATAGGTTTTTCACTGGAATTGAATTAAACTTATATATGTCAAATGGAATACAAATGAAATGTTTAAAATACTAAAGTTCCCATTTTGTGAACATAGAATTACTCTCTAGTTTAATTTCTCTCAAGAAACTTTTGTTATTTTAGTATAAACATATAGGGCATCTCTAGTTAGCTTTATTCCTAAGTATTTGATGTTTTTGATTTTATTGTAAATGCTGTTTTTTCCCCTAGGTTATAAAAATACAATTGGTTTTATATATTGAATGTTAATTATTATTATAGCTGTGAGGCACTCAGTGCCCTTGCTTCTACATACTGTATTTTTGGGAAATATCAAGCTTAATATATTTGAATTTTGAAAAACTGTCTTGTGTCTAAAATAGACCTCAGAATTTCTGTAGCCCTAGAACTTGACAAATTGCATATTACATAGTAGGTTATAAATAAATGGTTGTTGAATCAACAATAATTCTCTTTACAGTGGTTATATTTGATGTCACGAATTAAATGCTTCTTGAAAACAAATCCCACAGGTACACTGCAACCATTGTTATGTCATATTGAACTGAATGAAACACACTCTTAATTTCTCATTACCTATTCTCCCCCTTTACTATATGCTGACACCGAAGTAGCAAGGTCCTTAGATCTCTGTGCTGAGTGATGGCTCCCTTGCAACACTCAAATTTTGGGTAATGAAAACTATGGTGAAATTTGATATACTACTAAAAGGAGTGTGGGGTCAATGGACATGTCCCTACCCCTCCCATGACTGAGGGCTGGCCAGACCACCATTGGCCAGGAGGAATGTGTATTGTTTTGGGAATGGATTGTAACTCCCTCCTTATTTCCTTTCGAGACTGGTTTCTTGTCCTGTGATTGCTTCTGGATGCATGTCCACACCGAGGTAATGCAGTTTAGGACAGGTGCCTCCTTTGTCTGGGACCTCTTATAATGAACCTCAGGCTGGCGGAGGCGTGGTCTCTCTTGCACAGACCTGGCATGGGTGGTGCACTCCCCTGTAAAGTGAGTAATAAATGGCATGTCCATATCTAGTAGTCTTCTCGGTGGTTTTTTTAAATTATCATGAACACTTAAGCAGCTCCTCATTGTGGGCCTTTCCATTTGTACTACAATGAGTAATATATATCTAGATTTTCCCTTTCCTTTCCACTATTCTGCCTTGAGCTTGGTGTCCTGGGCTATATATAGAAGTCATTGCAATAAAAGTCAATAAACACGAAATAGAATGCTTACATGCTTTTTGTGGATCATGGAGTTAGAGACAGATGTGGTTTTTATGTCATCACTGAGCAGCCAAAGGAGTGTCAACTATCTATCTCTAAAATTGCTTCATTTGTGAAAAGAAAAAGAATTTTGTTCAACTTACTGTTATTCAGTTATGTTACTTGAAGAGGAATGCGTTCTTAATTGACATGCTTAGTTTGTCATGTTTAGATAGTACTGAATGTGTTATTACTGAGACTGAAATAGCATTGACCATATATAGTCCTTACAAAGAAGTTGATCCATGATCCTCACAGGATCCTGAGACAATCCAACAAAATAATATGGTAAAATCAATTTGAATGAGAATAAATGTTGAACAATATAACATTACACTTTATATTGGAAGGGGAGATCTCATTGTTAAATATTTATTTATTTAATGTACAACTTATTTTCTAAGGCTAACCTTGAGCTTTCTTCATCTAAAGTCTTCCCCAATTGTTAAATCCTAATCTTTTATCTTTTAAATATTTCCAATAATAGTTATTAAGAGTATTACAGTTTGAACTAACATTACCACCTATGGTTCTCTTTTCTGTGTATGCATTTAACCTCTTCTACATATATAGATATGATGAAAAGAGTATGTAAATGCCACCCCCTTCCTCTCTTGTTCTCATGGCAGATGTCCCAAAATGATTGTGACATTAATTCCCCCTAAACCCAGATGTAGAGGTAAGTTCCTTGGTTACTATCAATGTGTCAGAGTTGGAGTGCTAGACATAACTTAATATTCATGACTGAGCTAAAATATAAACAGCATGGTATCACAGGTTATCAGTTTTATCTTTTTTATGACATACTTTTATTTTATTTTATTTTATTTTATTTTATTTTGTTTTGTTTTATTTTATTTTATTTTACTTTATTTTAATTTAATTTTATTTTATTTTTGGTGCCTGCATTCAATTGATTGTTGTTAATAACCATGATATAGCACTGCAAGGTTGTCTTGACTTAAAATATACAAGTTTTAGCAAAACCATGTATTATAATAGCTAATATTATATGAAAGTACTGACAATATGAATACAACTTATTTTATAATTGAGTAATCCTGCAAAAAGCATACTTTCTCAGGCTCTTGACCATCCCCTTTGGACATAGAAATGTCCTGTTTAGCTGGTGATATTAGAAATCTTTTTCTCATTCTATTAAGTTAACACATCAAAATCTGTCAGAACAAATCAATGTACAATGAACAATAGATCTAGATGAGAACTGGATGATATGGGAGTGAAGAAAAATTCGTTCTGTTACTAATCCATTTCAAGTCTGAAGTCAGACCAAGAAGGAGGATTTGTTTGGGTATAAAAAGCATTACACTTGAAGTTAAAAAAAAAACAAAAAACAGGATTGTGATAATATTACCTTTATCTTATAAAAGCATAAACCAAAGCTTAGTCCTTAAATCATGTAATTTATGTAATATTGGGAATGTTAACCCATTCTCTGTCTCAAAGAAAAGTTTTATGTGTTTACTTCCAGGAGAAGTAACACCTGCTTGAGTGTGGTTGGTAGAGTAATATCATGGATGTAATAATTTAAAGTTTTAATTTGACAATTTCACCTAAAATTTCAGATGAAGTGCTTGAGTGGGATATTGTTATGTTATAGAATTACATGCTTATGAGTTTTTAATAAGAGGTTTTGTAATAAAATAGGGGCATTATTTGTGCCAGACCCTGTACATACATATGTATGAAAGTAAATACTATATTTAACCCAACTAGGTTCATTGTTAATTCCTGTACACTTTCTGCCCTTTCCTACTTTTACTCTTTTGTGAAAACTTTTCAGCCTGGAATGCCTTAACCTGTCACCATTCATGTCATCATTCACATATCAATATACCAGGACTTATGGCTTTTCTATCAAGCTTTATGTAGGCCCTCAAAAAAATGACTGTCACCTGTGTTCCAATATCATATCCTTACAGTTTTTTTAGTATACATTTGTATACTTTTTCTATATTGTTTTATGTTATTTGTATGTCTTATTTTTAAAAACGGATTCTAATGCACAAAGCACTTTTCACATTGCCCATCCTATCAAGCATTGTGTTTCTCAGGTACTAGTGGCTACATACGTCATTTGGTATCTTTATCAATTTGCTACCTAACAAATTACCACAAAAATCAGCATCTTAAAATAATAAATAATCTCACAGTTTCTGTGAATCGGAAATCTTCGAGAGGATTAGCTGAGTGGGTTTGGCTCCAGGTCTCAGAATGTGGCTACAATCTAATCTGAAGGTTAGACTAGAGAACAGACCTCAGGTTTTTTGTTTACAGTTAGCCAAAGATTTCAATTCTTTACTACAGTGGCCTTTTCTGGGGATGCTTGGTATGGAATCTGGCTTCTCTCAGAGTGAATGATGAGAGAGAAAGAGAGAGAGAGAAGGACACTGAGATGGAAGCCACAGTCTTTTTATAACCAAATATCAAAAGTGATATACCATTACTTCTGCCACATACTGTGGATCATGTTACCTAACTGGTGCACTGTGGGTGGGACACAGCAAAGGTTTAAATACCAGGTGGCACAGATCCTTGGGGAAAATCCTGAAGACTGCTTCCCTTTTGCGAAAGTTGTGATAGACTCAATTATAACTTGTTTTGGTCTTAGGATACTATCTAAAAATCATCACCAGTCCTTTACTTTATTTCTTTATTGTGCTATAATAAACCAGTAGCCAAAATATATAAACATTATTAACAAACTCATTTAGAGAAAAATTCAAATATGTTATATCGTTTCACATTTTTTTTTCAGTCCTGTGACAGGGTTCAGTTAATGACTGATGCATGTGTGTGTGTTTATTGCAATTGAAAACATTAAACATTGGCTATCATTCAGAAAGATTATTATATTAGTTACACAAATTTTTACTGTAGTCATAAAATTTCAAACATAATTCTTAATAAACATTAAGGATGATTTTAAAGAGTAATGAGAATAGATTTATTACATACTAAATAAAAACAAAATCAATCGAAATGTTTACTCCTAATTGACACTGTACGTACTACTTCATTCTTTCACATAGGGGATTGTTTTTTCATTTACAAATTATTTTTAAACAACTCCATACTGTTCTTCATACATCAGTTAAGTACTTCTGTATTTAATACAGGAAAAATACCTTAACTTTGGGGTCTTGCACTGTGCATTAAATTACATTTGTAAATGCTTCACTGAACAGTATTTTTCAAATATAATCCACATATAGTAATCATGTTTAAAATATAATTTTTCATAGTTATGCCCCATCTGCTCAATACTGATAAGAAGTTTAATAAAGCAGTCTGTAAAAATCAATGCTGTTAAATGTTTATTAATTATCTAACACATGGCTTAGCTTACTAAGCACATTTAATACCCCAATACATACTTCAAGGTATGTATGGAAATTTTTGCACTTAGGTTTAAAGATACATTTTAAGCATCCTTTCAGCTGTGTTCTTTTAATCCAAATTTCTAAGCATTGCTTTTATTCCATTTAATCTGATCTTTCATTGAGGATACAATTTCGCTGAAGGTAGGGAAGACAATTTATATATGGGGAAAAAATTTAAAAGTACATTGTACATTAAAAACCACTGAAGCATAATGTGCTAAGCTGCACATGGACCAGATTTTAACGTTTGCCAAAATTATCAGTAAATTTAAGACTCATTCTAATTTTCTCAGTCATTATTTCAAACTCCAATAGCACCAGGAACTGATTTAATCAGTCAGCAAAGCATAAAGCATTCAGGTCAAGTAGATGAGCACAAAAATGTTTTCTGATTCCTTTCATTCTCATCTCATAGAGGCCTTTTGTCACTATTATTGGTCCTTGGATTCTAAAATTTCTCTTTCCAAACCTACTAAAGTGTTTTAAAATGGTAGGAAAAGCAATGCAACTATTCAGAAACTAAAAATAGCACCATAAAGGTTAATTCACGTCTTCCAGTAGGTCTATTTTTTTCCATCTTCACTTCGTGATCCTCATTCCATTTTCACCCCCACCTCTGCATCTACCATAAGGCCTCCACCCCTCACATAATGCCTTAAACCAAGTATAATTCTCAAGTGTGCATTTTAAAAATATGTTGGCTTTGTTGACATATGTTCACAGTTCTGGTGTCAAACACATAAGGTTTGACACCAATGTGTGTCTGGTGAGTTGGTGTGTTTTGACTTTATCACTGTATTTTCTCTGTTAATTCACAATGTAGCGATAAGTTTATAAAGTGTGATCTAAACGGACTAGATAAAATCTTAGTCACACAATGCATTTTCAAGACATAATGTCTAAAATTCTATAATTAGGGATTTATCTCTTTGAAATTTGAAGCTTGTGAAAAGTCTCAAAATTTTGCTTGAGCTATTTCAATGGCCTAACCACCTGTGGTTTCCTGGCCATTTTTCATACAGATGTCATGATGAGCTTTCCATAATTTGTGCATTTTGATCATTTCTTTCCATTTTGGTGGCTCTTCCACTGCCTGAAGGATAAAATCGAAACTCCATAGTAGCATTCACAAGGCCTTCATGTTTTTGCCTCAGCTTTACTTTACAGGTTTGCCTTCATGTACCCTACATTCTCTTCCCGTCCACCCGTGTACTCTCCCCCAACGTGCACCCTGAATTCCTTACTCGTTCATCCATGTACCCTCCATCCAGGTGCCCTATATCACACACCTGTACATCTATCCATGTGCCCTCCATCATGCATTCTGTATTGTTTACCTGCTGAAGTTTTCATTATTTCTCATGTTATCTTTTCATGTATTATTCCACATAGCTTGAACATCCTCAACCCCATATTTCCTGTCTGATGTACTCATACTTGTTTTAAAAATCTAGCTCAAAGTTCAACTCTTGTGTGAAGATTTCATTATAGCTTCTGGAGTTTCTCTTTGTCCCCAACTCTGTACAGTTATTCTTTTTTTTTTTTTTTTATCATTTTAACTCTTTTTTTTTTGTGGGATACTACAATGTATTATACATATCTATATTTTGGCTCTTTTCTATTTAAAAAATAATTCAATTACACTCATTTCAAAACAGCGTAATAAACTGTTATGATGAAATTCAAGACAAACTCACTGAACAATGTCTAGCATTTATCATACTAGACATCAATCATCCCGTATTTATTATCTGTTATTTACTAGCAGCTGGGAAAGGGATTTAGAATAAGGGGAATCACTGATGGGAAACTAAGGAATTTTCTTAGGAAAATGTCCTCTAGTGGCAAAGAAGAAACTGCCACCTTTATTCCTAGCTTGGAAAAAATTAAACCAGAGGAGAAGAGGACTAAATTAAATCTACAAAATAGAGTCTTCAGGTGCCAAGTTTTCAGGACTTCATCTCGATATAGTAAATTATGGCCAGTTGTCCATAAGCTGCTTTCTTATGAGTTTTACAGTCTTACCTGTTTCTGCTGTGAGATAGTCTCATTGAGCTTTTCCAGCTTAAATGGGTCTTTTAGGGACTATAGCTTTGAACAAGCAGAGCAAGTTGCCCAACTAATCAATGGTTATACTTGCTTAAGATCTCTGTGATTGTGTGAGTGTGTGGGCACAATGTTAATTTATTGATGTTATCTGATTAATTGTTGGACATCTTTCTTATCAGGTGGACAATATCTGAAATTTATCCATTTTTCCAGGAGTGTAGTTATTATGCTTCTCTTTGAAGGGAACATTATTGTGGAGTTAAAATTAATTGTCTTTTCAAACCACATAACTTTGGGAGGATAGAAGATAGAGCAATGTAAAACATGTAAAACAAAGTAAAAGAACAACTATTGTTTGAAGAACAAAAAAGATTATTTTTTATAAAAAAATAATTTTATTTATATTTTATTTATAATCAAGTGAACCACAAACAAAGTATTCTTCCCCTAATATAATTACTACAAAGAAAACTTAAATTGCTAACAGGAGGCTAAATGCTTAGGGCAATAGACTACTGATGGATGACTAGGATATAATGATAAATGAACCTCATTCTAAATTCTGTCAATGAAATAAATCACTAATGTCATCAATTTCATTAATATATTATTGTTCCACTCAAGCAATATACCTCTTGCTTGTCTTTTCCAGAGAACTGTCCATTTGAGCTTTACAGAACTGGGAAACTCACTAATTGTGGTCGCTCTACACAGCAAAACCCTTTGTGCACATCATGTGCTGAGAACTGGCCTTTGTTTTCTGGCTATTCAGTCATCCTTGACGGGATGAAGACCTCATTTCTCTGCAAAATGGGCACAGTTCCTGGAAAGTAGGTGCCACAAGGGAGAGTTCCTAGTTTTTGATAGGGTGTTCAGAATATAAACATGGAAAATATCTGGCTCACACAAAGGTGAAAATACTGAACGAGTTGGCACTGTATGAAAGCAAAATGGAATATACTTTAAAGTAGAAGTTCTCTAAATGTACTATACCTAAGACCTGAAAAGTTTTAAATGGGATGTCTTGTATAAGTGCTTATTTTATGTAAATTGACTAATATGCTTAATCTAGAAATTAAGATAAGTTCAAATGAATTGCTTGAAAAGAACTGCTATTGAACTTTTCCTGAGCTAGAGCATCTGTTTCCCATAAAACAGATAATAATAAGAGTGTTAAATAGTAAATAAGGTATCAAATAAAATAATTTTCTTAGGTGACCTTATGGTAATGTCGATGATTTTTAGTTATATGCTCTTTCAACTTTTAAATGTAATTTCTATAATAGTTAGGTAAATTTTAAATTTTACATGGATAACAAACCAGAAAATGTTCTTATTGAGTATGTATTATTTACTAGTTTTATATATGCACGTATGTACTCATTCAGTGATTTAATAAATACACAGGTGGCACTTACTATGTACCAGGCACTGCTGGGGCTAAAACAGTGGCTAGGGCCACGTCTTTGTTTTTCACAGTCCAGCAAGGATGATAGGAAGTGACAGATAAGCCTATTCGTATATACTCTATTTCATTAATTTTAATATATATTTTTAAAATATTTAAATACCTAAATGAGGATGTAGCTTATAATCACTGTTGACCAAGACATGAGATTACTTAATATAAATTTTATTGTCTGACAACTTGTTAAGATTGAGAAAACAGTAACAATAAAACTTACATAATGGGAGTCAGCAGCTTAAAAGAAAATCTTAAAGACAATAGCATAGGATTCCTTTAAGAAATGTCACTCATCAACTCTTAATGGCACTGCAGATTACAGTGTATTGAGAAACACAGATTTTGATAATGCTTAGTTGAAAATGTAGACGGAGATACTGAACACTAAAATAAAGATATTTCGGATACAGTTGACTCTTGAACAACATAGGTTTGAACTCCATAGGTCCACTTATACACAAGTTAAAAAAATAAATTTCTGTACAGTTTTTGATCTGTGGCTGGGAGACTGTGAATGTGGAGGGCCAACTATATGCTTTGTTTGAGACCATTTTATATATGAGACTTGAGCATTCATAGATTTAGGTATTTAGGAGAAGTTCTGGAATCAATATCCTTGTGGATATTGAGAGACAACTTAAATTTTGGGGGAGTCAAAAGTTATATGTGGACTTTCAACTGGGTGGAGGTAAGTGTCCTGTTTTGCTCAAGGATCAACTGTACTAAAGTACTTTTTTTTACAATTCTAGAAATCCCATATTTTGCATATGAAAGAAATTGAAATGATTTATCTTTTTTTTTTTTTTGCATTTTATGTATGGAGATATTTAGGTAAAAACCATTGGGTACAAAAATATACCTAAAATTTTCAAGTAACTGGAAATGTTTTCAATCTAATCACTGTATTCCTTATTCTTTGCATGATTAAGATGAGAGAATTCAAACAGCTATAAGATATGTTATATGGTAGCATTATGTTTGTTTTCAATTGGAATAAAGTGCCAGCATAGGTGAGTGGATAAAAGCACATTATTTTCATGGGAATTTAAAAATCTGTGTGAAAATTCCATTTTTTCTAGAATGGAAACATGGACATTGAGTAAGTTTTATGAATAGTTAAGTTCTGTTGCAAGGATGTATTCGACTGAATATCTGCCTGGAAGGGACGACCTGAGACATCTGCATAAAACATAAATAACATATTTTTTCTAACTTCAGTATTAGAAAATGCAACATAATATCTATTATTGTTAATAAAAGAATTAGGCTAAATAAAACTCATATGCAAATCAGCCCAAATTTCATAATTTTGAACATTTTTATGGGAAATCATATCTTTCTTCTATCATGTCTTTTATTTAAACCCATAAAAATAATCAAAGTACATATTACTTTGCATATTCGTTGGAATTACAAAGATAGCATGCAATTAAAGTAGATCTCTTAACTTTCAAATGTTACACACATTAAAACTATTTAAAGCAAGTTTTTTGTTTTTTGAAACAACAAACTCATTTGGGAATAATTGTTATTTCTAAAGAAAATGCACATGTTCTGAAACCTAGCAACTTTAAATTGCCAAGATACCAAATAAATTGTTTAACAAGATCACAAAATTTATACAAGAAACTAATTACATGGTATTGAATTCAAAACTGGCAACTAGGTAGACTGTGAATTTCTGCAGTTGGCATTTTGCTGTGATTTCAAGAGAAAAAAAAATAAGGTAATGGCTGAAGATCAAGGGACCATGTAATTTTGGGAAGGCTCAATCAATCTTTTTTTTTTTTTTTCAAAAAGAAGACTCAAATCATATGCTGTCATTGCTTGAATGAAGAAATATTGCAACATTTTAGCCAAGAACAAATATTAGCTCAAGTCTTTTTGCCAGGTTTTTTTTTTTTTTGAGTCCTCATTATGACAATCCCAACTTGTGAGACTATTTCTGTAATAACTGTAACAACAAACGTAGAAAGTCTACAGGAGTAAAAAAATTATTTAAGTTAGCCTATATTGTTTTTAAGCAGAAACACTCAAAAGTATAGAGGTGGCAGTACTACATGTTTGTGAGAATGTTCTGTATCACAGGCTTCAGATATTTTTATGTTCTCTCATTATTTATAAATAACAGTAAGCTCAATGTAAGTATGTAGTGCAAGGTGCTTTAGAAAAAATCATATGTAGCCTCTGTGTTAATATGATATTGTATTAACTTCAGGAAGTATCAGAGTGGAAAGACTCTTAAACCAAATCACACTGCTGTTACAAGCTATGTGACCTTGGACAAGTTCCTTATCTTATCTAAAGCTTAGAAACTGGGATTACTAATGGTACCTCATAAATTTGTGGTATAGTCTATTGACATAATGTGTGTAAAATGTCTTCTGTAAAGTCTGGAACAATGTAAGCTGTCTTAACTCCTAGATATAATAAAATTATTATTGCTCTTATTAAGGTATGATAATCATTTGAAACTCTGTTTTATTTAGATTTCAATTGGAGGGGCTATCTAACTCTAATCACAAACATACGAACACACACACACACACACACTTTTATATATCTGTGCATATTGAGAGAATAAGCAAATTAATAAATTAGGGTCATTGGAAGAAATTCATTGGAAGATGTGTTTGAAATTGTTTGAAAATTTAAATTTTGTATTGGCATTATTTAAAAATGTAATGTTCACTAAAAAAGTGTTCAGTCATAACCTAGAAAAGCACTTGAAAAGTGTGCTGTAGAGATTCACAGGCATTCAGTGGAATTACATTAAATGGTCTTTAAGATCACTTTCTACCTTGAGACTACAGAATAGGGCAACTGTGACTGAATGACCTGCCCTGTTCTCACAACCATTTCCTGTTTCTTTTTCATCCCTTTGATAACTTCTAACAATAGTGTCACAGTTGAGACCATGTACTGCTTCTGGCAACTACGAGTCTGCAAGTAAAATGGGGAAGAAGCATGAAGGGCTGAAGGCTGTTCAGTGATGCATCATCACCCATGCAGACCGCTCTTGTCCATTTTGGGTTCACAGTTTGCAGATTCCATGGGTTAGATGCTAGTTCAGAATTTCTCTTTAAGTAAAAAAAGGTAGTCAAAGTGTGGGTGACAATGACAATTTAAGGAAATTTAGCATCATAGATTACTCAGGTTTAAATGTTAGATTAAGTTTTGGATACTAACTTCAATTTGTTTTATTAATTCCTGAATGTGCAACTTTAGAAATGTGGCTTCTGCTCTCTCGGTCTGAGTTTTCTTAATATAACATGGAAGGAATTGTCCCAGATGGACTTGAAATTTCTATTTTTGTTTCTCTCTCTTTTTTTTTAGAAAGTGCAAGGCATTTATTTACTTTATAAATATGCACTAACATATTGGTAAAAAAAAGCATTACCATATTTAGGTGAACAGGATTAAAAATTATTTGGAAGGCAGCTTAATGCCTTAGCTCAGTTATTTCCCACTATTCATTTGTTTATAAATTTTCAATGGCATCGAAGAAGCCCCTTATCTAGCGGTAAAACATTAGCGACCCATAGTAACTTAAAGAGGAAAAA